>CM073770.1:103304013-103698391 GCA_037158775.1 Hetaerina titia | reverse complement strand
CCTTCCCTCCTCTCCCTCTCCCTCCTCCCTCCCCTCCTCCCTCACTCTCCCTCCTCCCTCCCTCTCCCCTCCCTTCCCTCCCTCTCCCCCTTCCCTCTCCCCTCCCTTCCCTCCCTCTCCCCTCCTCTACCCTCTCCCCTCCTCCCCTCCCTCCCTCTCCCCTCCTCTATCCCTCTCCCCTTCCCCTCCCTCCTCTCCCCTCCCTCCCTCCCTCTCCCCTTCCCTCCTCCCTCTCCTCTCTCCCTTCCCTCCTCTCCCCTCCCTCTCCCCTCCTCCCTCCCTCTCCCTCTCCCTCTCCCTCCTCCCTCCCTCCCTCTCCCCTCCTCTCCCTCTCCTCCCCTCCCTCTCCCCTCCTCCCTCTCCCTCTCCCCTTCTCCCTCCCTCTCCCCTCCTCCTCCCTCTCCCCTTCCCTCCCCTCCCTCTCCCCCCTCCCTCTCCCCTTCCCTCCCCCCTCCCTCTCCCCTCCCTCCCTCCCTCTCCCCTTCCCTCTCCCTCTCCCCTCCTCCTCCTCCCTCTCCCCTCCTCCCTCCTCCCTCACTCTCCCTCCTCTCCCCTCCTCCCTCCCCTTCCCTCCCTCCCTCTCCCTCCTCCCTCCCTCTCCCCTTCCCTCCTTCCTCCTCTCCCTCTCCCTCCTCTCCCCTCCCTCCCCTCCCTCCTCCTCTCCCTCCCTCTCCTCCTCCTCCTCCCTCTCCCCTTCCCTCCCCCTCCCTCCCTCTCCCCTTCCCTCCATCCCCTCCCTCTCCTTCCCTCTCCCACTCTTCTCTTTAGCCGCACGCAGCAGACTGGGCCGGATGCTGATGAGGAGGCGGCTTTGTCCGATGGATTCGATGTAGAGTATTTCCGATGTTAGGGCATCATGAGTTGAAGACGTAGCCTTCACCGACGAGGTGGCAATGGATGAGCGAAAATCCGCGAGTCCACGCCGAGGGAGTGCTTCAGAGGGTTGAGAACGGAAGAAAACCACACGTTTCATGACTGCAAAGTCTGAAGCGCTGCACTGTGGATTGACATGTGAATACACGTGTGAGTGAAATGGAGTTTTTTTGCGATATATAGTATATGGAATGAGAATCAATCACAATAAAACAGAGATTATACAATTTTCCAGAAGGATAAACCCTCTCCTTCCCTCCCTAGAAAGAAGTCTTTAATCAATGAAATAAATGCAATCATTTAAACGGAAAGAAATACTTAATATAACACAACAAATGTTAAAGAAATATATTGAGAATGAAGAAATTTCACAAAAATTTAAATTACCTAAGGTAAAAACTCACATCAATCACACTACAAATCACCACTTTTAATCTCATAGCAATTCTCTCTTTCGAATGAGAGACCAACACTTAAAATTTATAAAGTTAGTTGAATTCAATGTAAAAATAATAATAAATACGAAAAACCACAGAATTATAGTTGCATGAAAGAGAAAGAGAGAGAAAGAGAAAAATAATTTTAAGTATAACCAGCAGTAAAAAACGATAAAAGTGAAATAACTAAAACGTATTACCAGCTTCAACAAAAATTCTATTAATTAATTAAATTTACCCTATTAAATTTATAATAAGAGGAGCAGCCATATTGGAAAGACAAAGTAAAAATCACCTTAAGCTTATAATAGGTATATGATTAATTAAATCCATATTAATTAATAAACTACGACTAGACAAATGCTCATATGAAATATTAGCTAAGCGAAATATACCTGAACAACAAAGACCATGAGCAATTATTAATGTATAAGAACCTCTTAATCGTTAAGAGATATGTTATCGTTATTAAACCACCAAGAACAATCCCCATATGAGCAACAGAAGAATAAGCAATTAAAGATTTCAAGTTAACGTGTTGTAAACAAATTAAACTAACTAACAATCCTCCAAATAATCTTCAACCAATGAAACAAAAATTAAAGGAAACACCCAAAAAATAAATCAAAGAAAAAACACGAAGAAGACCATAACCCCGCAACTTTAAAAAACTCCAGCTAAAATCAAAGAATTAGCATTAATAGCCTCAACATGAGCTTCGTGTAATCCCAAATGAAAAATAAACATAAGCAATTATAACTAAAAAAGCAAGAATTAAAATACAAATACATATAAATACCAAATCTAGAAGAAAAAGAGCCAAAAGACAAATAAATATTCAAAGTACTAATAGAAAAATAAACATTAAAGATAGATAAGAGTAAAGGTAGGAATGTAGGAACAAGAGAATGCTCAAATACCCTAATAAAGTAATATTCAAAAATAGAAATAAAGCAACATAATTAATAGTAAAATAAACCACTTCTAGCCAAAATATCAATTCATATATTCAAAAACTAAGTAAAATGAAATCATAAGATAAAATATAAATACCTAAATAATAACCTAAATAAGTAACAAATGGGAAGACCATGCCGAAAATTATATAAAGAAAAGAACCAAAAATAACAAACCAACTAATTACCAATAATTAAAAAGAAAACATAAAGGGATCAAAAAGAACACAAAAAATAAATTTTAACATTGAACCATATAAAAAACCCCAAAATAATGAACGTCACATCTACGGATTACAGAAACCAAAATAGAAAGACCTAAAGCACCTTCATATACACTTAAAGTAAGAAAATATAGTACATCGAAAAATATATATCAGATAAATAAAAAACAAGAACGGAAAATATTTTAAAAAAATAGAAAGAACTACAAAAATAGAAGAAATTCCAATCTTAGTAAAGTAGACAGGAAATGCTTTCGTTTACTAACAAAGGAATAAACATCAATGAAAACAAAAAAAATAAAATATATAATAAGTCATTATCATTAATAAGTTATAGTAATTATTAAAAATAATGGTCTTTTAAATCAAAATTGAGATACTATTTACCATAATTATCCCCCCAATTCAGAGAAGAAACAAATTTCATCAATAATCACCAAAATTAATATTTTATATAAACTATTCTCTGTATGAGACAAGTCTTATTGAGCTTAATAAGTACCGGTAATAGACTTGCCATTAGAAAAATGAAATATCCCATATCCATAGAAGCTCTCTTAACCACCCGAACCATCCTAATCTGCATTATTACAAACAACATATCACCAAATACATGATTTTCTTATATTTTATTCTTGGTGTTCCTAGGAGGATTATTAGTTCTTATTTATTTGACCAGAGTACCATCTAACGAACTTTTTTCAAAAAGATAGTACTGTTTCATACGCAACTTATATCAGTCTAGCATTAATTATTATATTAATAGTACTAAATGATCCTTATCTGTTAAATAACATCAGAGAAAATTATTTCTAATTCAATTTAAAAAGTGGTGATGTAAATACATTATCTAGTATATTCAATCCTCCTGATAACCATGACGGCAGTATTGTACCTTTTTTTAACCTTGTACGTAGTAGTAAAAATTCAGTAATTTTAAAGTAAGAACCTTTACGTAGAAAACACTTTTGAATAAACCAATACGATTAAAACACCCTCTATTTAAAATTGATATTAATGCTTTGGTGGACTCATCAACCCCCTCATACATCTCAATCCGATGAAACTTTCGGTGAAACAATCTGATGAATATTGGGCCTATGTTTAGTTATACAAATTGATATTGGATTGTTCTTAGCTATGCACTATACAGCCGATATTGAACTAGCTTTTTACAAAGTAAATGAAATTTGTCGTAATGTTAATTATGGGTGAATCCTACGAGTGTTATACGCAAATGGAGCCTCATATTTTAAATTAGCATCTTTTTACATATTGGTCGTAGCATATATAATGGATCTTATAAGTTTATCCACACATGATCTGTAGGTGTTATCATCTTATTCCTAGTAATAGGGACAGCATTCATAGGATATGTTTTACCATGAGGAAAAATATCATTTTGGGGAGCTACAGTAATTACTAACTTGCTATCAGCAGCCTTCTTGGAACTACTCTAGTTCAATGAGTGTGAGGAGGATTTTTACATTAGACCGGATCAAATAACCCGACTGGGTTTAATAGAGATACGGACAAAGTACCGTTCCACCCCTACTTTTCATGAAAGGACGTTATAGGATTCCTAGTATCAATCTTTACACTGACCATGCTACCACTCATCAACAAATACATATTAAGGGACCCTGCTAACCCATTAGTTACACCAGTCCACATTCAACCATAATGTTATTTTCTTTTTGCATATGAAATTTTACATTCCATTCCTAATATGCTAGGGGGTGTAATTGCCTTGGTCATATCAATTGCAATCTTATGATCTTATCTTCCGAGGACTACAATTTTATACTATTAAACAAGTAACATTTTGAAGAAGAGTAGCAATAGTAGGATTACTAATATGAATTGGAGCCCGTCCAGTAGAAGATATAACAGGACAAATTCTTACTGTTTTATATTTCATATTCTACATTATTGACCCATTCATAATATCAATTTGAGACAAAATAACAGAAGTGTAACACCTAATAAGCTTTAAAGAAGCGTGTGTTTTAAAAGCACAAGAAAAATAATAATCTTTATTAGTTTGTACTACAATTCTCTCCCTTCTTCCCTTTGTGTCTCTTTCCCCTTCTTCCTTTTCAACACCGTCTCTAGAACGCAGCCATCTCTACCGTGATAACCGCTCTTATTTTTCCAATCTCCTATCCCTTCCACTCCGGTTCCCCTCTCCTCGATTTTCTCGACCAATCACCTCCATCCGTCCCACAACGCAATATCCCCCACACAACCGACCGACTCCATATATCAATTCCTTTCCCTCCTCAATCGTCCTCGTATCATCGTGTCGATTCCACAGGAAAAGCAATGGCAGATGTTGTCCTTTTAAATTTACCCCGAGTGATTGGAAAGAAATCCTTTTCTAAGGACTCCAATGGACTGCCTCGGAATCACATCTGTTTCCTCTTCCATCGGCCGCAAAACCCGTTCGCACGTTTCAACCCGCCCACACCTTTCCTCCCTTTCCCTCCCTCCCCCCCTTTACCAAACTCATATCCCTTAGTCGCTCATGAATTCGGAAGGGAAAATTCATGCTGGCAGAAGGGGTTACTTTGACATCCCTTGAAAACCGTGGCATTAAATCAATTTTATCTTGAAACTTGTAATAGAAAAATTAGGAAAAATAACTTAATTGGAAACATGTCATACTTGTAGAATTCATCTCGTCTTTCACGATTAAGGATTATTTTTTCGGGATGAAATAACGGGATCGGGATCTAAAAATTTCACCGATATGAAAAAAAGTGGAAATGCTACTACCTACTTTTTATTATCTGTCCCATTTTTTATTATCCCATCCCTTTCCTTCAAAATGCTATTCATACATATTGAAAGGAGTAGTAAAAACTAAGAGAGTTGGTCAGAGAATGTTTTTAAATTAATTTTAGTTCCAAGACGATATCTGCTATTTGTTAAAAATTATGTCATAATAAAACACATAATTGTTAGAAGGGACTAACCAAGTATATGCCACTATTTTATTAAAATTGTAAGCAGCATAAGAATAAAGGATTTTCTTTAATTATAAAATATATGAAGAAGTAAATGAAACATAACTATGCCGATTTTCATTCATTCCAAATTCAGCACTAATATTTTCTCCATTCATGAAGTATGATAGATTCATCAATTATATCATGAGTGCCATTCTTCGTACGGAAAGGTGCCTTTATGATCCAAAAAAGTCATTCAAAAATTTCATTAATATTATTTGTAACCTTTTTGGACCTATCCCTTTCACGTGTTACACGTGTATCCGTTCTAATGGTTCGGTGAAATTAATATATCGTTTAAAGAATATTTCATTACATAATGAGTTTCGTAGTTTAGCTGGGTATAAACATTCAAATACGAAAATACGTCATATGGCGAACAAATATTCATTCACATGGTAAAAGATATTAGAAAAAGGATAGGAACACAAAGGTTTTCGTGTTTGAATGTGTGTTTGGCCAATGTGGTTCGTCTTTTTCTTCTGGCTATGCGTGCTGCAAAACGCACTGTTACTCTCTTTTATGAAGTTTTATCATTGCTTTCCTACTATCCTTTCTGCTTTTGTGTCGTCTATTTTTCCTTTAGTGGGTGAAACAGCTCCCTAACACCATCTCCTGGCCAAAGAATCGGGGCACTTGGCTACATTTAAGGCCGCAGATTTCGGTGTAAAGTTTCCTCGATAGCTCAAATGGTTACAGCATCCATCTGGCAAATGGAAAGATCCGGTGTTCAAGTCCCGGTTAAGGAAATATTTTTGCACTTGTTGTGCTCGATTCCGCCTACTCCTGTGTTCGTCCTTTAAACGTGTACCTATCCCTTTTTCCTTGTATCTATTTCAATGTGACAACATGTAAAAAAAATATTGTGTGTGTGCGTGTGTGTGTGTGTCATATATGTCATGTGGGTGGCGGAAGTCCAGGGGATAGAGCGCAGATACTGACCAGAGGGCCGGGGTTCTATTCCTCAGCAAGCGCCTCTGGATACCTGCAGCTCCACCCAAGCTATTTCATTTTTCAGGTACCAGACCTTCCTGGGAAACCATAACCGGCACAGGGAAAGGAACTGGCCTCTTTACCCTGATATGTGAATTTCCGCCTACCAAACCGACCTTCGGGTTGATTACTGTGTTTATGGTGTGTGTGTGTGTGTATATATATTGACTTGAGTCATATCTTATCTTCCGAAGAAGACGGAGCTCGAGTCCGTCGAAATTATCAAGATATTATTGTGAGTGTTCTTTTTATGTGTTCTCGTGCTGTGTGTTACTGTCTAAGTTTTTTATTCAATACTTCCGTGTTACTTCGAAGAAATCATATATATATATATATATATATATATATATATATATATATATATATATATATATATATATATATATATATATATATATATATATGTTATGTGTCCAAAAGTTATATATATATATATAACTTTTGGACGGCACAATAGAACACAGAATAAAACAGATAACACGTAAAAGGACACTCACACTGTAGATGATTTAAGCTTTCGGCCTACTCCGAGGCCTTCTTCAGGTCAGACTACTGTTTTATTCTGTGTTCTATTGTGCCGTCCAAAAGTTATATTGCTCTCTTGAGTACTTCCGCATCATCGATATATGTATATATGTTTATGTATAAAGTAATATTGGCTATTTATTTATTATTTTTATCATTATAGTCCCGGGTTCGATTCCCGGGCAAGGCACTTTGGACACCTGCAGCTCCACCCAAGCTATGTGATTTTCGGGTACCAGATCTTCCTGGGAAACCATAACCGGCACAGGGAAAGGAATTGGCCCCCCTACCCTGATGTGTGAATATTCACACGCCGTCGGGCTTGGTACATGGGTGAGCTCTACCATCACCTACTAAAATGACCTTAGGGTTGATTACTGTGTTTATGGTTTTTATATATCATTATAGCTATTATTTTGGGTAATTTGCTATTGCCGTTTATTTGAAATCACTTTTGGGCAAAAGAAATGGAGAGTTTAAATGATTGTTTCGGTACTATAATCAAATAGTATACATATTCTTTCTAATTAATTTCTGCGTTAATGATTACTTTGAAAACTACAGGAATTAATCTGACCAACATTGTATTCATGTATTCCATCGAAAACAATAATTTTAATCATCCAACAATTATCGCTTCAGTGAAAAATGACACGATTAATTGATTTTCGAAATGGGATGGAAATGAACGATAATCGGAGAAATTTATTCCATTAAGGGTTTTCATTTCATAAACGTTTCATTGCAATTTTTACACGCCTCGATAATGAATTGAGCGAGTTGGAATGCGATGAGAAAAAGTTGTTATGCAAGAAGCACTTGTGGGTCGAGGGGTGTCGATGCGAATTGTAAAGTGTAACATCGCTCCTAAAGTTCCGGCAGGAACGGGCGGTCATTAGGACGGGATGACGGCGGAAGGACGGAAGGAGGGACGGGTGGAAGATGTGGAGGGGCAGACGCCACGGTAGAGGGACATAAAATAAGCATATAACGGTGAGGGAAGAAGGAAAGGAAGCAGAGTGGAGGGGGTCTACACGTTTTAATTCCCCTGTTACGACCAACGAGGTTATCCGCCACAGAGAATATCCCTCCCCGTTCCAACCCAACGCACAATGAAAAAAACCTTCTTTTCCTCCAGTGTCGAACTCCCTCGCCGGGCGGACAAGACCTCCAACCCCTTTTGAGCCCACTCCCCAGGCACCCCCCAACCACCCTCCGGTGACCCAGTCGCAATCGGGGGGTCGCCCCCCGACCTCTAACCTCATTTCTTCTCACTTTGATACCTCTTTCCATTTTGCCTCCGCTCGTTCCTGTCCTCGCCTCTTCTCCGTTTCCTCCCAACTTCCTCCAGCGGCCCTTTGTCCGATTAGATCCACTCTTCATGTTTCGTCGAAAAACCTACTACCCTACCCTCGGTATCTGACCAATTACCCGTCCATTCATCCCCGTCTCCCCTCCCAGACGCTTTTACTTAGCATGATTCTCTGATATATTTCGTCCCCATCTCTTCCCTTTATACGAGTATAACTAGCACTCTCTTGCGGTTTCCGCTTCGAATTATAACTTTCCGCGCCCTTATCCCTCTTCCCTCTCTCTCTGGCACCCTTTGGTGGATCCGGACACCGACTGCCTACTTCGCCTCCATTTCCCCGCCTCAACGAAGGCACCTGCCCAATCGCACATTATATATTTTCCACCCGGAAAGTCGACTCTACCGAGTTCACGAGCGCCTCTTCGTTGTCGGCCTTTTATTCCGCTCTGTCATCGACTCCAGTTCAGCGCCGAGGAGTGCCTATTCCCCGGTCGTCTTGCCTCCACCGACATGCGCGTACCCGTTAACTGCGTTAAAAAGCGTGAATAGGTTAGTTTCGCCCACCTCATTCGCGACTGCAGTAAATACTTTATCCTCTCCACTTTCCGCTTCAGCAGAAACCTATTCCTCCCCGTCATTATTAACGTTCTCTCTCTCTTTCTCCACTTCGGCTTCTCATCGACTCCCCCCTCCCACGCACACCCCCATACCGTCCCCCGTGCAGCAGACCCTTAATACTCCTCTCCTGCCTCCATATCCCTTCCATCCCCTCTTCGTCCCGTATTCTTCCCTCGTTCCGACCTTCCTTCCCGTCCCCACGCGGGAGGCGCCGAATACCACACCAAATCCGCCCCCTCCTCTTTTCCCCACTCCCTCCACCCCACTCCATCCACCCCACTCCTCGCGCTCCCCCTCCGCAACGCTCCCACCTTCTTTGTGCTCGTGTCCGCGTGTCAATTACGTGCAATTAGTCAGCCCTTCTCCTGGCACCCTCTTCAGTCGACGAAGAGCAAATTGGTTTATAGCGGGCAGAGTGGGCGCGAAGGGGGAGCTCGAGAGAGGGAGGAAGGCTGGGTGGGGGGGAGAGGCGTGGGGGGGGGCGGGAGATGGTGGTGGAAGGGTGTTTGGAGGGTTGGCGAGGGAGGGCGAGAAAATACGTCGCGAGGTGGAGAGTTAATGGGAGGAGCTGGAGAGTAGGGAAGGGTAAAGCGGCGGGGCCGATGGTGGGGGGAGGAGGGTTGGTGTTACGTGGCGGGGGTTTAGAAGGGGTGCTACGCGAAGGGAAAGGAATGGGGTAGAGGCGACGGCCCGTAGGTGGAGTGCTCGAAATTTTGACAAAATCCGGAGGGTTGGGTGGTGGTGGATAGGGTTTGGCAGAGTGGGGACTCCACGGTGAGAATGGAGAGGACGAGGATGGGGGAGGAGAGGGGCAAAAGTTGGGCGGAAAGTGAAGCAGGGGGAGGGGGAAAGGTTGGGGGGAGGGGTTAAGGAAAGAGGGAGAGAATGAGAAACCAGTTGAGGGATATTTCGGGTTGGGAGTTCCCGTGGATCTTTTCAGTGTGAATTTCACCGAGCGAAATTCAAGAGCGGAGACAGAAGGTTCATCAAGAAAACAGACAAATAGGTATTATAAGGGCCCTTTTGATCAACGACGTGACACTTTCTATCGCATCGGTGTACGGTGGTAAATTCATGCCACCACGGAAAAAGTAATTTCTTCAGAAAAGAGTTTCTTCAGAAATACTTGTAAAAACCGAAAAAGCAGGGAAAGAAATAAAAAGGAAGTACACAGAACGCCACGAATCAAAGAAAGTGAGATTAAGTGACGACGACTGCTGAAGAGTCGAGTGTTGGTTCGGAAGGCCTCCAACCGGTGAATAAGGCGACGAACAAATGGCTGGAAGGACAAAGGGCTTAAGGGAGGTGGACGAAAATGCCAGTGGAATAAACCATTCCATACCATAGATACTTCGTCTTTGGCTTGAACGTCTACATAATCTCATGCATGGTAGTACAATTTAATTTGAAAGCCACTCGTAAGCTATACGTCTTCTTTTAAAATACTGATTTTTGAAGAGACTGAGCCCCTCTTTGCTGTGGACTTCGCAGTAAAATCGCGGAAACCGACCACTTATGTTCATATTTATATATTATAGAGTAGCTTTGTATCAAGTTGCATGGTTATCCAACCGTACCAAAGGTTTTCCAATTCATTCATGCGAAATTGAGAACAGAATAGGAACATCTTATTCAACTCGAACTCTGTTTGGTCCATTTTAACGTCTTCTTGTGAAATGAAACCCCCTTTTGCCCTCTTATCTATCTATTTGGGAAGTCGTTAGTATGAATCCATAGGTATATCATCCTACTTTTCAGAGAGAGAGCCATCCTTTGAATTGGAGCCGTGGCTAGGTGGCAGTTTCGTTGGTACGGCCCGCTCTGCTAACTCCCCCGACTCTTTCGCCGACAGAAGGAGGGACCGTGGAGTGCCCACAGAGGGGACTGGGCGCTGGTCATGAGGGCGCCCTCATGAAAGACTCATTGAGAACCAAAAGGGGAAAGGTGGGCATCCTGCTGGGCTCATTCATGAGATGGGCGTATGCGAGGAGGATTTTGAAAGCTGTCTGCCGTCGGCATTAACATTAACGAAAGCGCCAAAGGGGCAAACAAGGCATTTAACATCCCCTTCGGAAGGGCGTGATGTCACTGGAGTCCCATCAACACGCAGTTGGAAACAAGATGTACCAAAAATAATTCACCCCCCCACCCCCCGGTTATCGAAACCAGAACCCGTGTGATGAAAACAACTCTGATGAGTGCACTCGTGCGAAGTAGAGCGTTTGAAATGCAGGCGCAAATCATCAAGCTTTGAAAAGCTCATAATATATTTTTTAATGATAACGGGTTCCGAATAGTGTACTAAAATGTTTTAGAGAGGCGTAAAAATATGCTAGTTTTCAACTTCTTTGAATTAACATGTCGTTTAGAGTGGCGATGAAAACATTAAAACAAGAATTCAAAATGGACCGAGATTAAACATATTCTTCATTTAGCGTACATTAAATTTTCACTTAAAAAAATCGTAGCCGTTTAAATATTTTTATTAACGTCAACTAGAGAAGAATAACATTAAACCATATGACAAATTCATTATAACAAATAGACCGGCTGGAAATATAGCAATTGGCAAATACTAATTCACCTGGAAATAGATTTGTGTATTTGGCCAATATTGCTCGTTTCTTTCTTTTGGCTATGCGTGCCAAGAAACGCACTGTTCCTATCCTATATGATGTTGTATAATTGCTAACCTACTATCCTTTCCTCTTGTGTGTCGTCTATTTCTCCTCTGGTGGGTGAAACAGCTTCCTAACGCCATCGCTTGGGGAAAGAATCGGGGCACCTAATTGCATAAAGACCCGCAGATCTCAGGGTAAATAACGTTTCCCCGTTAGCTCAAGTGGTAAAGATTATAGGTCCGGCAAGTCGAAATATTCTCTTTCCATGCGAATGTGCGTGTGTGTGTGTTTATAAATATACAGACTACTTTTTCTGTTACTATTAAGTAATTTAGGTTTAATTAGGTTTTGGATGGACACAACTACCAAATAAATATTGTGTGACTCCCAACAAAAAACAATCCAGCAACCTACTCTACATCAGGTCTCTCTTTATCTCTGTGTACTTCCTTTCCCCTTTCATCCCGTCCAACATCCCTATCCTGTTCCTGCCCTTTCCTCATTTGCTCAACATCCTCCCCTCTATTACCTTCTTCAACATTCCACTACCGCTCAATACGCCTTTCATCCATTTTTCCTGCCTCCATAGAACTTCTCTCAAAAAACACATCTCTTCGCCCACCATGACTAGTACTTTCTCATTTGTTTTCCTTTCGGTCCATTTCACCCTCTCCTGTCTTCTCGACACCCACATTTCAAAAGCCTCCAATCTACGATATTTATGGAAATATGTATATATATGAATATGAGAGCAATAGGCCTTCTTCAGGTCAGACTAGAGTCTGACCTGAAGAAGGCCTCGGAGTAGGCCGAAAGCTTAAATAATCGCCGTACTCTGGCGCGGAAACGTGGTCACTGAAGCAGTGCCTGCAGCAGCTGCCTACGCTCCATTTTCCAAGAAGTATTTCCAAGAATATATAAAACTCAAATATATAGTATATTCCCAAAATTTTTTGTATATATACATATAAAATGTATATAAAAATAAATTACATATACATATATATATATATATTAAAATATTGTAAGGCTCCATATTCCTGGGACAATTATGTAGCGGTTTCCCGTTACCTTCCACAGTATTGGGGCCGATATCGTCAACTTCATTCTCGCCCGCAGCAATGATAGCTGATGACGGGCTGACCGACTTGGTCTAAGGCACCAGTACCTAATGGCGAAACTGCTGCCTTTCACCATAAGTTTAGGGTTTTAATAGGAGTCTATTAGACTCCTTTAATAGGACTCGTTTTTAATAGGAGTCGTTGCCTCATTCCGAAATACTATTATTGTATTTATATCTGCTTGTTGACCTGTCCCGAAATGCCATTAACAATTTTTTTAAGCTGAAAAAAATTTGGCCGATTATTGGGCATTGAACCTGCGATCTTCGTCAACATAGGCAGACACTCTCCCTCTATTCTACGCCCGCGTTGGTTCATCTTGGCGTCCGTTCATTTGTACATCCTGTCCCATCGAGTTTCATGATCGATTATAATTTCAGAGGGAGAAATAAGTGATGTGGTTGTCAAAATTAACAAAATCAAAATACCATTAGATCGTTGGAACCTTAGAATCAGGTCGTGACTTAGAGATATACTCAAAGCCGCTTTTAATTAGAGACTGAAACATCGACGGCGATTAGAGCCCTCAGCTTTGATAGATATAAAAAAATAGTAAACATGAAAAAGCCAGTTTCGTTATCGGATTGGATTTTTCGCTCGCACAGAAATTCATTAATCACATTTTTTGCTGGTTCCCTCTCCCCGTGACACACTGTTACCGAGCGACATTACTCAAAAAAACCCGCAGCAGGGAATGCAGGAATCGGGGTGAGCATGACGAACAAAATCATTCGTCAAAGCGGGCGCCAGAAAATCAAGAGCGGCCATCCGCCTACACGAACTGCGACAAGCCAACCGACCTGTTATTTGATTATTCGATGCGCACCTCGGCTCCAGATTTATTTGCCTCTTACAACTGCCATAGTATTCATCGTGTGAATGTGGTTGTCAAATCGCCTAGTAGTTACGTGATTTTGTCTTTCCTTCATGAAAAGCTCAAGATGACACGGGGTCTGCTTAGCTCTATCGCTACATTTTCTTTGCTATTCATTCATATTTTCAAAATATTTCTTCCTACAGTGACCACTTAGGTGTTGCATTGAGTAATTATGTACTTCACGAAGGTGAGCCATTGTATTATTACTTCATTAGCAAATGTAATGGCAGTCATTAAAGAATTGCCTTATTCCACACATATGCATGGCATATGCTACTACATTTGGGTTGTGATTACAACTGTTAATTTGATTTTTAACGGATCATACTGAAATGAGCCCTTAGATTATACTCTTCCTCAATATTTCTTCTTTTTTTTCATTTTTGAAAAAATTGAGTAAATTTATGATGCTAATCTCTTAAGCGCGAATACTAGAAAATGTCCAAAGTTTATTCAGTTGAATTTAGGAATGACTGAGGGTTTGAGAAATCAGGTTTCATTGCATCTTGTTCCACTAGTGTGTGGTAAATGTACGAGCGTATAACTTCCAGCATTTCTAATAAATAAATGATAGAATGTTGTATATCGAAAAATTATTCTTGACTTCGAAAAGGAGCAACAATTCATATAGCCCTCTCCCTGGAAAAGCAAAATCTATTTTAGTACGCATTCTTAGATTTGGAGTCAGTTCGTAAATAAAATATGTACAGTGTTTAATTATACCCAATACAGTACATATACTCTTTTATAAATATACATTTCCACAATATACTGATGAACTTCAACGCTTCCTGATTGCTTACGTTTTGTTTATTATAATCCATCATAGTTTTACATTTATCATTTCTGAAACCGTAGCAAATTGCACGCGTCATGGAGTATTTCGTCGTATGAGAAGGGGTTTAATTACAATGTTTTTTTCACAACCAAAATAATTATTTCGGATGCAACAGTTTTAATAAGTTAAAAATTAAACTAATTATTTTCTTAAAAAGAGGAGGAACCATGATTTTGATTCAGTACTGAAATGCCTTTATCTTGGTTGATTTTGTAAAATTATTTGTTCTTTTGTAATATAATGTTTTGCTACAGCTATCATTTTTTGTTTCGAGCATGCAAAATTTTAATTCTAGAAAATATTGAAATTTTTCCAATCCTTCTAATCCCATGCCAACTATATGAGTCTCAGTCGTGTTTAATGTTAGTTGCAATTTGCCATTGCCATTGCTGTTTGAAATAGGGAATTATTTAAATCATATCAAACATAGAGACTCATTTAAATAAGGCAAATAACCATCCCTGATTTGAGAAAACCGATTGGAAGAAATGGAATTCCGTAGCAGAGGTCAACAATTCTGGGTGAGTGCTAGGAAATACCGGTCAGGACACATTTAAGGGCACGGAACGAATTCCAACCGAAATGTATTCCCTTCCCCACCGCGATCCGAGACTTCTGCTCACTCCCTGCAGTGTCCGCTTCCTTGCTCTCCGTACCCGCGGCCACATGTCGCTGCGCCCGCCGTTAACATCCGATCTCCCGCCGCACGCCCACCCTAATGCAATCCTCCCCATGCATTGCTCCCCTCCCCCGACAATACTCTCCAAGTCCCTCTTCTCTCACCACCCCCGAAGCCTCAAATTTGCGAATTCCTGTCCATATGTCTGCCATACGCACCCGCTAATCCCTTTTCGTTTCCATTTTCATTCTCCGCTTTCCTTTTCTCTTCCGAACATCTTCATTTTTTCTTGCCTTTTTTATTTTCAATTTGGTCACGTCTCTTTTTCTTGTGCTCTTTATTAGGTTCTCTTATTAGGTTTTATTTACTCGGCTGCATCATATTTCAGCTATTGAGCATTTTAGAATTTTAAAGATTCAATATAAATTCAAATGCCACAATTTTAAACATTCGCAATGAAACCACAATCGATTTTAACTATGTCAAACACCATAAATAGATGCATGCGGAGACAATTTTATGAAATTTTACAAAATTCGAATTTATCTCTGGCATAATTTCCTCGCCACAGCAGTTCCTCCCAGTGTTCATTTATCGTTCGCCTCCTCGTTCATTCCATACTCGCTTTCTTTCTCTCCTTTCGACCTCCAAACCCTCTGCATCCGGGGCTACGCAAATTCTTTGTTTCGCCACCGAATATACATCATTTCTGCGATAGGACCGTGCTTATTGCATGTAATTCCGCACGATTTTGGCTTTTGAATAATGAGCCAATATCGATATATTTTTAAAAAATATTCTTTCCACCCATTTCACTGTAACCTTGTAATCGTTGTTGTGTGAAATTATTTTATACTTTATGAGACTTTCCTAACGGAAACAATAAAATTTTTTTTCTCTCCCCTCTTACTTCCGTTCTGTTGACGTCACATTCTCCATTCCATCTCCATCCCATCCATATCACACCGCCTCTTTCCCATTCGTTTTCTCCCTTCGCTCATTCACCACATTCCTCGAACCTTTTACTCCACCCCCGTTGGCCACGTCCACATCCTCCGCCTTCGTTATCCCCATCCGACCTTTCTACTCAACAAAAAATCCTCGAAAAAGACTAAATCCCCATCTCTCTCCCTCCCGCCCCCACTCCAGCACTCTCCACCCCCCGCCCCTCCAATCGCCGCGCCGTCTACTCCACGAGGGATCCGGATGCTACCCATATACCAGCCACACTCCCTTACCCTCTCCCACACCCCCTTCCGTGCCATTCACTCCCCTCGCCAGGGTACTCTCCGCAACCCTTTCGTCATCCCCCCTACACTTCCCGCGCCGCTGGCCTTTCGCCCCTTTTCCTCGGGCCACCCGAAGGGTTATAGCATTGGGATCTCGGGAAGGAAAGGGTGACCCGATGTGGAAGCGAGAGAGGTGGTGAGAGAGAGAGGGGAGGGGTTAGGGGGTCGTGGACGGGTTAGGGAGTGGGCGAAGGGGGCTGTGAAGTGCAGAAACGAAAAAGTACAACCGCTGAGGTACGCCCCATAAACTTCGATTGTTGCAAAATTGATTTCCGGTCGAGCGAATCCGAAGTTTCCCCTCCGACTCCCTCTCCCACTTTCACCATTCTCCTCCACGACTTCCATACCCCTCCCTTGCCCTTTCGCCCCCTGCCAAGCAGTCCCGCTCTTCCTACCCTGGTGCCTCGCTAAGCCTCTCCCCCTCTCCCATTTCTCCTTTCACCCCCTCTCGCACGTCTTCACCCCCTGCTCATCCTCGTAAAAGCAGCCGTTCCCCCCGCGTCCCCCTCCTCATGTTTTTGCTTCCTCTGCCTCGGTCACTCCTTCTTTTCAACGCCCAAACCGATACCTTTACCCAATGCTTCAGTTTTTCTCTCGTTCCGGAGATTCCACCCCACACACTCATCCCACTCAGCGCCCTCTCCCCTCCTTCCCCCACCCCTCTCTTCTCCTCACTCCTTTTCGGCCTCTTCCCCTCCCGATCTCCTCCTTTCTCATCCTTCCCTCCATACGCCGTTGTCTCAGCCATCTCTCATTTCCTTTGCCTGTTCCCCCTTGTTATATTGGCCAGGGAATTTGATCGCTCCAAAAATAACAAATTTTTGGCTTTCTTTGTTTCCATTTCACTTCACACTACACTCTTTATTTTCAATCACAATTTTCCCATCTCTTTTCTTTCTTGTCGGAGTCAATCTATGATTATCTTGTTCTTCGTGCACACGTAGAATGAAGGCATTTTGGCAAGAAAAAAGAAATCCGTCGGTAAGTCAAGCATTAAGGGACAAATTGGTAGACAGCTCGAGAATGTCACCTCAAATCATAAGGAAATATTTGTTCGTTCGATCGATGTATGTGTACGTATAAAGCAGTTACTGAGAGCATTGATCAAAAGAAACATTATTTTATTTTTTAAATTTTTTTTCTAACTCTGTTATTATTTTTTACTAAATTTTAAATATGCGTGTATTAATTTATATTTCATCGCAAGTTGTATGCGCAGAATCCTTTTAATTTCAGATCAGTCCAATCCGTTTCATTTCTTGCATGTTTTCCCTCTGGTTCTTCTTTCATTTATTTGGGGATTTAGAACAATTGTTTGTGGTATATCTGTAAATAAGCCAAAACTCAGTGACTTTATAGCCTATGTTTTCAGAAATCGCACCCCTGAAGGCCTTTCTTTATTCTGAAGGAGATCCTTACTCCTTCGTTGACGATTTACAGAGGCCGACTGAAATTCCAGTACACTTACACATAACTCCCATACTCAGATATCTCCAATCGATTGTTCAAAGTAAATTCTCATGTATGCTGAAATTTCCAGTGTGCTTTTACTAGTTCTAGCTTCTAAGAAACAAGCATAAGGGGTCAAGAGCATTCAAGACTTTGAGTAGAAGCATGTGAATAATAAAATATAGTCTCCTGCCCATGTGATGATTGCCAATGGGTAAAATTAATGAGAATACCACTCTGTTTCCTCACATTTTGAATTGTGTATAATACTAAATTCGCACATTATGTTTTACTTCTGCAACATCAATCTTCTTCCATTCTTTCTGCCACATTGTTTTTTCCCTTTTCTATCCAATCCTCTTTCAACTTTATTTCTGGAAACCCCGCCCTTGGTCCCTTCCGGTACTTTTTCATCTCCTCTACTTCCCTCCCTTCCTTCCTCTCCACCCTTTCATTCTGCTCATTTAATTTCTTACCCCCTTTTCTCTCGCTCTCCTTTTGTGTCCCCCCCTTCCCACGGAATCACCTGCCGCCCCTCCCTTTCACTGTTCCCTCCCGCTTGGCCCTTTTTTCTTTGTCCAGCGATGAACCCCACATCGGATCCGCAAACCCGCCCACCCTCCCTCCCCGCCCAACTACCCCCGCACTCCCCACCAACGCAAACCACCCCCCGGCGTCCACCCCCCCCCTTTGCCATCCAACCCCCCCTTCGCCATCCAACCCCCCCTTCGTCATCCACCACCCCCTCCTCAACCCTCGCTTCCGAATCGCCATTCTCCGGGGCCTCTACGGTCCGATTATCCCGCTACCTCGCTCCGATCCCTCCAAAACCAAATCCCCGTAATTCCTCTCTAACAGGACTCTAACCTCAACGCGGAAAAAATTCAAGCCCTACTCACTTTTTTTTAATTCTCTCCGCGCACGAGCGAGCGTGCACAAACACACGCACAAGCTCACACATTTTCCTATGCTTTCACTTTTTTTTGGTTTCGACACATTCCGACGGTGATTTCTTCTGTTTTATAACCGCACTGTTAAAATCACCGATATTTTTTGTTTACCGGGTGCGACGATGCTTTTGGCTGCGCACAATTTTCATGTGTTTCTTTCCGCTTCGGCTTTTGGGGATGCGGCGTGAAACTTTTAGACAAGAATTTATTTCGACTCCTATTTACGGGAATGCAATATGAGGAAATTCTAGTTTTACTCTAAGGCGAAAAAGAAAAGGTTGCAGCTAGTCCACTGGTTATGGTACGTTTTTAGATGCGCATACTAACCACCGATACATTACTAAGCCTCAGCTAACGCGACGTGATGAGTCTAACCTAAATATTATTCAACTCATTTTACGTCTCTTGATGACGTCCGACCTGCATATTCTTACCTAGCAGATAAAATGTAATGGTCGAGCTGTACGTTAATACTCATAATTTTTTGTTCATTTAGTGGCACGTCATCTATAAAGCCTAAAGATTGGATTCATTAAAATAATTGAACAAATCCTTAAATATGTATCATTTGTGGGAGTTAAAATGTTAATAGAAGACAATAAATGCACGATAAAATATATATTCGACCGTTCCACGCTCAACCTTCGCAAATGAATCATGAAATGAGACAACCGTGTATATATACTATAATATATGAATAAATTATTATATATATCTACAAACACACACTCACACATGGATCCTGATGACTCGAAGAGCTGTGCTGTCGGGAGCTGTGGATGTGTCAGACTGCTTAGATTTGTGTGACGGGTAGAGAGTAGGTGGACAGGATGGGCAGTTTTCGGAAGGGGGTGCCCTAAATGACTTTTTCTTTTCGAAAAACACATTGAGAAATGGTAAAATAGGATTGGTAAGATCTGGAGATAAGAATGACCCTTGATTGGGAATGGATGAAATTATTTTGGTTTACTAATCTACATCTACATCTACATAAGTACCCTGCGAGCCACCAAAAAGGTGTGTGGCAGGGGGTGTAGCACCATGAGGGAAGGGTAAGGGTTGAGGGGGTTGGGAGTTAGGTGAGGAAAGGTGGGGGGAACCTGTAGGAAAAAAATATATATATACATATATATATGTATATATACACACATACATATACATACATACATACACACATGTATACACATCCTCGCGAAGTCCCTAACCTGTACGTTAATACTTATTGTAATGAACTAAGTCCTGGGGAATTTCGACTACGAGCATTCTGTTCCCTTATCGTTCTTGGAAAAAATGACATTTTAAACCTGTCAGTCTTGCAGTCTATTTCTCTAGTCTTATATTCGTGATCCCTTCGACCGTAATACGTTGGGGTTCGTATTATATCCTTGATAATGATATATTTGTGATAGGTATGGGATAGGAAAGACCAATTTAATATAAGTTGATGAAATTTTCAAGGAGCTAGGCAAAGAGAAACGTTAAAACGGTTGAGCAAAAACTAAAGCGAATTAAATAGTTATCTTGGAAGTGTATTGGACCGAGCTGATCCAAGTGGTAGGGAGAAAATTGCGTCAAGAAAAAAGGTTTCACAAGGAGGAGGGAGTTCATGATTGGGTTGCTGAGTGGAAAGTTATTGAAAACTTGTGCATGGATTTTGGATGTTTACAGATGGGAAACAGTGTTATTAAAACAATGTCAGAGGCTTATGTTGGAGGATTTTGAAAATTGGGCGTAAAGAAGGATCGAAAGAGTTAAATGGATGGAATGGAAAACCAAAAATGAAGTGCTGGGCATGGTGGATGAAAAAATTGGAAGCAATCCCAATTGGGAGGCTGGAACTATCGATGCAGAATGTTTCGATTGGCGATTAGCATACTCCGGCAAGTGTATATGGTAGTGGAAAATGATAGAATGCAGATAATATTCCGAGTTTAAAAATATTTTAATGGAGAGTGAAGTTGTGACCTATTGGTCTATTCTAGGGAATAAGATATTGCCGTGAGCAGTATAAGTATGTCCATTCCAATTCTACGTCAAAGAATAGAACATTAGCAATACGATACATACACACTCAAAAAATGGTATATTTTAAAACTAGTTGACTTCTGAAAAATTTCAGTCAAAATCGCCAACTTAAATGATTGTTTAGTCTAAAATTGCAATAAACGTAATTTGACACATCTAGTATTTTTTCCGGTTAAGGAAATCTTAATATCCCCCCCAAATTGATATTGTTATGCATATGTGATGGTAATGCAATTGCGAGTTTGATGAAGATCGTTTGCTAGGTAATGATAATGATGATGCCTATGCCAGTTGATAACATTTTAATTTGCAAAAAAGATATTTTTTAGCTAAACACTTGTTTTCCTAAAATTAAGATATTTTAACCAATCATATTCCATGATACAATTAAAAAGGGGAGAGGCCCACGTGATGCCATTACAATAATGGGATCACTAATCGAGAGGAATACATGACACAATCAGGATGTTTTTGCTTGTTTCGTAGATTTCAAAAAGGGGTTTGATAGTGTGAATTCGGAAAAACTAAATAATATATTACAGAAAATAGGAATATTTAGAGGGACAGGAGCCTAATCCGCAACCTGTAGATGTCTCAGACAGCTCAGGTGCGAGGAGGGAACGGAGAGTTCGGATGGGCAGTGGAACAAAGAGGTATAAGGCAGAGTTGCCCATTATCACCGGTGCTCTTCAACGTATATGTGAAGGAAATGATTAAAGAGGCATGGGAAGAAGTGGAGGTAGGAATGAAAGTCGGCGGGGAATTCATAAAAAAATTAGTTAGGTTTGCTGATGATTAAGCTCAAGGTGTCAGTTAGCCAAGGGGTTGAAAGCATTGCTGAGCGAATTGGAAATTCAGTGCGATATATACGGGATGAGAATCAATATAAATACAACAATTATTTTTCGATTTACTAGAAAGGAAAAGGCTAAAATAAACATTAAAATAGGAGGGCAAAAACTAGAGCAGGTAGAACAGTTTAAGTGTCTCGGAAGTGTTTTGGAGAAACACGGTCAAAGTAGTAGGGACGTAAGGAGAAGAATGTGTTATGCAAAGAGGCTTTCACAAGGAGGAGGGAGTTGATGACAGGGATGTACCTTTTCCGATGACATCAAGGATATAATACAAACCCCAACGTATTACGGTCGAAGGGATCACGAATATAAGACTAGAGAGATAGACTTCAAGACTGACAGGTTTAAAATGTCATTTTTTCCAAGAACGATAAGGGAACAGAATGCTCGTAGTCGAAATTCCCCAGGACTTAGTTCATTACAATAAGTATTAACGTACAGGTTAGGGATTTCGCGAGGATGTGTATACATGTGTGTATGTATGTTTGTATATATATGTATGTGTGTACATATAAAATATATGTATATATATTTTTTTTTCCTACAGGTTCCCCCCACCTTTCCTCACCTAACTCCCAACCCCCTCAACCCTTACCCTTCCCTCATGGTGCTACACCCCCTGCCACACACCTTTTTGGTGGCTCGCAGGGTACTTATGTAGATGTAGATGTTGACTAAGGATGTTAAGAATAGACTCGTCATAATTTTGATATGGAGCGTAGTTATGCTCGGCGCGGAATCGTGGTCACTGAAACTAGATGATAGAAGTAGATTGGGGGCATTTGAACTGTGGGTGTGGAGAAGGTTGGAAAAGGTAAAATGGATCGAAAGGAAAACAACTGAGGAAGTACTAGGTATGCAATGGCGAGGAGAGGGGATTGCTGGGAGAAATGCAAAGGAGGCAGGAAAATGGATGAAGGACCTATTAGTCGGCAGTGAGATGCTGACGACTAATTGAGGGGAGAATGTTAGGGAAACGAGGATAGGGCAGGAAAAGGATAGAGATGTTGGGGGTGATGAAGGGAGGAAGAAAGTACATTGAGATGAAAAGAGACCTGAATAAGGGTAGGTTACTAGTTTGTGTTTTGTTAGGAGTCACAAAATATTTATTTGGTAGTTGTGTCCATCCAAAGCCTACCTAAACCGATAGATTACGTAATAATAATAATTCTATAAGAACAAAGATAGCCCTGAGAACTGGATTGTTTCATATTCAACAGTCTTTTTGGTAGTATGAGTTTTCAGATGACGGTCGAGAAAATTGCGGAAGACAAAAGTAATGAAAAATATTGCATAGTGGAGGTCGAATATATTGAGGCCAAAGTCGAATGTTTGCTGTAGTTTAATGAAAAAGAATCAAATACCGTAAAGAGAATTGAGAGTTAGGAATTTGCATGACATACTTATAGCTCATATACCAATTGAAACATGAGAGGTATGTAATGGAATTGTGGTGACACTGAAACCGGGGAGAATTGGAAATCAACTACATCTGCAGATGATTAAGTCCTACCATGAGCGGTCGTCATGGAGAGCAGATAGGTATCTTTGAAACATTACATGAAAGTGAAACATCAGGAATGAAAGACATTTGTAAAATAGATAATAATAATAATGATGATTTTGGACTTATACAGGTATACCTGTATATCGGTGGGCATAAATTAAAAGGGGTGATTAAGTTTACCAATCAACACTATAGTATTTTGGAACAACAGGGTAGCAGTATGGACGTTAATCGCAGAATTGCCTTACCGAGATAGGTTTTCAAATGAAGGCGAATCGATGACAGGGAGAAGGAGAAATGCAAATTAAGGATTAGGAAAGGCATTTATATGCAGAAAAACTTTGTGTGTTTCTTAAATCTTGGCACCTGCTGCGGAATTACAGGGAGGATAGATAATAAATGAATTAATGTCCATTCCTATCTCACTTCTCGATTCGTACTGATCTTTAGTCAATGGACAAATATTCGACAAAACAGAATTGTTCCCAAAAAAATGAAATGTTTCGGTTAGGTGCATCGAAATTTTCTCTAATAGACACCTTACCAAATAAATAAAGAGAAAAATTGGGAGTTTTTTCAGATTAGAGAATAAAAATTAATGTAAAAATATGTTGTGTGCGTATAATAAATCCTAGTTGTCACGAATGGAATACCAATGAGACTGCTTGCTATCAGACCTCTCGCGCTAGAACATTGTACCTTTAATGACCCATATTCAATATTAATTTTATTAAGCAATTTTTTATTCGTCATCAATCGTCAATAAAACTAAAATGGTTCTAATGGACTTTCAAATTCAACGTCAAATTCAGATGGCAACGAATGAACATTGAGGTGCTGAACGGGAATCGTACCTTCATCTCAGTCTACTTCTTTCACAGTCTTATGCAGAGTTCGAAAATAGAGCATTAAACCAAAATAAACATTTAAGTTTTGACAATTATTCGGCAATCTACTTAGAATATAAAAAATAAGTAATTGTTAAGTTTTTCAACCGATCCCATTGAAATAATTGCTTGTAATAGGGAATGAGCTGATTAACTAAATCTTGCAAGAGCTTGCAAATCTAATTGCTACCCTGAACATGAATCCATATAAATCTTTTCTTTTTTGCTCTTGACTTGGAGATATGGCTACCGAAATAATATGGGGCTTATGGGGAAAACATATTGGCTCGAATTATCTACTATTCGGAATAGCATTTAGGTTACCCTTATACTATTAACAAAGAATTCCAATTCACATCACAATGCCAGTCACTTGCTGAAGTGGCAACTGGTAGGATGAAATTTAAATGAAGCACCGTAATTCATACCACATGCAGTTGTGAAACAAAACACGTTTTGTTGATCATTTAGGTTACCCATGAGCATCGGTGAGAGACGTATATTTGAAATATTTGCGACCGCTTTGAGAAACAGCGAAGATGATTTCTGCCAACATTTTGAGTCAACGTTGAAAATGTTGTTACTTTTCCTTAACAAATAGTTATTTATTCCTATTTATTGATATTTTCATGAAGGAATTCCTTGAATGCGAAGTGAATATAATGTCTATTTGATAGAAAAGTACATGGAAAGAACACAGAAATAACGGAACAAAGCTTGTGTGGCCAACTTCTGACAGCTAGTTGTCGTCAAGAGACTCTTACGAGTGTGTAAATGGAGTCATACAAGCAAATTGTTTTTGAAATTTCTAGACATATATTGATATTTATGCTGCCCTTCGGAAAGAACGGTAGTTGATAAATGTAGCGATAATCGATAAATACTTCTTTTTCCCTTTGAGTCTTCCCTACTATTTTTTCGTAATGACATAATTAACGTACATTAATATAATTTATGTTATATCCAGAGTGCATCTAAAGGAATAATCGATCGTCCTTATGAAATGCTAATAATTCATGATAAGATTTGTGAGGATAAATGTATGACAATGCCTCCGAACACCATCATCAATTTTCGTGGATTTTAAAAAAAGGTGTTGAAAGGAGCCCAATGAACTCTTAAGGAGAGGAAGCAAGGGCGAAAGAATTTATCTCCGCCCTGTAAGGAAAGGGAGGCTTAGTAAAGTCTGGGATAAATTATGCAGTACAGGGTGGTTCTCTCAGGAAGCAGGAAAAAAGCGAGGGAGCTGCATGCATTATTAGACGCCCATCTAACTAACTTGAATATTGGAAACGCATTTTCCAAGTGGATCCTCCCAAATGGTAATCCTATAATCCCAAGAAAGCCGATGCATTATTTCTTACTCCTGCCAAAAGCAAAGACGTTCAGTCCTACAGTAAGATTGTAGAATTATGTAAAAAGCTTAGCTGAATCCCTCTATTATCCCAAGATATGTGCCTCTTTTGCTCTGCCAATTTAAAAAAAGGAAGCTATTCTTGTGTTTTTAAATGTCTAATTATATTATATCTATTTTCCAAGTGTTGACAGAAAAGATAAGAAGTAAAAAATTACTGTCGAATCCATTAATTTAAATAGTCATGGAAATAATTGATTTTTAAATTTTTTTAACTTATCATTGCATGATGCTAAATTTAAATTAATTTCGCTTATTCGGGTGCAATGTTTCCTGAATTAAAATACAAATGTGTTTTCAATTGATATTTATTTTGAAATTTCTTCCCAAAATGTCTTTCTAAATGAAAACTTTTTTCGAAAAATACAATTCATGCTACCCCATCTTTACCATTTTACAGAAGTACTGTTCATTAACCACGCATGCACTGCATGTGGTATCTGTATATTTCCATTTAATTTTCTCAAAATGAATACATTAATTAGTTTGTGAAGCAAGGACTTAACTAATTTTAACATAATATTTTTTTCATCAGCTCTTTATTGTTGCCATTGCAATGGTTGCAAAATTTCATTATTGTTAAAGAAACTAAGCTACTTTTTGTGTGACACTACATATACCATGCCTTCGGTTTCCATTAAATTTACTGTGTTTACGAAATTCTGTAATTAGAAACGAACTCTCTTATTCATTATTTCACTTATGAAAGATTCAGCATAATGCAATGCTGATGTAATGTGGCACTGTAGATTCGGGATCTGCATCTACACACGAATTTTAAGTTAGATATACATTGCCTTTATCTTCATCTACATAATACCCCACAAGGGCGTGTTGGTGTGGGGTCACCACCAGTAGAAGAGAAAAAAACCACGTGCAAAATCAAGACATATATGCAAACCTACACCCACCGTGGCATATACATTCATGCAAAAACCACTTCAACTTACACGCATGTAAATACATATACTATCAACTAACAAAAAATTTCACCTTAGAATGTAGTAAAAATTTATCTGTTAACGTGCAACCCAGAATTTGAAAAGTAAGAAGTCGTAATGCTACAACCACACGGACATATATTTCCTCCCACAACGACACAGGTAGGGACTGTGACCCAACGCTGTAAGTAGCAAAAGGGCCACCCTACAAAGAGAGACGAGGGATGGAAAGTGAAACGTAAAAACAAACAAAAAAGTAGAGCAAGCAATACTATAAAGAGCACTATGTAATGATATTCTAATGCGGTCATAAGTTTTTTGGCCACGTAACACACGAGGTTAGTGAAACTTCATGCAATTTAGAAGAACTTCTGAAAGTAGTCTCTTAAAAATCCAAAAAGATCGCAACCATTTTTTATCCGACACCTATCGATTTTTTTACATAATGAAACTGTATTTGAACTACATTGAATCACTGAATACTTTTTTTTCTGCCGACTGCTGCCCTTCTTCCATTTAACCCTTCTCGGCTTGCGTTTTATTCACGAATAATCATTTTAGTGTATCTGTTTTTGATTGAAAATGTACAAAGAATTTTTACTTTAGTATACAGGTTAGGATATATGGGTATTAGATAATGACTTCGTGGAAATGGAATTTGGACGCTATTAGAATTTAATCAATTTTTCTAATTAAATATACCATTTTTGTTTTAATAATTTCAATAATATGCGTCACCAAGTTAACTATTAATTAATAACCTCAGCCATACTATCAAAATAAAGGAATAGAGATAAAAAAGATGACTAAAAATCCAAAGTCATGAGTTAACCGTTCGGTTTAAGCATTTCCTTTTAATTTGGAAATTTGCCTAAGTAACTAGGTGGACATACTTATTTCTGATCTTTATTATTTTTATCACGTTAACTGATCCCTTTCATAAAAAATGTCATTCATATGCCCACCAAAAGTTAGCCATTATTTCATTTAAGTCAAATTATAAGCATGAAGAATGTTTTATGAAAGAATTAGTCGATTCTCGGCTTGTGCTGTGGAGTATTTTTCATATCTAAAGACTAACGATAAAAGCCATTAAAAACTTATATCCTGAAGAAATTGTAATATTTTTTAAAATCTCTTGAAAAAACAGAAACTATTTATATTCGCTGCATGAATTAAGTGATGCACCATCAAGTTCAACAATCAAGGTGTTAAACAAAGTAACAGTTGATTCCAGGAATCTTCTATTTGGAATCATTAAAGAATTAAAAATTATTTCTTTCGCTCGTGCAGGAGGAAAATATTTAATTTTTGAATATGGGAAATCATTAGTTTTCTAATTTTTTCTTTCCCCAGATATATGTATGAAACTGACAAAACAATCCAGTGGGTTTGGCCAGAATTAGAGATAAAAGGAGAATAGGTGAAGCTAAGACGAGCTATGTTTAAAAAAATGTGATAATGGGAAATCAGAAACAAATCCTTTGGGAACTTGGCTATAAAATCGGGCATTTATGGCAGTTTCTCCACATTTTAATAACAACGTTCGTGGTTTACGGACCCATAAAATTTATGTGAAACATCCTCGTGTCTCCCAGCAAGGCACCATTTCGTTCTGGGACGTAATTTTGTTTTATATTTAAGTGATGAACGATCAAGGCACAACAGTATTAATGGCTTTTTATAAACCACAGCACATGCAAGGCTACATAAAAAATGCACCTCAGACGATAAGTTTAGTTTTTGATTAAGTGATTGCGCACTTTGTTAAGAAACTTTTTATAAACGCCTAGTCACCCAAGTGGGGTGGAAAAAAACGTCGTATCGACGAGAAGTTTGCTCGCAGCTTTCCTCAAGTATTTATGGCCGAGGCCTTATCTAAACCTTCACTGATTCATTCCCCACCCCCCCTCCGCCCGATTCGGGACCCTTATCCTTTGACTTCTCCCCTCTGCCACCCTTGCGAACTTTTACCAACCTTACCGGCCACCTAATCAAATTCCACCCTTATCTCAAAAGCCCTTCGCCCCCTGACGCTCACCGGTTCTGCGTATGCATGTGCCTCATCTCCGCCCTTTCGAGCGACACGCTCTGAGTCCTAAGCGACGAGAGTGCACGAAATAGGCAGGCAGTGGCCGCGGGTAATGGAAAGTTTCGTGAAAAGAGAAGGGTCATGGGAATCAATTACGGAAGAATCAACGAAATTACGGCAGAAAAGGAGAGATAAAATGCATAAAATGCTCTCGACTTTTCAGTCAAATAATTTGTCAAAATTTTTTTAAATTTTCGACTACTCTTGAATTTTTGGTCCAAATGGTGGTCTTGGTTGGTTCCGTCTACGGATTTCAGATCTATAAAATTGAACAAACCTTAAATTGATACTTGAAATTTTAAATTT
The DNA here is from genome assembly GCA_037158775.1 of Hetaerina titia. Lineage (NCBI taxonomy): Eukaryota > Metazoa > Arthropoda > Insecta > Odonata > Calopterygidae > Hetaerina > Hetaerina titia. The sequence goes on along the minus strand of CM073770.1, from coordinate 103,669,652 downwards.
TTAAACCGCCTATTTTTCGACTGAGAATTTTACGTCAGAAATACTTATCCGATCTCGATAGACAGAGAAGTATGGATCTATTGGTACATTTCGTGGCTACGTGTTGAGTATCCCCATTTACTATGCAAGAAGACCCTACCCTCGATTATTATATTCAACACAGTGCATCGTTTGGATAATTGCCAAATTCAGAGGGACATCTTGTCTCCTTATCACGTTGGCATCTTCAAAAAATAAAATTTCTTTATCCTGTCACCCATAATATTAAAAAGTATTTTTCAAGCATGCTCCGTGTCATTATTGTGAGTTTCCTGCCTCAGTGTATGTAGTTCGTACCATAATATATCCTGAAATCCATTAAAGTTCTCTTTGTTACAATGATATGTTTTACACTCTTCCTTAATCACTTTCGCCATTATACTCTTCATTTCCACAAATTTGTGCTCAATTAAGGCTTCAGTTATGTCCACGCTTATAACAATAATCTATGGGACATTAAGCACAAATATGGGGAGCAGGGCGTTATCTCGAGTCGAAGTTTTAAAACTTTTTTCTTATGAGAATTTGGCGACCATATTTGGATTTGTTTTTGTATGGATGATGATATTTTGTCTGTTTTCCTACCCAAGAATTGTCCCAATTCTATTTAGGTTTATATTAGTCACCAATGACAACAAATATACTGTCGCTATGCTTGGTGAACAATTTGGAAATTCGGTCGTCGAATTTTTCCAGAACATTTAAATTTGAGTCAGTTGGTCTGTACATAGAATGAAGAATTACACAGGCTTACAAAAAAAATATTTTTTGGTGCCGGGAATCTTTGTGATGATTTTAACTATATTTGTAGAGCTGAATCCAAATATGAAATCCGTTTTTATTTAACAGCTCTACTTTTTTAGATAGGGCACATCTTACGATTAGTTGTTTTAATATTTGATATATTCCGGAAAATAATTTTCAAAATTAAATAAATCTATAAGTATACTAATTTATAACCACTCTGCGGTGTTCCTTTTATTTTCAATAACTATCAATAAGTTTTATGTATATTTATATATTGTAGGCCAATGAGATAATTATTAATATAATATTCCCATATCATCATGTAGAAGATTTTTTTACGTAAGTAACAACATATAGTATCTTGAAAACTATAGCTGATAGGAAAAAACTAATGTCATAATTGGATTCAGCACCCCAATTGTTTTTTAAATCAACATTAAAAGCTCCGGCTCCAAAAACACTGTTGGCCTGTGTTATCAATATGGAAAGCTAACATGATTATAATCTGTGTTGTAACATAAAACCCTGTCTTCACCCTCGTCGTCGTATTCATAACGGCAACTATATGAAGTCAACTTCCTTCACGTTGGAATAAGACCCGCAGGGGGACATTATCCGCCGGATTTTTGAACTACTGAATACATAGACATATTTCCTACCGTACACTGAGAGTTAAATTCCGCGACACTCCCTCGGCACGCGGCGGTAGGAATCTCGTTATAGCGCCCGACTTAATATGAAACCTAGTTTACGCGTTATTAAAATTACGCAAATTATTTCTAGAGTAAAAATTGCAGATACCAGTGAACAAAATTTACATTGTTGAGGCATAAACGGTAATAAGCATACAATGCTGCGTATGACGATCCAATAATTTTCTCCTTTCCTTATTATAATATAAAAATGTTTATAGTGTAGTGCGTAAAATAGACATTGAAATGGTCTATTTTACGCATTAACATTAACATACATTTGAAATAGAAAAACATGTATCTGATATAAAATGTAGTTAGTCCGTCTTTACTTGAAATCAAATAAAATGTGGATGTTATAAGGCATTTCTTGCTAAATTCGGGGGGATTAAAATTTAATCAAGGAAATCGGAATCACGTGTTTTGGGGAAAATATCTCGTCAAAAAGACAAGTTTCAATTGGGTTTTTTTTCAGAAATTTTAAAGTGTTTATTATTTTGCTTAAGATGGATGCATGCTTGAGGACCTTATAAATAAAAAAAATGGGCTATATATCAATATCTTAAATTGTAAGGGAATAGCGAACCAGAGATATGAAGTATTTCGCCATATTTAATTGTTTTGGTTATTTTATTAATAGAAAAACTATTTAAAGAAATTTATCTTCACCACTAATAAATTTCAAAATCTAAATTATTCCAAAATTGGAAAAAAAAACTATGCGGCATAATATTACATGACAAGTCCTGTAACTCATTGTCGGATTCTAGACTGAAAATTTGGTCTTGTTAAGTTCTCTTTCGCACCCAGGAAGAAAAAGATTGAACGAAGGCCCCTAATTTACTCGACCGTGAATTTTTTCCCCAAAATTGTACGTAGTAAACGGATATCTAGCGTGTGATAACACTAGCATGAGTGGAATTGAGGCTTTTAGGCTGTTTGCGAAAGAATGTTGACAGCTGTGGCATAAGGACGGGGACAGGCAGTGGAATGTGGAAGTTCGGAAGAAGAAGATCTTTGGTGTGGAATCACACACTTTGGTACTTCCCTCATCCGTTCGGCGACAAGTCTTTCTTCGGCGACAATATTGGCGGGCGAAGTTTCAATTAAAGCTCTCCCTCCCCACATCCGACGCCCTTCACAACTTCTCCCGCCTCACTTGCTCCGACAGCGCCCCCCTTCAGAATCCTCCTCCCCTTTTCCAAAATCTTTCGTTACCACATTCCTCTCGGCCCACACCAAAACTCTAACCTTTCCCCCTCCTCTTCTCCCCCCGCCTACCACACCCTTTTTCCCTTTTACCCTTTTAAGAGCATCCCCCGTCTCCTCCGCGACCTCCCGCTTCCGTCCTAAGTGTCCCCCTACCCCCCCACTGCACCCCCCCCCTTCCGGAGCAAACTGCACCTCCGTGGGAGATGAAGCGTGTTTATCGTCGTGTCTCGCATTGACTATAGATGGCTACGCTGTATCGCCGTCTAGCCAACAAAAGAGGATCCGAGATTGATTGCGGTGGAGTGGTTAAGGGGGGGTAAAAAGGAGGATGGGATAAGGGTTCTTCTGGGGCCAGAAGTGAAACTGGGAGACATGGAGAGGAAGGGAACGAGTGTAGAAGTGAGGGGAGTAGAGTTTGGGAAATGGAGAGGGTAAGTAGAAGGACGCAAAGAGGAAAATGCGCGGCTTGATTGATGGACTTTGAAGAGGGAAGGAAGCAGCGGAGTTCACGGGTACACACACACTCGAACATACATATATACGTACATTCATATATATATATATATATATATATATATATATATGTGTGTGTGTGTGTGTGTGTGTGTGTGTGTGTGTGTGTGTGCGTGCGTGTGTGCGTGTGTGTGTGTGCCACACACACACTATATATTGTATATATATACATATGTATGTTTTTGTAACATACTCGCACACTCACGCATATATATCTGGGTGTGTGAGAGAGTATGGAGAGATATATGGGCTTGGATGGCGAGCTAAGGGACCGGGGGAATTGGAAGGAAAAAGTTGCAGGGTGTTGGACTGAGATTGAAAGGAAGAGTATTGAGTGCTTGGAGAAAATGGAGGCGATTTGAAAGATTCACGCATCACGCGATTAGAGACCGCTGAGCTGAGAAATTATAGAAAACGGAACAGCCGAACATTCTGGCCATAGAAACATGAACCTGAATGGAGGAATGGGAGTATCCATTAATCGCGCGCCTCTCTCTTTTTGTCAGGAGCGTATTTTCTGTCGTGGTGCTGCGGTGGATGATGCGTGGATGTGGCGAGAGCCCAAAAAAATGCACGTATTATTGGCAATTTAATTTTAGAGCATATACACCCACAACACCGTCTGAGGAATTCAACCCTTTTTTAAAAGAATTTACATTCCATTGGAACGGATCTCATCGTTAGGGAGTGCTTGGTAAAATAATTCACGACATTTTATGATCAAATTATGCATATAACATTCCTTTTCATAGCATTCTGTGTATCTCAGAGCGCTAAATGTTTCCTCGGCTCCTGTTTCGTCGAGCGGATCTCCGAACCCAGATCTTTTAACGCCATATATACCGAATAAATATCAATATGTATTCTAAATAGCTATTGATTTTCGAAAATTAAAGTACAAGTTCTATTAAATCCATTGTTATCGAAGATATTTTGAGTTTCCTATGTTAAAATAATTATTCACCATGAAATAACTTCGTTATAATTTCGTAACTGGTTTGAACGTTGAAACCCAAATTGACTCGTACTAAAAAGCTAAAGTCTCTGAAAAAAATTCCATCAATGAGAGCAATCACGGAAAATTTCCAAGCTAATGTGCGGCACGTAATAAGGACACCAATTATCCTCCGCAGAACCTCTTCACAATTTGCAACTAAAATGGCGGAGCAATGTGCATTAGCTGCAAGTGCTTAATGCAATTAGAGTGGTTCTGCAAAGCCTGTTGATAGAGAAATGAAATGCATTCTTGCAGGCATATAATTTTATATGTTGTAAGCGTAAGGTGTAATGTTTGTATGTTGCAAGTTTTTAATAGATTTGACTCCAGTGTTGCATTATCGGCAGTCGTTGTAACTTGGAACATGTTCAGTTTGTCTACGCCTCAATCATTTTTTTCTGGTACCAACGAGTGTATGGCACCCATTGAAATAGGAAATCTTCTGGACGATGCACTTAACGTTTTTCGACAACCTTCTCTCCAAAATGCATAAAGAGGTTTGGTTCATTTGAGTAAGAGCAGTGACTGGAGTTCTGTGACCACTTTCCTATGACATCTATTGCCTCCCCTCTTAAAACATTTTAAACCATTTTCTAATTGTGCTGTATGGAAAGGCATACTCTTCGTAGAGATTTTGTGACCTACTAAGACTGCGTCTGAGCGCGTTTGCCTCAGTTGACTATTTCCTAACGCAGCGTTTAGCAATGTATGAGAAGGATGTATGAGAAGGGAATCACATTCGACGAGTTTGATTTAGTTTCTTTGATTTGTCTCTTTTTAATAACTTAGGAAATCAAGTAGAACTTTGCTGTATTATCAGAGCTGTATTATTTGCTGTATTATTTGCTTGATGCATTCGCGCCATGTTAAAATAAGGTGTGGAGATGTCTAAGAGGAGAGTTTGCTCACAAAAATCAGCCGTAACAAAACACGAACTATGGAATTTTGGAATAATATTCGATGAGACATATATTCCGTGAAAAAATTCATGCGGATGTGTATTGGTAAGACTATATGTTTACCCAGGGCATTGTGATTCAGATGGAAATGAGCATTGAACTCAAATCTGTATAAGAATGTTACTCACTTCCTTTCGCTCTGATTGGTATACATATTTCCACTTAAAAAAGTTAAATAATACTCGTAGCTATCTTTGATCATTTTATGAAACACATTTCAGCTTCGATAATAAATTTAATTATAGTTTAAAACTACATTTAGACTACTTCAATTATGAGTGGAAATCACTGAAAAATGTTACCTCAGGGGATCGGGATGGTGCGGTGGCTAACGTACAAGTTTCCCACCGAGAGGACCCAGATTCAAATCCTGGAGACAATAAATATTTTTCGGTGGTATCTCGATCCCTACTTGAGGTGCTTTGTGGAGAGCACTTTCAGTGAGTACGACGTCCGTCGAATGGGACGTTAAACAGTTTGACCCCTTGGCGCCTTTCGACAATAAGAGTAGGCTAATGTCGACACCGGGTTTCTCTCCACCCTTCCTTTCCCAACGCTCCCTACTTGTGCAAATGAACTTAGCTGTCGGTCACCTCCCATAAAAATTAAGAATGAAATTACTTTAATGATGAACCCTGGCATCACAATGGTCTTTTAAGGCTGGTGAAATGCTTCCAAAGTCATTAAAAATATAGTCTTAAAGATGCTTCTTGGGATTCGCGGTTCCGCGTGATGCCTTACGTGTGTGCATCGGTAGCTTAACTAGCTCGTGCGTATGGCTCCACTGGCATTGAACTCGTTTCCCGACCGATGCAAACGAACACACGAACGAACCTGAATAAATTGGAACTTTCTAGAAAATCTCATCACCACTCATCGAGTTTATTTTGAACTCCGAATATGGATTTCGGTTTTCTCGGTGCTTATTAAGGGATGTATTCCGCGGTAATATGACAGTCGAACTCTTGATCTCTAGATTGAAAATCTATCCATTTCCCTCTAGGGATGGAGGTATCAGAGGCATTCTAAAGATTTTACGATTCAATTTCATCTGCAAGAATCCGGGGGAATTATATGAAAAAATTGCTTTCTTTTTTGAAAGAAATCCAGCCTCCGAGGAATTTTGGAGTCAAACCAACGTCGTTTAGCGTGGATTTATCATTTTTTCACGATAGATATCAGTATAAGACACAATATTCTGAAAATTCCATCTAGCTCTGCCGTCTCTTTCTTGTATTAGTACGCTCTGTATATCAGAATGAATGTGAACCTCCTATACTCTAGGATAAAAAACTATGTCATATTATAGCTCTGCGTATGGAATGTTTGCGAATTTGTATTAGTGGGGGTTAGGTAGCTTACGAGTATATCATAATTCTGTAGGGCGGTCTCGAATTATAATGCATAACAGTAGCTATTGCAACAATATAGTCGTCACTACGCCTGCAATCCTAGGATCATCTATAACGGAGGTGTGTCATTATGTACATTTTAAATTGAAATAATGATATTCATGATCTTCCCAACATCAAATCGCAGAATTAAACAACAAAGTAGTGCAACAAGCTAGATTAAATATGAATATTTGCCTGACATTGTACAGACACATGGCTGTAAGAGAGTCCCCTTCCCATTTACATAATCGTATTCATAACATTAATTTTCTTAATCATTCTGTTCATGCACAATTATGCTTAAATAGATTTTATTCATGCTCTAAATATTTTTTAAGCTTGAAAATTGGATTCGATTAAATGTTACGATGGTCAGTAATAAGGATGTCGTTTTAAAATGTATAGAAATTATATTGGCAAAGTTAATCGTTTTACACGTCCATTGCCCTATCTCATGCAATATCATGCAGCCATTCGAAGGTAAACATTAAACGTGGGCCCAATTGGGTACCTATAACTCACCGTGAGAAAAACCCTGCTATCTATCGTTTTGTTTTTCTGTGCCTGGAAATCGGGCGAATTAATATTTCTGTGAGAACACTAGTGCTTATTCAAACATTTCTCATGTGTTTATCAGTAGCGACGCGCCACCGTTAAATGAAATGCTCTCTCGTCTCTTCTCTCTCTTATAATTTCGCAGACCTATTCCGAATTTTTCCCTTTGCATTAATTATTGCTTTCAAACGACCAACAGATTTAGCGTTTAGTGGTGGCTGGTTGTTGGACCAAAATAGAGATGCGTAATCCGATGGAGCAAATGAAATCCCTTGTGAATTTTTTTTTAAATCCTCCGACAACGAAGCAATCTCATGAAATTCGGGTAACTATTTTTGTAAACTAAAAAGATTCTATGAATGTTAATGGAATTCCCATGCCGCAGAGTAATTTAACATTTTCGGCGATCTGCATTCAACGATTTTACTTTTCTGTGCTTTAAATTGCCCTAACCATAAAGCAAAGTCAGTTCTCTTGCCAAAAGTCACACTTTTAGTGAAACCAAACTTGTTTGTACCACAATTTATCGGTTAAAGGTAAGCATGTGTTAAATTTCGATGCCATATTTTTCATTCCTCGTCAACTACATTATGTTCAACAAATTTTGGTTATTCCAAGAAACTGTTGCATTAATTTGGTGATGTTGCGTTCAAGGATTCACGTGTAAAGTATCGAAGATTCCTATAGATTTGTTCAAATTTGTCTTCTATTTCCCTATTTGCTTTACTGTGCTACGCACAGTAAAATGTAGTTAAGTTTGGAGAAATGATAAAATCACAAAAATTCACCTAGTTAAATGGTCACTAAAATTGGTAACTATATATGAATTTAGTAATTATGAGAAAACGTTTTATTCAAAATTCATTTATTTTCAGTTTTAAGTTATAGCAATTATACGTTTAATTACCCGATCTTATAAACATGTACCTGAAGGTAAATTAGTGTTTATACGTGATATCTTTAACTTCAACGATTCGAGTTTACTGTTTTCTGTTGTCGGTAAAATACAGTATTTTAGGTCATGAATTTTGCACCCTTAAAGTTGACATTTTCAGTGAAATGAATAAATTGGGTCGAGGTTTATTCGATGAGTTAGTGGCTAGTTTTAGTAATAAACATAAGTAGAAATTAATGTTGTGAACTTTTACTTATTTGTCAATAATTCAATTAAAAGCGCTTTTGTTCTTCTTTCAGGCATCTCCAATGAAACGTTATAAAAAACCTTTTGATACTTTCAATTAGCCAAAAAACATTATCTGTATCTTGCCACAGCAATAAAATAAAAAAGTTATCTCGTTGTAAATATTTCTGTTTTAACAGCGAATTCTTCTTTTAACTTAATTGAAGTGGTCCGTAATGAAAACCGTTAAGAAACATGTTTCCGTTGACCTTCTTTGAAGTGTCCATTTGAATCTGTTGATTTCTATCACCCTATTTCTTGTCGTAGTGGGATAATACTAGAGTCCTCAATAAATTTATTTAATTTTGAACCTACCAAAAGAAGGTTTGACGATAGTCAGGGCATCGTATCTATTTAACACTTTGAATTAATAATAATGTATGAGCATAAATATAAAAGGAATATAAATTGGATGCAAAAATATAACTTATGAAGCTATTTTATGTATCATTTTCTGTAGTAAACATTGCATAACTAATATCGCTGAACGGTAATACTGCAGAAGTGATGACTCATTGCTAGTAACATGTAATCATTAATCGCACTCTGCCCCAACTAACTTCCATCGAAAAGAGCAGGTCTTCGGTTTCCGCTGATTCGGGAAGGGACTCAGGGTAGGATGACCAATAAAAATGGAGGAACCTCAAGAAAAAAGGGTATCCCAATTTTGTGAAATAATGTTGATAGGTTTTCAGTGATTAAATTAATTTACTTATTACTCACTACGAGCATTAATATCTTTGGGGAACAATTGATGGGGATAAGAGAGCCAAATGGGAAGAGGGGGCAACGAACCCCAGAGGGATGGGGAACAGGAAACAGCGGCGTTGTAAGACATTCGGAAGTGAGGCTACAGCCAAGGGTAACTGGGGCAGGTAGGCGGGAGAGGTGCGAGAAGTAACTGTGGTGTAAGCGATTTTAAGCGTCGGGGTAAGTGAGGGTGAAACCGGTGAACGAAGTTGGTAGTCTCCAAGAATGTACCATGTCTACATAAACCATATGCTCTTTCCGTCATCTTAGAACCGAATTGCCATTTTTCATGGGTTTCTCGCGAAGAAAAATGTAGATTCTAGCTCCTTTTTCAACAGTTTTTCACCGAAATATTTAATTGAAAATATGGCAATGAAATTGAGCGATTTTTCCTTAATATCATTTGTCAATGAATAAGTTAGTGAACGAATGAAAAATTGAGGTGGTACCTGCTCCCCACTGAAAATTGAACTAAAGTGAAACTAATCGAATTAGCTGAATAAACCACAGCGCTCTGTTAGTTTATAGATATATATATATATATTTCTATTATACATATATATACATATATATGTATGCATTTTCCGAACTTCGATAAGAATCTGGTCAGGTAATATATGACATTCAGCAAACTCATAGTTTTCCATAGTTTTAGTTCGCTGCAGCATCAAATTAATGTAAACACGGGTTTGTCGTTTTCTCAATTAAAGGCAACACTCGCTCACCGCGTTAGAATTCATCGCGACACAAAATCATCGTGTGCGAGGAATTTCGAATGAGAATTAATCAAACCGCCAGCTAGCCATGACAGGCTAATTTACCATAGCTGCTTCAGTTCAAAAACCTATTTCTTTCCCCAGGAAAGGTTGCCGTGGTTCCAGCGACGTAGATCCTCATGATTTCCTGCGCTATTACAATCGATAGATAATACTTATATTCCAAGGTGAGTTTTCATTGTTATAAACTGATGTCAGATTGATAAATTTGTTCCTAGGAGAGCAATCCCTCGACCCATAATCTAATTTCTTGTATCAGGAATATTCACGACCTCTTGTGCTGCTCAGATCCGTTTATGCCATACTCGAATGCCGAATAAAGCTGTCTGGATGACATTTTAGGCTTACCTTTTTAAGTATTTTTTACTAAAAATTATTTTTGGATGTACCCACATTTATTACAGTTGAATACAATCATTCGATTAAGTGCACATTAAAATTAATACCGCTTTCGTAGAATGATATTCAGAACAGTTATCAATTGAATGAGACAATTTGTCGACAACATTTGAAGTTTATGTGCGTGTAATTGTTAAGGTTCTCTGATTTTGATAATTTCAATATGATTTAAGCGACGCTGCAGTGTTTTTGAGATCCAAGTACGATATACTACAGAGTTATTGTGCTTCATATTTGCATGGAATGTAACTTTAAAAAGATATAACTGTTCACTAAAAAATTCAACTAGTAAGCATCAATGTTAATAACAGTTTGTTGCAAGCGGTAAGTATGCACAGAAGTTCGTGGAAGTAATTTCTTCTTTTAGTAACGAAAGCGTCCCATGAGAACGTAACCAATCTCAAAGCTAAAAACAGCTTCAAACGTTTTCACAACTGATTCATAGTTTCAATGTTGAAGTTAATGCGGTGAGGGTCCAAAGGATGGATTTCTGGCCTTTTAGAAAAAGTAGGAATACGTATGAGGCTAAATTCATCTACTTAGGAAAGCACTGCTCAAACGTGTCTAATGTCCATCATGATATAGATTATAACGAATGTATTTTCACTGGCATAAGGCTTATGAGTCAATGAAGCCTTACAAAGTAGTAGATGACGGAATGATCAAAAGACAGGCTTTAATGCATTCGTATCCGAAGATATATTGAGGATCGGTGGTAGTATACTACCGACTCAAGCGCGGAAGTTTGCGGTTAGAGTAGGTAGCGTGCGGAGAATAAAAAGGAGGACCCATTGGATCAAGATGTGTGGTGTGGATGAGGGTGAAGGAGGGGGGCCGGCCGTTTAGGCCCACCATCGGAGCCCCGCGGGGCCGAGAGGGAACGTGCTCGGGGGTGGTGGCTTCCAGAAAGGGGAGGCAGCGGCGGTGGGACCTGTGGCGAGGGCTCTGACGGCGGCGGAGGCGACCCCGGTGTCGTCCGACCGCAACAGCCATCCCGCCGCCCGGCGAGGAAATGGCCGACCAGACGGAATCGGGAGATTGGATGGCCGGGCTCATCCGTGTGGGCTAGGAGGGGCGAAGGGCCGACCGGGGTGGGGGCGCGAAGGGCCGGGGGGGAGACGTGACAAGCGACGGTCACGACGCGACGCCTCCTCCCTTTCCCTCAAAGCTCTCCTGCCCCAACCACGTAACCCAACCCTTACGCTGCACTAACCAGCTATCGAACGCAATCGGGATGTATCTTAAAGTTCACATTAATAAATATTTAAATGCAGAATATTTCTCCTTGCGACATAGTCTTAAGATCGCCCAGTTTTGTGAGTGAAAAATCTGAGTCTATTTCGAATTTGGGCCTGCGGTTCCATGAAATTTTTATATATTTTTATGAAATATATATATTTTTTATTTGCATTATATACATTTATAGAAGATTCCAGGAAACGGTATTACATTTCAAAGGGACTCATACCGAGTCTCTCTATGTACTCTCCTCTTCAATTTCTAGCATCAGCTCTTCCGCCTGCATTCCTACCACGCATACCCCACATCCACCCCTATACTATCAATCATCATACCACGGCCTCTTCTTATTTCATTCTTCCAGTTTTTCTAACTTTTTCATGAAAATTATCTCTCTTTAACCAGCCATGCCAATCTCTCATTTCTTCACATGTCGTGCAAAGGATTTGTAGCATTTGCGATTTTATTCTGTGCGTACCATAATCCTTACTGCACGTGGAAAACCAATTTTCCACTAACAATACGTACTGTACATGTCTACATTAAAAATGAAACTAACTAATCCAATTCCCTTTCATTATTGGTAAAAGTATTTTCAAATTGCTAAATGAATATGAACCATTAGAATAATTCGTCAAACTGGTCTAATTTAGAGTATATTGCGTTTATATTATCTATATAACAAATTTTAACGTTTTAACGTAATATGACTTTAATTTCTCATGATGATATATGGCGATCGAGCAACGCTTTGTTTGATTTCTGAATTAAGATAAAGGAACCATGGATAAAATACTACCTTGAACAAAAAGTTCCCGAAATAACCACCGTGTGGCGCCTCCCATCGTTCCGATTTGAGTTTGTTTTTTTGTTAAATTGGTACATCTGTTGTTGATATTCCCTTTAAATCTTAGTGTCATAACTTGACATTTGCAAAAGTTACGTAGCCAAGAGTACATCTATCTCTGTGTGTGTTGGCGATTTTTTACAATTGCAGAAATGGATTTAAATTTGCAACAACGAACTTGTATTAAATTTTGCGTAAAAAACGGATTTAGTGGCGCACGGACGTTGGAAATGTTGGAAAAGTGTTTCGGCAACGATTCTCTAAAAAAAACGGTCGTTTACCAGTGGCACGAGCGGTTCGGAAGTGGTCGTGAGTCAATCGAAGATGATGAACGCAGTGGCAGACCATCGACATCGAAAGTCGGTGAAAAAATTGATAAAGTAAAAGAAATGTTGGTCAATAACCGCAAATTAACCATCAGAGAAATAGCGGAGGACTTGAACATTGCCTATGGATCCGCCCAAGACATTGTGCTTAATGATTTGGGTTTCCGTCGTGTAGCAGCAAAGTTGGTGCCAAAAGACCTCAATTTCATGCAAAAAAGAGACCGTGTTGACGTCGCAAAAGACATGATTTGCGAGGCTGAATCCGATCCCACATTCATCAAAAGGATCATTACTGGAGACGAGACGTGGGTTTATGAGTACGACACGCAATCCAGACATCAGGCAAGTGAATGGCGTTCACCAAATGAGCCGAGACCAAAAAAACCACGTCGTTTTCAGTCAAAAAAGAAGGCAATGCTGACGGTTTTCATGGATTACAACGGTGTAGTGCATCATGAATTTTTGCCAGAAGGCCAGACAGTAAACAAAGAGTATTATTTGGGCGTTATGAGACGTTTGCGTGAAGCAATTCGCCGAAAGAGACCAGAAATCGTCGCATAGTGCGACGAGACCGTCGCACAGTGCTATCATTATTCGTAATTTTTTGACGAAAAATGCAACAAATACCATCCAACAGCCACCGAATTCACCTGATTTGGCTCCCTGTGACTTCTTTCTGTTCAATCGAGTTACAAAACCATTACGGGGAACGCGTTTTAGCAGCCGAGAGGAAGTAATGGAAAAATCGCAGGAAGCACTGATGGACATACCGAAAACCGAATATAAAAAATGTTTCGAGGATTGGATCAAGCGCTGGCATAAGTGTGTTGCAGTCGATGGGGATTACTTTGAAGGGGACAATATAGATTTAGATGAATAAACTTGTATTTTTAATTTTCTGAATAAATTCCGGGAACTTTTTGATCAAGGTAGTATACTCACTAGGAGTTACGGTTTTAAACTTTTCGCTACTGGAGGTATTAAAGAAGTTATGAAGGGATGTTAGACAACACGGAAGCCTCATACTCATTAATTTCGCTTGATTCATGAGTACCAGAACTAATCCAACACAATTACACTCGTTAATTGTGGAGATAAACTAGGAAATCGAAGCGTGAAGCTCAATGAATCAAATTGAGCTAAGTTTGTTCAAGGTTACTCATATAACTACCCCAAGGATAATGTAATAGGCAATGGTTGAGAAGAAATATCGCTATGAGAATCCATTGTGTTTTGTGTCCGTAGGTATAAGAAAACTACAGGCCGGCTGGCAAACAAACATTGCTTTAAGGTGACACATTAAAAACTACAGTCCTAAGCTTAATCACCCAAGATGTTAAAAACCTTTATAAAAGACTATCCTGTGAGTACACAGTTAACTTCCTCAGGTTGGTTTGACAAGCGGAGGAAAAGAAGAGCGTGCTGGACATACGATATGGAAATGAGGCAGGAAGAATGTGAAATTTATGAAAATTTGAATCTATTTTAGGGTGAGTATAACTTTGTTAGGCGAATAGAGCGGTAGGTCTGTCTCCATGTAAATCTAAACTTAAACGGTAATACACCGAACTGAATTTAACTCTCTACTTTAATAAAAGACGAAACTATCTGAAACAATTTAATGTTCATTTTTTGCAATATATATAAATAAAATTTCATTTAAATTAAATTGCACAACAATAATATAAGATATGAAGCATATGAAGTTCAAAAATAATTTGGTGCAATCCCAAAGAGTATAATTTTCAGGTAAAATTTAGAAGCCCTAATTTTTTACGAATTCACACTATTCAGGAAAACGAGTAGTTCACCAAGTCGACAAAATTACATTTTCCTTTTAGTCATTACCCAGTAAAAGAAAAATGTGACTAATTGTAAGATCAATTGAACCAATTTTCTAAATAATATATAGTACAATTTTTTAAGAGAGTAATGTACTCAGAAAACTTATGAACCTTTCAAAATCTCAGAATGGACGATTTGCACTGTTGTAATCTCAAATATTATTGGTAAAGAGATGAATTTATTAAAATATTCTCGGCAATTCATTCAGAATGCATTCATAATTGTTCGCATGCAAGAACAGTAATTATGAAGTAGTCCCTGCGTTACGTGCATGTACGATTGTGTAGTTTTTTAATTCAGACTAATAATGCATTTTATTTCTTCAGCTTATTAGAAGGTTCAATTTTAATAATATAATTAATTAATGTTGTTAATCGATTTTTATTCAAGGAATTATTATTTTAATTATTTTATTACATCAAAATTAAAATACGATTAAGAAGGCATTAAACAAAATTAAATTTCTAATTGACTTTATTTTCTACGCCGAACGCTTCCATCTCTAAATATTCTCCAAAAAATGCTTGCCCTTAAATTATGACTTTGTAGGGAAAGCCATTGCAGGAGCATCCCTTGGGAATATTTTGTGGGTACGCAACTAACCCACGAGAAAAGGTTAACCGTGAAAAAGAGTCCTGATAAGTACTACTCATTGTTTTGTGAAGCCTCAAAGAATAATAGGGGGTGGTTATATGGAATTGTTTTAAAAATATAGATTGTATAATGCTACATTTATACCAGCCTCTAATGATAGGTAAAATAATTGGATTTTAATCTGCAAGATACTTGCAAAAATCTGTTTTCGTTCACTAGGGTGTAACATACTATCAAAATACAATAATTCTGCATAGATCTCTCTAAACTGTTTTATTTATAGCCTATAACATGAGAATAAAAACCGAGAAAGCAATTTCACCAAGCATTCTGTAGTTTAAATATATGATTTAAAAACAACTAAATAGCTTAATAGAAAATTAAGAAATAATATTCTTAATTTTAATCTTCAAGTTCGCATTTAAATGACCGGAATTGCTACCCGTTAAAATGCTCAAAATGTTACTAGAATCAATAATTGAATTCTAAAAAATCTTGCGGAAGAAGTAATTACAAAAAACTGTTTCCTCGCATTCATTACAGGTTCCCAGAGGGAAAATAGAACGTGTTTTCATTTCTGGTTTATTGTCTTGAATTAATTATTTCACATTATTCTCAAAATTCTCTTCATTTCCAATTTAATTTTCTTTCTCATTGTTTTAGAAGTACTTATTTCTACGGTCCCTGTCAATTCTCCATTTCTTCTTCATCTCATTCCTTTTTGGTTAATGACCGATGGGGCCTCCTACAATTTCCTTTTCTAAGCATTCAAATTTTAGCATGTCTTTTGGTGAGACAAAGAAAACTTTAACTTGCTGTCAAAAGAACGGCAATTTTAATTCAGAGGGTTGCACAAAGGTTTTACTTGATACACGTTTCTCACATGGATTGGGATAAAAAATGTAAATAATACTATGAACTTAAGGTAATTTCATATGCAATATCACTTTAATTATTTAAATCCCTGTATTTATTTCAGATTTTACAATATTCTGTGGTTTATTATACCTTTTACGTATTAGAAAGAAATTCATTTAAATGGATTCATCCATGTAAATCCATTTATCAGTGAGAAAACGGGAGGAATAGATGCCTCATGACCGTTACCATATCGATGGAATATGTATACTGTATATTCTCGTCTGATGGCCTAAGTGTTCTGAAGTTTGTTTTCCTGGGTTTTATGAATATTTATGTCTGTCATTGCAGATTTTCCGGACGGAGAGCCAATCATCACAGCAGAGCGGTCGTCCTACGCCGTCGGAGAAATGGTTCGTGCGAATTGCACGGCACAACGGTCGCATCCACCGGCAAACCTCACGTGGTCAGTGAACGGTAGACAGGTGAGTGTGGATTGGAAGAATAACACATATTTATTCATGAACTCATAGTTGTCTTAATATACGTGGAGGAATCGCCAATGGTAGTGATGTGTTCAATTATTTTGTCGAACTTTTGATTCACAAAGGGTGATGCTTTGCATCTCCACTGGCCAGTAACTGTGCTCCTAAGCACAGATTAAACTCCTAAGACTGACGAAACACATTGTGTTTGAACTATTTGAACCTAACGAGTGATGACAGATGATACATTTAAGGGATTTGAATCATGAAAATTAGGTTCCCCGTAATCTCTTGAGTGGAGTATTTTTATTGTTCAATTAAGACTACGGAGAAAATCCGTTTGTTTGCATTGCATCATAAACATTTTCATATATTTCATCGTTATGACTTCGTGGCGAGAAAAGTCGCAGGATTTTTTTGTGAATGATTGTCCATTAATTACGATTTGAAATAACTGGATAAATTTTTTGTTGAAAAGTATATGAAATGTAATGCACAAAGCAATTATTGTAGCAATAAAGATTACAGATACATTGTGATAGGTATGGACTTAGGATGGCCATAATAATCTTTGATTTGAAAAATCTTCATTTTACAGAAAAGCTAAATTTGATATATGAAACGCAGGGCAAGAGCTAAAAACGTGTCGGAAATTTAACCTATTGTGAAAATTTTTTAAATAAATTGTGCTGAGTAGGAGTAGTGAAGGTGTCACAAGTAACGTTAGGAAGAACCGTTTGCGGAGAAGCAGGAGTTGATGTCAGGCTCCTTAAGTGAAGATGAAAATAACATTACTTTATTATGGGGCGTAGTTGTGTGTGTTTTGGAAACATTTTTTTAGAAGAAAGAGGAATATTGGAGGTTTTTGATGTGCGAGTGCGGAGAAAAAGTGAAGATTAAAATGGGCGGAAAGGACTATGTCGCTTTAGCCATAGTTAGCCGTAAGACAGATTCGAAGAAGGCAGGAAAATGGATGTAGGATATAACGATACTGGGCAATGGGTTGCTACAAGCGGTAAAAGACGGGAGAATGGTGAGAAAGTGAGGTAAGTGGGGTGGGGAAAATAATTTTGGATATAATTAAGAAAGGTAGAAAGTTCGTTGGGATAATAAAAAAATATGGTCTCACGCAGTGTGGGTTTTTAGGATGTTTGATATCGTGTTAATCAGTGCTAAGGAACACAGTCAATCTTCAACTCAAGGTTCCAACAAAAATCTTTATCCGGTAGACTACTGCTAATAATAAATTGTAAATGACGATGTCGGGCTGATTCGCGATAGGTATCATTTTTTGGTTATTTAAATAATTTTAAAGGGTCGTGAAAATAAAGTAGATTAAGTTTAGTAGCGTTCAAATAGTGATCGGAAGTACAGGATTCGAATTCCTAGAAACTGCGGGAAGTGCCTCAGCAGTAACTTTTGACGGAGTCATCCGCAAATATGCATTATAAGGCAACAATTTCAGAGTGTAAAAATCATTCGCCTTGACCGGTCAAGGTGAATAATTTTTACACTCTGAAATTGCTCCTTTGCACTGGATTCAAGTCTGGGCGGCCATGGAAATCCTACTTTCACTCCAATGTTGCGATCGATATTTCAGGAACTACTTTTACTTTCATCCACTTAATACCCCGCCAGCCGCCGCAACGGCTTGTGGAGGGGGTCTTTTCAAGGTACCATTGGCGGTACAACGAAAGGAAAGGCAGCTATGAGTATATCAATTTCACATGCCTCTTAATTGGAATTGGTGCGATATAACTTTTATCTTCAGCAATCAAACCTACCTTAGAATTATCGATAGGTGTGCTTATGGTGGGTCAAATATTTGTATTAAAACTCCAGAAACAAAAAAAACTATTCGAGTAATTTTCTCAGGACACCCAATGTTACATTAGGACTTGTTTACCTTTGCAATAGTTCTGCAATCATTGATGAGTTATCTCAAGGTTATTTCATGACCCAAGCCGGCCCTCATTTGAATATGCAGTTCATCTGTGCATTTTATGCCTTGACAAATCTGAGAAGAATAAATTATTCCTTTTTGATTTATATTTTCCTTTATTTTAATTAAGTGTTTAGGATAATATATATATATCCCTGAACAAAAAACGAGGAAAATAAGCAAAATTTTTAGTTAGAGAATTTCCTATTTTTCTAGTAGTTTGAGCTTATATTGCGTGAAAGAAATGGTAGACTTCACATGCAATAATCATACAGACGTGAACAAGATAGCTGATAAGTAAATAACTGGATCAAAAGAAATATAGGGTTAATGACTCACGATGAGAGTAGCTGAAGTGAAAATAAGAGAAAAATCTTGGTTCCGAGATTAACTATGGTATTGGATGTCCGATTTTACTCACATAAGACTACGTAGTGGTTTTTACCGTGCTACTCAAATGAAACTCATACACCTTTTCCGGACCAGGGGTCAGCTATTGTCAATTATTTGTCAAAATTAATAAATTATTATTTCTAATTGTTTTAAAACTTAATGTTAGCGGGAGTGATTGATAATTTTTAAGAAGGAAAGGAAGCTCGAATTCGATGTCTATTTTATTAATAATGCGATATTGTAGATCTAAATGTTTTCATAAGCGCATAAGCACAGCAACCACATTGCACTTATCTTTGGTGCGTTCAAAGGGGTTACAAGCCCAATGTGTCGTCCAATGTTGATCTTTGCATGCTTCTCTTAATGCAAACATTTTATTTTGAAACTATTGTAGAAAATATTGAAAATAAATTTCCAAAAACGATTAATTTTATCACAATTTATTTTTTATTAGTTTGCTTGTACATGGTGATTTCCTACAGATTGAAAGGAGAATCGTTACATAAGATTAGTCGATTAGATTTTTTGTGTTGTTCATCTATTTGCTATAACAGAAGCCTGAGTTTTTGTGCTTCCTATCAGCATATTTATTTCTTTTTCTTAGAGATTTTTATCATCGTCTCCGTGTAGCTGACCTCCAACAGGCTTAGCGGAAATCGATACCTATAGATGAAACTTAGGAGGACTGAACAGAAAATTAATTCGATAGTCATTCTTGGAAGTGCCCATGGGCCCTGCGTTCTCCCAGTGTTTTCATTTGGAAATGTCCCTGAACTGCTGAGACCAGTATCCCGGGCGACCCACAGATGTGTGAATTTAAATTCTCACCAGAGCGGCACTTTATTCAGAGGGCCTCGGGCCTTGGAAGCCACGAGGGTTCGGGTCTACCTTATTTCCCTGCAGTATCTTATTTATTTTTCTTAAACCTTTAATTTTCCTAATGATACTAAATTCAAATAATGTTAATGATAGTGCTTTGGTATATATTTTTCTACCCGGTATTTTATACTTTAAATCAATTCCAAGGAGACAGTAGTTGGACATGTAAATGGTTGCTCTTTATGGACAAAACGTTTCTGTGCAACTCAATTAAATTTTAATATTTGTAATATAAAGAGCTTGGATACTTAAGTACTCTAATTGTACGCTACTTAGCGAATTGTGTAGATTTAGAAAAAATGCTTTTACCTTTTCTCCACTCATGTTGTCCGATCCAAGACGCCGTGTTCAATGGAAACCGCAAAATTATCTCCATGCTCGACATCGGCATAAATACTCCGCGATCAATCCGCTGGCAGGGGGTGCGAGCTATAGGTGGGAAGGGTTGGTAATAAGGGAGGATATGGAAGAGGAAAAGAAAAAGAAAAATGATCGTTTAAAAACTGTCAAATAACGTGAAAATTTGTACAAATAATTGAGGAAGACTTGAATTCAAAACAAGAGTGAATTCAACAAATACAGAAGTTATTTTTTTTGCAAAAAAAAGAGATTAAAAATTAACCAAAACCATTTATACTATAGATCTCCGCCATAAAAAGGCAGGTAATGCAGAACTGGAAAATAAGAAAATATTCTGGCAAGTGCCTAGATATTTACTAGAAATACCTCTCAAAGAGGAAGACAATGTAATCCAGATTCATAATTGCTCAATAGTTTTATTGCGGTTTACTCCTATTAAGGAAGGGGTAATTGTAGCGCTCGGCCGAAAGCAGTTCACTGCTAAAACCTCCATCGTTTTCCCTTGGTTTACAAGCGAGAGGGAATCTCCTACGTTAGGACTCAATGCTGATCGATTGTGATCAGCATTGTTTTCTACATTTGAAATAAGAAACCTAAGGACCATTATAATTACCAAAAAAACTCTCCTTCACACACCTACTTTGTCGAATAAATAGCACTAAAAATAATTTCTAATAAAAATTCAATTACCCGAAAAAAAGATTTTGGTGATTAACGGGAAGCTAAGTTGGGTTTTGGGAAACCGATATGCTGCATGAGACTTTTCATCTAATTACATTTAGGACCGTTAGGAGAAAACTGTGGAGTTATGCAAAATAAATAGCTTAATCATTACTAACATCTGGTTTAAGCACAACAGTAGATGTAGTCGAGTATGGAAATTTCGTGGTATACTAGGAGGTATCAGTTAGAATATACAGGGTTCGTCCGGAAAATAAGTTTATGATGCTCATTGTCTTTATTGACAAAAGGGGAGTCGTCCACTACGAATTTGTACCTGAACGACTAACTGTAAATGCTGCATTTTACGTCCAAGTGCTCGACAGGCTTCGAAAACCAGTCGCCCGCGTCCGGCCAGCGATCAACCGTATGACTGACAACCTGAGCGATAATGCGCCGTCTCACACCGCGCTTGTCGTGTCGGACTTCTTGGCCAAGCACGGCGTGGCAACGCTGCCGCACCCGCCCTACAGCCCGGACTTGGCACCACCGGACTTCTTTCTGTTCCCGAAGATAAAGAGGAGTTTGAAAGGAACGCGATACGGGACTTTGGACGCCGTCAAAGAGGCCGTGACGACGTGTCTTCGAGAGGTTCCCGATGATGCATTCGCGGGAGCGTTCCAGGAATGGGAACGCCGCTGGAACAAGTGTATCAACTCACAAGGGTCCTATTTTGAGGAATATTAGCTTAAGATATCTAAAAGTGTAATACATTTTTTTCCTGAGCTCAGTACACTTATTTCCCGGACGAACCCTGTACTATGGTTAGGCATAGATTTAGTAATCTATGATTGGAATGATCAACATTTTCTTGGTAGTAGTGGCGGATTCAGACCACAGTTCAGTGTTCATGAAGTGCAGCATTAACTTTCATCATAATCAATATGTCAATTTTAAGATTGGTGTACTGCAGGCCTTCATTCTTCCCTATGTAGTCTTAATTACCTCATCCCCTTATAGGTTCCCTGTTTTACGTCCTTCTTGATCTTCTCTATGTACTTATCTCATGTTTTTCCTCGTGGGATCATTCCTTCAATTTTTCCTTCTATTTAGTTTATAACTAATCCATTGTGCCACAAGGTATGTCCAATCCATCTAGTTCTTCTTTCCGTAGAGTTCTCCATATAGCCCAATCTTCTTCTGCTCTTCTCTATACTGCATCGTTCCTCACTTTTTCTGTCAATTTAATATTCAGGATTTTCCTCCAGCACCATGTGTTTCAAATGCTTCTATTCTTCGTTGGTCCTCTTTTCCAATATTCCAAGTCTCCGATCCGTCGAGTGCTTCACACGAAAGTCTTGACAAATTACTTCCAGCCTTAGGTTCTTTGAGCATAGCAATTGCCTCTTCTTCATGAATGCGTCCTTAGGTTGGGCTATTATTCTTTGCTTGATGTCGGTCAAGCTTTTTCCATCCCAAGTTATACTACTGCCCAAGTAGATAAAGGATTGCACTTGCTCTAGTTTCACTCCTCGAATTGTGATACATTCAGTTTCTCTCTTCCGTACACAAGGATTTTCGTGTTCTTCTAGTTAATGCTAATATTCTAATATATTCCCCCAGTACATGATCCATAGTACTTAGAGTTGCTTGCAGGTCGTCTCCTGTCTCTGTTACTACTGCGATATCGTCTGCGAACCGCAGCATGTTAATTTCATCGCCATTTACCTTGATTCCTTTGATGCTAATTTCTTGTGCTTCATTCTTTGCCTCTTCTAGATATACGCTGTATAGTGCTGACGAGAGGTTAGCTTTAAGAACGGAAATAGAAGAAGTTACGGGAAACAGTTCATAAAATGCTAAGAGAGTATAATACGGGCCGGTGTAGGAAAAATAATACCATTTTTCAAAGTAATAAAGGAAACGGCATAGGAAACGATTCGAAAAGTAAATAGAAAAAGATGAAGGGAGTCATGAAGTACAGAAGAAATTATGGGAAAGAAGGAAATGGAAGAACGTGACAAAGAATTTTGTTAAAGAAGGTAAGAAATAAACTTCAAGAAAATAATAAAACAAAGAAAACCAGATAGATAGACCAGTGAAAGAAATGTATACTTAACAGCGCCAGGCTTGCAGAGGTGCACTCTACAGGCAGGTGAGGGAACTATCAGGATGTACGTATGTGAGAAGGAAAATCCGTGAACTCTTTAAGAGATGAAACGCGTAAAATATTAACTGAAGAAGATGAGGTTGTGATAAGTTGAAAATAAATGTGTTCGAAGAAATAAATTAAAAATGCGTGTTTGTTAGTTAATTTAGATGCAGATAGGGAATATGATATTGATAATGATAACATACTGTAAAACCACGAATGTTTAACAGTGAGATAGGAAAAGCATTAAGTGAAATGAAATAAAGAAGGCAGTTCGATTAGATAACACCCTTTCAAAGGAATTGAGGACTTATTGCTCCCAAGTCAAATCGATCATCAATATCATTATCAATACGATCATCGTCAATACAATATCCTTTAACGATAATCTTTAGGCATATTGAGTGAAGCAAACTAAAAAAAATGGCATTGTAACCTTACATGTTAAGGGTTGATAGTAAAAAAAGATCATTCTCATTATTTTTCTTTTCCAATTCAAATAATACTTCAACTAAATGAATATTAACTATTACAGATCACCAATAGTATTCAATTACATTGTGGTTATAGAATTTTTCCCCACATATATTCCAACACAGCCGAATAATATCTGCAGGAAAGTAAACAATAATCCACTGTGGTAGTAGTTTGTTTTAGGCGCGGCTACCGACAGCTAAAGTCATTTGCGCCATTAGGGATGGGGAAGAAAGGTAGAGAAAAACCCGGCATTGGCGTTAACCTACCCTTGTCGAAAGGCGCAAAGGGGTCTGAAGTTTAACGTCCCATCCGACGAACGTCGTACTCACTCAACGTGATCTCCAGGATTTGAACCCGCGCCATCTCGGGGAAGCCTGGACGTTAGCTACCGCACGATCTCGATCTCACAATAATCCACGTACTATATTCAACGATTGCATTCGAGGAGAAGCTTAGTTTCCGCTATGAAAATTTTAGAATAAAACCTTCACGTAATAATATTGTGTGAAATTATATACTCGTAAATTCTCTTAAAATAGGAAATTCGAAGAGGTGGATTCACGTGGAACCATTCGCATTTACATAACGTGTTATATACGCATTCAGATATTAGAATCAATCCGTCATAATAATAGAAAGTCGTCTGTTTATTTGAGACATCATTTGTTATAATTATATAAGTACCTCTCCAAGTAACTTATAAGAACCTTCCCCTTTACAACGCTAGTGCCAATCAAGTTTACGGTCTCGGCTATCTGTTTTCAAGTACCCCTCCTCCCGATTGTGCATGTGATAGAGGTTAAAGATTTTCCTAATTTCAATGCGTTCAAAAAGGGTTAATTAATTCAATAAAATACTGTTATAAATACCTTTAAATCCACAACCTATTAATACTGCTAGATAATATGCACAAAAATCTCTACCAATTAAAATATTCAATACAAGTATTTCTTTTGAAATCAACGAGGAAATATTCCTTCACGGTCTTAAGTTCAATTGAGTCGGTTCGCTAATTGCGAGATGAGCATTCCACTTCACAATGAATAGTAAAGCTCTTATTTTGCAACCTTTGTGTTAAAGCTATAAAGCTAGTCTCTTCATTCCGTGTGGAATTTTTCGTCGTTCAAATGCTACCACATCAATCAAAGTCCAGGAGCACATGGTTAAATTTCGTGTTTATAATACCTAAAATAGACGCACTTAGGGACTAATGGAAGCCATACATTTAGTACGTAGCAGCAAAAATTTATGTTCGGCTCTCATCTCTTTATTTGTCAATCATTTTCCCTGGAAATTCCAATTAACTTATCATCCTCTGTTTGAGTACTCAACTGGGTGCAATGCAATTCTGTAAAACATCATTTCAACCAATAATTACCGTTTAAAATACAAATAGGTCACCCGTTTTGGTTTGCTTTTAACGGTGTTGGCTGTTACGTACTCCAAATCGACTCACATTTATGCTAGGTAATCATATATTCATACTACCCTTTAGCTGTGTTATAATGAATTATTAGAGGAAATATTTAAGTGGTACATGAAATCTCTGGGAAGTTGTTGTGCCTCAGAACCTTTCCAATCAATTTCATTTTCCTATTCATCAATTTCTTTTATCAAGCTACCATTACTTTTTCCATATTCCCCACCGTCCAGGTTTCACTTCCCATTGAACAATATTCTCCCAAATGAAAGGATACTCTAATTTTATATTTCCTAAATTTTCTTTTCTGAAATATGTTTTATTTTCGTTAGCCCTCTGTGTCAGAGTTTTCCTTTTTTACAATACAGATGAGCATTTATTATCCCTTATAGTTACCACACTCACGTAAGAGTGACACGAGAGAGTTACTCACTCTTCTACGTGACACATCCTTAATTTCGCTTTTGTTTTTATAAAGTGAATAGCTTTGGTTGGTTCAAATTTATTTTCAAATTCTATTGTTCCGTAGCCGTTAATAAGATTCTTACCAGAATATTAATTTCTTTAGATAATTCTGCCAGGAACACAATGTCGTCTGCAAACCTAATTCAGTGATTTTTTCTTCCGCAGCATTTATACCATCGGTTTTCTCATCCATTGTCCCTTCAGCTTCTGCTATATAAAGGCTAAATAGATATGGTGAGAGTGTCTTATACTGTCTTAAACATTTCCTAATCTTAGCTTGTTGCACAAATTTATTTAATGCTATTCAGGTCCTTTCGTTTTACTACAGCTGAAATATAAGCTTTCTATGTACTCTAATCTTACATCTCTCATTGCGTCAAGCATAATTTTCCAGCATAGTATTCTATCGAAAGTTTTTTTCCAAATCAATCAGGATAGTTAGTACGTGTTGTATTTTTGTCGGAATCTTCGGCGGAAATAATTCTGGAATTTCTAACCTTCACCCACGCGGATATCCAAACACATCAACAATACCCAACGTCTCCATCTGCCCAAGAACCCGATCCCCTCTCCTCCCATCATCCAGTAGAAATTATCATAAGCCTTCTCCCATTCAGAATTCCCAAACCTTCTTCCTTAAGTCCCTAAATCCTCAACCCAACCGAACTGCCGAACCGTCTACCGCTGAATCCTCATGATTAAAAAAATTAATTACTAATCAAAAAATATGTAGTCACGGTTGTGGTTCTGAATACAACGGACTACATAAGAGTGGTCGTCACACCACTTTCAGATACCTCTTCGTACCGGCAAATACCCCCCCGTAACGCCCCAACGGAAAGAATGTCTTCATTTTTAGAACACAAACTTCAGCCGATAGTCCACTCCCTACCTCCATTCATTAAAGATAGATGGCATATTACTACGACCACCGTTGAAGTCACATCCCTAAAACATCGATTCTCTCAGAACGCCTATCCTCCCTCCAATATTACCTGTAGGGATTAGTTGGTAGAAGAGACTCCATTGTCTCAATCTCGCCCCAAAGTACAGACGACTACATGTCTATTTATCAACGCCCTAAGCCCCACGTACCCAACACTGAATTTCTCTTTAGCCTTTTTTTATCCTCACCCGTGATTCCCTTTCCTGTAATAATAAATTCTACGAGGGTAGGCTGAAAACTAATGCACTCATGCTTGTAGACCACAAACAAAATGACCTTCAGAAACCCTCCTGGTGGTATGTGGAAGTAAAATTGCCCCTCAACATGTATGCGCATGTTTAAGGCCGTTGTATTCATCCAGTGTATTTTGAGAAGCGGAAGTATGGGGACGTGCTGTAGTGCTACCTCAACACGAGTTAAACAGCGTGCTGCTATGGAATTTTTAACTGCTGGAAAAGTGACTCCTACTGTGATTCATTGTCGTTTAAAGCCTGTTTATGGTGACGATGACGTTGATAGGTCTACTATAAATCGATGGGTAGTAAAATATCACGGTTGCGAGCCTGGAAAAGACAATTGTCGATGTAACGCGGCGGACGCCCGATCACTGCCACAGAAGATAAACATCGCAAACTCGTCGAACATTTGATTAATAAAGACCGTTAAATCACTCAAAGGCGTATCGCAAACCATATCGGAATATCCAAGGAAGAAGTTTGTCGTGCTAAACCTGTCGGGCAGCCTGGCGACAATAATCTTGTAACATGACAACGCTCGTCTACACACCTCGCCCGCAACTGGAGAGGCTCTGCGAAACCTGAAATTTGAGCCGATTCCACAACCTCCTTATTCTCCCGATTTTTTCTCAACTCAAGACACACCTCAAGGGTAATCATTGCATCTCGGACGATGAGGTGAAGGCAGCTGTTAAGTCCTGGATTCGAGAAAAGTCGGAAGAGTTTTTCAGTTACGGAATGAAATACTTGTTATACCTTGGGAGAAATATGTTAGCCTCAACGGTGACTTTTTTGAAAAATAAACATATGATTTTGAAACTTCAGAATTGTACTTTAATGTACATTTTGTTTTTTTCGCGCTCTACCAGCATGTGTGCATTACTTTTCAGCAAAGCCTCATATTTACAGATCAAGGGTTGCGCCATGGGTAGCAGGTGCATCCCTTCTTATGCAAACCTCTTTCTTGATCTCACAGAGAAAGAATTCCTTTCGCAACAACCCTTGAAATCTATATTGTGACTGTCTATCTATGAGTATCTCCACACTTACCACGCAAAACGAAGTTCCTCATTCCATTTCCATGTGAGAACACCGAGCCTGCAATCATGCCGACTCTCTTGATAAATTCCTCTCAAACCTACGCCATTCTCTCTTTCAACAAGGTTATTCTGAAGGCCTCCTAAGCAAAATAAGCAAAGACATGCCTACACTCTTAAACCTTCATCCACCTCAGAAGCCCTTCCAATTGTACTACCTACCTCCCTGGTCTAGAGTCTCGGAGATCCATCCTAAAAAATCTATGCCTTATCCTCAAGAACCACAAATTCACCACCAAATTTTTCCCAAATGTCACTCCGTTACTTGCAAACGCTCTGCTAACCTGCCAGATTTCCATAAATCAACCATTTCATTGATTAACTGCCCGCCTCGTCCGAAAGGCACTCCCATGTCCTGCAATAAACCAAAAGGTTCTATTTTCAAAACTCGAATCCCGAATCTCGACTCACCGGGCCGATACTCTTAATTCTTGTGATCTGCTCGATTCCACCTCCTCCACCGTTGCTGTGTCTGCTTTTCTTGTTTGTTCTTATCTCTTTTCCTTATATCGATATTAATGTGATTCCCTTTCCTGTAGCAATAAATTCTACGAGGTTAAGCTGAAAACTAATGCACACATGCTTGTAGACCACAAACAAAACTACCTTCGGAAGCCCTCCAGGTGGCATGTGGAAGTAAAATTGACCAAATGTTGGTACTATTTGGTGGGTTTTCGTGTTTGAATGCGTATTTGGCCATTGCGGATCGTTTCTTTATTCTGGATATGCGTGCCAAGAAACGCACTGTTCCTATCGCTAATGACATTGTATTATTAATTTACGTACTATCCTTTCCTCTTCGATCTTCGTCCATTTCACCTTTACTGCGTAAAATACTTGAAGCTCCCGAGCGCCATCTCCTGGCCAAAGAATCGAGCCACTAGGTTGCATAAACCTCAGACAGATTTCAGCGAGGCGGCCATTGAGTGATTCTGTCAAGGTGAAAACAGTATTGAGGAAGGCAAAAAGAAACCATCTCAATTATTATTCCTGAGATTTCTATGATGTACTGAGCAGAGACAATGAGTCCTAGCAACTACGAGACAGCTCAATCGACAGTTGGTTGTGCCCGGCATCGGGAGAGGCGAGACTTCCTCGGTCGTTATCTAACGAAATCCTTACCAAGTAAAACCGACAGCAGCAGAACAGAAGACGCAGAATAATAAGACCGAATTATAATCGATGGTTTCAGGCGTTATTTTATGGAATCGGTTCATTCTTAAGCGGATAAAATAATACTTTGTAATTCCACAGATTTATTTCACAAACACACGACCCGGGTTTCGACGTACAACGTCATCTTCAGGTGCAGACATACAGGCGACTAACATATATATACCCTTAGACCGGGGGGAGGGGGGAGGAAAATTGGGGGGAAGGAAAGATAGAAAAAGGGGGGGGCTGGGGAGGAGGATGGTGGGGGAGGGGGTTTGGTCAAGGCGCGCTTGTGGGTGGAGAGCCAGGTGGAATAGAATGAGTGGGTAATGGAGGGTCGTGGGAGAGGGGGGGGGGAGGAGTCCCTACCGGATTATCCCTTTACTGGGAGTCCCCAGCGGGGGGGGAGGTTGTGGAATTTTTAGGTTCACTATGGATATCTCGGAGAAGACCGAATTAGTTAGAAAAGGATCTTCGAATGTTAGGATATTATTGATGACAGGAAAATTAGAGAATATTAAGCTAGAGATGGAAATATAGAATATATCTCATAAATATAGATACGAGTATTTTAGGTTTATGGGAGGTGAAATAGAAGGATACCGGGGAGTACCGGAACTATAGTTACAACAGAGTACAACAGAGGAGATGACAGGTAGGCAGGGGTTGCTATCATATTGAATATAAAGGTAAGAAGAAGTTTAGTTAGCATAGAGCCACTAACGGATAGAATATTACTACTGGAAGTAAAACAAAGCCGACATGTGTAGTCATTGTTCAGGTATACCGGCCACCAAGCAATTGTAGGAAGGGAGAAGTCGATAGGGTATACGATCAATTAGTGAACATAATCGCGTGTGTACCAGCAGGTATACGATATATTTGATAGCGATTGGAATGTGACCGTAGCCGAGGAAACAGATGGTGATTAGGTGGGGGACTACGGTTTAGGCATAAGGAATGACCGCGGGGAGCAAGCAATTGAATTCTGCAGGGGACAGTGGCTAATCATCGATAGAACTTGGTTTAGACACCACAATAGATGTATGTATACATTGAAAATGCCAGGTGACTCAGAAAGATATCAGATAGATCATATTCTGGCTAGGCATAGGATTAGAAACAGCGTTATCACTTCGCACAGTTTCACTACATCTGATGCGGACTCAGATCACAATTTAGTACTTGAAGTATAGCGTCCGATTCAAAGAAATAAGACAGAGGCAGAGCGTTAGGAAATGGAATGTAGAAGCATTAACTGGAATGAGAAGGAAGGAGTATCAGCAGGCTGTATAGAAAATCGTGAGCGAGGAAAGGGTTCTATATATAAAATATGGGAATATATCAAAAAAGTGATGAAAGCCACAAAAGAAACAAAAATTGGCTATTATTAGAAAAATAACAAGGAAACCATGGATTGCAGATGAAATGATTAGAAAGTTAGATGAGAGAAGGAAATGGAAGAATAGAAACACAGAGTTAAAAAATAAATTGAGACACGTTACAAATAGAGAAAAATAAGCGTGGTAGAGAACGCGGTGCAAGAATATGGATAGTTTGCGAAAAAAAGGTGAAATTGGTGCGCTAAACAGGACGGTGAAAGCACTTTCAGGAAATGAGAAAAGAAAATCGTTGCAAATAATCAACAACTAAATGGTAAAGAACTTCGGCCAGCAACGTTGAACATAGAAGGTGAATGTGACCAAGATAAGGATAGCTTAGGTCCAAGTCTCCTTGACGAAAAGATAAAAAATTCTTTATGGGAAATGTAATCAAATGTGGGCTTGGGAGTAGACAAAATTGCTACAGAACTACTAAAAGGTTTAGGAAAAATGTGAGAGAAAGAGTCTCGTATATAGTCTTATTTGTATCATTTATGAGAGAGGAAATCGGCCAGAATATTTCATGAGAACAGTGCTGGTTCCTATTCCGAAAAAGGGAAAGGCTACATCATGTGAGGATTACAGAACAATAAGTTTGATATACCATGCAGCCAAAGTTATTCTCAGGATCATCAACAAAAGGATAGAGAGTAAGGCAAATGATTACTTAGGGGATGATCAGTTTGGGTTTAGGAAGGGAAAAGTTACCCGTGATGCCATTGCAGTAATGAGATCACTAATCGAGAGGAACATAGAGTGACATCAGGACATATTTGCCTGTTTCTTAGATTTCGAATGTTCGTTTGATAGATTGAATTGTGAGAAACGAATAAGTATATTGCAGAAATTAGGAATAGACTTGACGGACCGGAGACTAATCCGCAACCTATACATGTCTCAGACTGCTCAGGTGCGATTTCAGAACGGAGAGTCCGGATGGGCAGTTTTAGGAAGGGGTGTAAGGCAGGGTTACCCATTGTCACCGGAGCTGTTCGACGTATATGTGTAGGAAATGATTGAAGATTCATGGGAAAAACTAGAGGTAGGAATGAAAGTTGGAGGGGAATTGGTAAAATTGGTTAGGTTTTCTGATGACCAAGCATTAGTTGCTCAGTCTGCCAAGGGGTTGCAAGTATTGCTGAGTGATTTTGAACTTCAGTGAAATAGATACGGAATAAGAATAACGGTAAATAAAATAATGGTAATGAGGTTTTTCTGAAAGAGGATGGCTAAGTCAAACGTAAAAATAGGAGGGTAAAAACTAGAGCTGATGGAACAATTAACGTATCTCGGAGGTGTTTGGACCATAATGGTCAAAGTAGTGGGGACGTAAGGAGAAGAATCCTACTATGCAAAAAACTTTTCAAAAGAAATAGAGAATTAACGACAGTGACTTTGGGATAGGATATTAAGAATAGGCTCATTTAAACTTTCATATGAATCATAGCTATGCACCACGCAGAAAAATGGTCATAAAAACCGGATTTCAGGAGTAGATTGGAGGCTTTCGAAATGTGGCTTTTGACAAGGATGGAGAAGTTGAGGTGGTGAGGTAAATAAACAAACGAGGAGGTGCTAGATAGTCGGGGAGGAGACGAGAATTTTGTGAGAGATCATAGTGAGAGAGGAACAATAATTGCAAAGCATATTGAATGACAGTGGGAAGTTGAATACTCTGATAGAGGGAGAATGTTAGGCAAACAAGGAAGGGGCAGAAATGGAATTGGGATGCTGGACGGGATGAAAGGCGGAATGAAGCATACGGAGATGAAGACAGGACTTCTTGTAGAGTAGGATGCTGGGTTGCGTGTTTTGTTTGGAGAAACAATGTATTTATTTGGTAGTTGTGTCCATCTAAAACATACCTTGACCGGTTGATTACCTTTAATACACGTACATCTATATTTTATACAAAATGCATTGAATATGCTTACACAATTTATAAATTCAGCTATTAATGTATAAGTATACAAACACATTAATTTTAGAGTACTCACACATACATATACATAGAGTCGCCATAAATAATTGATTGTGCACTTTATCAACAGATCTTCCAGGGAAAAGCATTATCGAGAAACCTGAAATTGAACGGAAAAACCTTGCATGCCATGCGTACATTTCCCTAAGAAAAGAGTACACGCGTCTCGTACATATTAACGAGTGGTTTCGAATTTCTCCATCCTTATACGTCCAACCCACTCCATTTTTAAGTCTTTCCGAGGAGAGATCTCTGAAAATTTCATGCCAAGAGTGGCTCACACTGAGGTGGAGATATAACCAGTGAGTGACGCTGAATACATTGAGCAACCCCCTCGCGGGTACGCCCTTGAAGCCTAGCCAGGGCCAGCCAGTTCTGCTCCTGGATGTTGGTTGGTTGACTTGAAGAAAAAGTAAGGGAAGCATCAGAATGCATTTTATCATCTTAAAAATCACTTACACTTCTTTCCAGTGTTTTATCAGCAATCCTCGATTAACGATTTAGCTACAACTGCTTAAGTATGTCTAATATAAGGAAGTTTAAATAATTATAGTATTTGGAAAAATTGGACATTTGTCATTGCAGCGGGGAATACTATAATTATATTTTATGGCTTCATTTGTTTAAAAAGTTCTTTCAACCAACCTTCATTCCAACGGCCAACTAATGCCAACCGTTCTTTTCTAGTTCTGCAATCGGCTGAAGTATTTTTCTGTACCTTAAAATGTCTGATAACGTTGTGTATTCGTGGTTTCACATTTTCTATAGCTTTCTCTCTTATCTCTCTTTTAAGTAACTATTTGCTGATAATTCGATCTTTGATGAGGACGCGTTTCTGAGTGATTCCGGGCCTATATACTGATGAAGAATGTGTACGTCTATTCCCATGTTTACATGTCTATCCATTGCAGCGAGTAAAAAGAATTATCAATTTGAAGCATGTGACGCATAACTAGTATTTTTAATTGGATTCAAGTAAAAAACACGTAGAAGCGCACATGGCGGGATAACATTATCAGTGAATTGAGAAACAACAAAACAGAGGTAGTTTTAATCGATCTGAGAGTGAGTCACGTTTGTCTTAATTGGGAGCTTAGTTAATAGAAATAGGTACAACTTAATTTCACAACTGAAAGGTAAGAATATGAAAATTAATGTCAAAAATTAGAAACGCGGTAAAGTGAAAATACTAGAAACAAATCTATAGGCATCTGCCTCTTCACACAGATGGCACCTCGAGAATGTGCACACTGTGGTGTTAAGGTATTCGTGATATAATGCGTCCTTATAGTCCGGTTTGATATAAGTATACGGGAATACTGATGAAAGATTTTGTATATCGATATCGGTTTGGCATTCGGCGACTCTTGTTTTTCCGTAATCTCTAATTTGCGAAGGAAACACTCCAAAGTGAACCTATCAATTTTGAAGTGTAAACCTCTCAAGTTATGTGAATGGTACTAAGATCGTACCATTGCGTAAGTCCCACCGATTCCATAGGTGTCGCAACCAAACTCGCATCTCACAAAATTTCTTGCTAAAATATATAATAACTAAAAAGACAAACCTATTATAATGTATTAACCATTTGCTATTCACTTCCCTATAGAAATGACATGTACTAGTCATTCACATAGATAGGTCTACGTATATATCTGGCCCCTTCAGTATATAATGCACGTACCCCCCTTATTCCCTCCTGCAAACTCATATTCATTTTCCTTGTTTTTCTTCAGCATTCTTACGCCATTGACGCTCCGAGCATAAGGCTGCTGGTTTTCTAATTGAGGTCCTTTCATGCGACGCATAGAGGATTTACAACAGTGATTCCCGATGGCTTTTAATTGGCTAGCAGGCGAGTTGCCTTGCGCTACAGACTAACCCGACCGAAAATTGAATCCATATTCGCTACGCAATTTTTTTGTTCCGTAAATATGGTATGAAGGATGCAAAAGGAATGCTAACTGTGCGTGGGGAATTTTCCTAATGAAATGGGAGCCAAACCTTTGATTTCTAGGGTGGAATACTGCACCACTATCCAATGCCGTTTTCTAAGGCATCACCCTTGGAAGTTAAGCAATGGTTTAACTATGGGAACTATTGTTGGCGAAATTACATGCCGCGCCGGAAATAGACGGGGCGCGTTCGTCTGCGGGCGTTTCTTTGTGACTTTGCATGTGTCACGTGGCTTTGGGAGCGGGCGAGAGGAGCACGTGTTGGTTAGAAGGTCCTCGGTACGATGGAATCAGATTAAGAGCATTCGTCTGGCCGGGCGAAGCGCCATGCACCCGAGGACACCTCGTTTGTGGGTTTTTGCGCGGGACCCCTTCCGCCCACTCAACCATCCATTTCGCGCTCGGCGTTTGGACTCTCTCACACTATCGCGCCCCTTGTGCAACGAGACCCTCCTTTCCCCCCGTCCTAACTGGTTGACCCGCTCGCAGACCCCTTGTATCTTCTCCCGCCCCGATATTCATCCTCCCGACAAAGGCCGCCCCGTCCCAGCCCGCCCCCACCCTCACCACCTGCCCCCGGCCAACCTCGGCACAAGCCGGGGCACGGGCGCCGCACCGCCATCCCTCGACCCCCTCCCCCCTGCCCTCCGCCGCGATTGGCCTCAACAGCGCTTCTCCCCCGTTCCATTTATTCCTCGTGAAAACGGTCCCTCTTCATTGAATATTAAACTGGGTTATGCCCGCGGATCGAGGTGGCCTGCCGTTGATGGGTCCACACTCTCGTCTAAGCCGATTACCGTAGAATGATCTTGGATGTTTCATTATTTTTTTGAGGCTTAGTCGCAACAATTTTCTTGAGTGTAGAAACTATCAGAGTCGATGGAAATCTACTTGTAAATATTGCTTCAAGTTGATACACGCATCTGTGAAGGCTCATGAAGGCTCCATCGCGAATCTACGAATCTCTCCATTGTGCATAAATCATAATCATAAAAAGGCGAGTGTTCAAAATTTTGTTTCTGAGGCTATTGCTTTTATTACTGTATTTTATTCTTTAGCATTTTTCAATTCAGTGTATAAAGTCTTATATTCCATCAGGGTTTTGTCAAAATTAGATAACTACTCAAGAAGTCTCGAAAATTGTCATACTCACCCCAGATTGAAACACTATTAATATGTCTATTTTTATTATCCAAAGGTAATCTTTCCCACTTTTTAATTTCCATGTATATAGTATTATGAAGAATAAATTGTGGAGCAAGGTGTCAAAATATCGTATTTTCCAAGACTGTTTTTCATGATCGCCCTCTTTTAGTTCAAAGAGGTATGAACCATTACGATTAATCGTCCAAAGAATAATTCCCTGAGTTTTGGAGAATATTTCTCAGCATCACCGGATATTAATGTTGTTTGACGCAGAATCAGAATGAAAATATCTTAATTAATAGTCTCTTATTGTCTACATCTGTCGTTATTTGTTCCACGCATCTCAGCCGCTACCTTCCTCTCTGGATTCTCACGTAAATATTACTATACACGACTAACTACGTATTTCATATTTAGAAAAAGTGTGTGAAGGTTTATCGCTTTTCTTCTTCAGATTTTGTTTTAGATTTTAGAACGGAGATTTGATAAGCAATTTAATCAGGGATTTCTTAACAATTCTTTCCTCGTTTGATCAGTCCATTTTGCCTTCTCCTGTTCAATCCTACTAGTCCTACCAATCACATATCCAATCCTATAAATCTACTGTTTCTTGTTGAACTAATTCTCCACTATGCACCAGCACAGAGAAACTTGTTGCATGTGCATATAATGAGGTTGCCTTTTGGATGTCAACAAAAATGTTTGCAGATAGAATGTGTTCTATACCTAAAATTATTCGGCGATTTTTGTAATTCCTCCAACGATTCTTTCAAAAGGACAAACTTATTCGATTCCTTTCACATGTATATACTCCAATACACTTAATGTAACCTGTGTTACTATGCTTATCTATGACGTGCATTTTCAGATACGGTCAGCACTTTGGTGCCTACACGGTGCATATGCTCCCCTGAAGTTATTTTGATGTAATCTCTGCGTAGAAATAGGATATGATGGGTCATGCCGCACAATCTTGGATTTCCCTCTAATCTTAATACTAGCCAGGTGGAGTTTTAATTACAGAACCGGTTTTCTACGATTAACTCTGAATCTAATCTATCATTATTGTTCACTGCTGAATTCTTCTGCTGGGTCTACAAACCCAGATTCCTTCAGTTCCTTCTCAGTTCTCTCCGTTAAAACTTGCCAAGAGAGTAAAATTGCGTTTCGTGCGTTTTATTCTATGTCAAAGCTGACCTTCATGAGAAAATCTTCTGATCCACGTTACATTCTTCAAATTGTTTTTTACAATCGATTGATATTCATTATCAAAATGACACATCTACACACAAATAACCTCATGGATTTTATGCTAATTGATAATACACTTAATTGCTTCCAGTTTTACCCCTTTCTCACCTATACGTTGGAGAGTGAAATGTACTAAATGATCGAAGAAGTCGAGTCCCTCAAATGTATCCATCTCTGCCACTATAAATTGCCAGCACTAGGATACGAACACATGAGACTACAACAGAAAATTAATTTTTTTTTGTAATAGAAATAATTTTATGAAATTCAAAATAATACTTATGTAATAACTTAAATGAAAATGTTATATTTGAATCAAAGTTTGAAAAAAAAAAATTTTCTAAAACACCAAGTAATATTTTATAGTCCTAATAACCTAGATTATCACCAGATATTACTGTCCTGATTCAGATTGCTGTGAAAGATACTGAAAATCACAAGCAACGTACTCCAATTGAAAGAGTTGGAAGTTAATGGATATTAAGATCGTTTTTCTGTTGAAAGTTTCAACTACAATTTATATCTTACTACTATTCTTCCAGATCGAAATGTCTTCTAAAAGAGAAAGGCCGTTTAACTATGAGATTACTGTTCCTAATAGAAGTAATCCCTTTCGAAAAATCATTCTATTAGAGCAAAGAAAAAATTTGAAAATGGAACCAATATTTCGGAGTGAACTGCAATTGCCATATACTATATGTTTACACGTGCCTCTATTTCAGAACTATAGAAATTGAGTATATTTAGTGCGCAGGTATACGATTTTTTTATCCTTGGAGGAGGTGTACTTTTAAATTATTGGAAGAAGAAGGCTGCATGCACATCAGAATTTTTAGGTAGTTGGCAAATATATTAAAAATTCGTTTGGTTTTTTGGAGTGCATCGACATCTATGGTCATTTTGCAAACAATTCGTTCTCCGAGCTTTCTTGCTCTCTGAAACTGAATAACGGAAAACTTTCCGAATTCATAAGTCAAAAATTTTCTTTTATTTATTTTATATATTTAAACTGATAGTTTTAATTATAATATTCAGGAGACACGAACGCGGAGGCAGAGTATTTTGAATGGCGATGGGAAGTTTACGATTGTTACGCAGGGATAAACATTAGGCCAGCCTAGTAGCGGGAAGGAAAATATATATATTATGAACAAACTGAGAGGAGGGAGGAAATATGCGATATTAAAGATGGGTTTAATATAGTCTCAAATGCTAAATTATGCTTTTTATCACAGGTGAAGGCATAGTTGTACAATTTGTGTCCATCGGGAACCTACCTACACGAAAAAATGACTAAATAAAAATATTCTTTCATCAATCATCATTTGTCTATGAAGAATAGATTTTTGCTTTTTGTTTCGTTGAAGTATATCTTTACAGTAAGTACGTGCTATGTCTAGTATGTCCAAATATCTATTCCTACTTATTTAGTAAAACTTAATTATTATGGAGTTTTAATAAATAAGTAGGAATTAGTCATCAGTGAAGTTATTTAGTTTTATTCCCAATTAATTTGATTTATGAAGCAATCTCCATAAAATCTACAGAATCTATAAAATCATTTAAATGAATATAAGGGATTCTTTGACCATATTCGTCGAATTCATAAGGAATTCATGTGGTCAAAAGAGATCCTTAGGGTTCATATTAAGTCATCCCGAAGAAGATGTATGTGAGGATTAATAGACGCAGTTGTATCTTGGAACAGTTGTATGTGGGCACTACAGAAGAATATCTTTGATTTAACATGCAACAAAGTCAGTTCTGAGAATCATAAATATAATTATACAAAATAGGACGAACTGCTGCCATGAAGAAGATTAGTTTTGGTTTAGAATGGTGGAGTGAACGTGACGTGATTGCGGTGATGAAAACATTATTACAGGAGGGCATCCAATATAATCACGATGTCTTTGCTTCGTGCTTTGTGGATTTCCAGGAGGCGTTCGACCGTATAGAGTGGGAAAATTCCACAGAGGCATGCGGAATATTGCATTAGACTGGAGGGATTGGCGAATAATTCTAAACTCGTTCCTGCATCTGACGGCACAGGTAAGGGTAGCAGAGGGAGGATCGGGATGACGGCAGTGATTGGCAGAAAGGGAGTGAGAGATGGCTGCCTGTTGTCGCTGGTACATTACAACATTAATGCTGCGGAAATGTCAAAGGTAGCATTGGAACCTTGAGCTGGTAATAAAAGTGGGTGATTGTCTCGTTAGCAGAAGAGCAAGCATGGGTGAGTCAAGCATGTAAAGGATTGCAGTTTTTATTAGGAGCTTTGGAGGTTATGAAATGTCGATTAAACTAATAAACTTAAGTCATGAGCCTTTCAAGAAGCAAAAAAAAGTAAAGTAAGGGATACGCGTAAGCAGTTAAAACGTATTTGGGAGTATAATATTTTAGAAGATAAGATGCATTATAGGAGGCACAGGAAGAGCATTGCATTAGTGAAAGCGGCATTTGCGGATATAATATTGATTAGAGGCACACAGGGTAAAGATTTGAAGAAGAAATATCCGTGAAGACTTAAATATGTAGCTGATGACTTAATGGATTCGAGACGTCGCATTGAGGTAAGGGGACGAGCGAAGATTGAAGGATTTTTTGACATTAATGTCGGAGAATGAAGAAAAGGAGTTGGTCAAAGAGGAGGATTCGCTCCGGAGTTTTAAGTAAGTGGTGGTGAGAGGGAAATCCCAAAAGGGAGAGTGGATGAAGAAAAGATTGGCATGGTGAAGGCTGAGAGATATGGCAGAACGTTAAGACAAGCGGCGAAGAGGAAAGAAGGAAGTGGAGCTTTTAAAACAGCCTGGAAGAAGGCAGACGTTTCGAAGAAACTAACAAAGGAATGCTGTAGACTAAAGAAAGAAAGTTCTAATTACACTTATTCGTAAATAGTCGTTAGGGACCGTTCAAAACCTACCTTTAAATTTGTAGAATGCCTTGAATGGAGTTAATAAATTTCATAGTATTTAAAGTTGAGCTAGAGTGTCTTTTCACGCACCCCTATACTTCCAGGCCCCAACTACCTTCTTAATTTGATTAGGTTACTTATTCAGCAGACGATATATACATCCAAATAATACCCGGCAAGTCGCCGCAAGGGCGTA
Organism: Hetaerina titia; assembly: GCA_037158775.1. Taxonomy (NCBI): domain Eukaryota; kingdom Metazoa; phylum Arthropoda; class Insecta; order Odonata; family Calopterygidae; genus Hetaerina; species Hetaerina titia. The sequence continues at coordinate 103,630,238 of CM073770.1, read as the reverse complement.
TGGTGGGGAGTTTTAGGTCACCACCCGTAAAAGGGAACAAAACCACATTCAAAACTAACATATATATCCAAACCCATACCCACAGTGGCGCATACGACGTCCATTTGTACATTCATGCAAAATCCTTTCAGTTTTCGAACATGCAAATACACATACTATCACCTGACAAATATTTTCACCTTAGGATATAGGAAGAAAATCATCCAATAACGTGTAAGCTAGAATTTATCACGTAAGAAGGCGAAAATCAATTACCACATATACATGCAACACACAACGGTCTCCTAGGACATAGGTAGGGAATGTGACCCAACGCTACAGGTAGCGGGAGGGTCCCCCCACGGAGAGAGAAGAGAAATGGAAGGAGAATCTTAAAAACAGAAAAGGCAGAACAAGTAATACGGTAAAGAGCACTACATTATTTAATTGCATTCAAATGCGATCATGCGGAAAGAAAGGGTTTTGACAACTAAACACACGAGGTTAGTGGTAAATTATTTTGAACGACAGGTCCTTAAAATGACCCAGCTTTGGAAACATTGAAATAATTAGCTGAAGGTTATATAGTATGTCGAGAAGTATTGCCAAAATCAAAGTCTTAATGATTGTTAAGGTGTTTTCACGAGCGATTTACCAAAGCCAACGGGGAACAAAACGAATTTCAATTGCATCTGCCAGTACTAATGAAGACCATGGGAAATCATGGAGCGAAATGTAAGTATTGCACAGGGCATGCCCACAGATAGCCACACAAAGCAACGTCCCCTGGCTCTTAGAAGGGGAAGTCCCCTTAGTCCCAGCTTTCCCTTCCGCACCCCCGTTGGCACGGGTGTCCTGTCTCCAGTCCCAACACACCTCCGTTCCCCATCAACCTCTTGCATTCCTTTCGACATTTTTCACGTGAAAAATCCACGTCCCGGCGCATTGGTGGTGATGAGGGTTGGGTCTTGAGTTCGTGTACGTGCACAGAGGACAGGATTTATGTGCCTTTGCAAGCTTGTCAATCCTGCAGGGCAAGTGGGTAGTGGGGCACAGGCGTTTCTTTCTGAGACATGAGTCCCTTAAATACTCCGTTCAAGGACCTGAGTTTTTCGGGAAGGGGAGGATTGGCGTGCAGGATGGGGCTGGCGCGCGGTTGTATGTAGGGGCCACTGGCCCCCACATACAACCGAAGAGGGATTCATGTGGCAGAGCATACGGAACATTGTTCTCGCCGACAGAGACGGGAATGGATGAAGAAATGATTGACCAAGGGATGTGGTGATAAATAATAGAGTAAAGTGAACGGAAATGTCACAAATATCTGTTCTTTTTTGCTGTCCTTCTGACATTTCGTGCGAGAAAAAATTGTCTCGTACGGCTGATGAGAACACAGCATCTGCGCCGAGCTTTAGAGCAATTGGTGAACAAACTGTAGCCTTCGGATTATCTCTTTAGTGCCCACCTTCAGAAATTCGCGTGATATAATCTACGGGATTGCGTGACAACAGGCGGATGGAGAAAGTAAGTTGAAACGATTTCAATCAAGGAGAGAGAAGTCGGAGAATGAGACACAGTGGAAGGAAGTGGTCATTGCATGTTTTGAGAGGGATGGAAGGAGAGCAGATGAATTGGAGGGAAGGGAGAAGCAAAGGTTTGGGCATTGGGAGGGTCAAAGGACAATGAGAAGGAACCGAGGAAAAGTACGAGAGGACAAAGCGCTTCAAGATATTGAACACTCGGTCCATTCTTTCTTTGAACTGTATTGATTTGAAGAATATTCCATAGGACTGGCGTAATACGGCCTTAACAAAGGAGGTGCAGCAATGTTCCCGCCGATGTTTCCGAAGAACGCTGAAAATATCCGGGGCACGGAACTCCACCACAATGGCACGAGATGGCATTTGTTACACATCTTCGTTCATGTCGGGGATGCGAGGAAAGGAAAAGAGTGCAACTGTTTCCCGATCATATTTCTACCCTCAATTTTAATAATATGCCATTTAGTGTGTAAACTATTTTTACATCGAATTTCACAGAGCGGAGAATGTATAGTTACGAAAACGAGCCGACAAACATCAAGGATCCATGGCACTTTTTCACGAAGTATATTCATTTCCTCGATGCTAATTTTTCCCTAACTATGTCTTCTCTTTCCCTTTATTTTATGAGTCATAAGTGTAAATGTAGTGATATGACTTAACTATGACCCACTGACCTGTGGAACCCATTCAGGGATGAAGAAACGTTTTGACGTTGAGCACTCTGTGACCGGTGACTAGCCTCGAGATATAGATTCCAATACAACAATTTTAGTGTAAAAATTATTTACCTTGACCGAGATTCGAACCCGGATCCCTTGATGTCCGGCCGAGTGATTTAGCCAGTTAAGCTATCGAGGCGTCCGATTAAACTCTAACATCGACATTAGAATTCGGACATCGAGGTATCTGGGTTCGAATCTTAGTCCAGGTAAATGATTTTTACGCTCTGAAATTGTTGCACTGAAATGAATATTAGTGGATGAGTCTGTTAAAATTTATTATTGCGGCATCTTTCGCAATTCCGTGGAATTTTTCAAAGGTAAGAACAACTTAAGTGTATCAAGTTGGCTCTAACCACGTGGACTGTGGAGCATCGCGTATGACTACGAATGCCTGTGACATTGTATGTACGGTATTTCGTCACAACATCATGTCCCTTTAAAGCCCTCTAAATTTCGGAGTGTAAGAGGACGCCTTGTTAGCTTAATTGGCTAATGCACTCGGCCAGTCCTCAGACCCTCGGACATCGGGATCCAGGTTTGAATACTGGTCAAGGTGAATGTTTTTTATACTCTAAAATTGTTGCATGGAAAGAATATTAGCGGATAACTCCGTTAAACGTTACTGTTGTTGTTGCTAAGTAAAAGTTGCTATTACATCTCTCGCAGTTTCTTGGCGATATTGATTATTCTTTTGTAATCATAGTATACCATAAAGTAGGATATCAAACCGTAGCTTTTGCACAAATGTATTAAATTCTTAGGAAGATGAATATAAATTCCCATCAAACACAAACCATAACGATGCAAATTAGACGTTAAAAATAAATCTTTTAGCATTATTGCATAAGCTTGTACTGGTTTTCATTTAATTTTATTTATATAGAATTATTATAATTTCCATCAGTCTGGCTTAATTTATTCTCGAAATTACGTCCAAAAATATGATTTAAACAAGCGATTTTGTTACTTTAATTATTTTAGGATATAGTTTCCAAAACGTGACAGCTTAAATTCGGACTGGATTGTGATAATATTTTATTCAATGAGACGACATTTTTCGATGGCCTTTTGTATGGTGTGCCTTTGATCCACTTAGTGCATCTGAAGAGTAAATAATGATAAGAAAAAGCATATTCCAAAGTTTTTGTTTTATGAATGGTGTGAACAAAAATAGCCTAAATATTTTTTCTTCCATCTACTTACAGAAAACGGAAGCTGGTAAATTTAAACTGATAGGATCGTTTTTCTTGTATTATATAAAAATCATTGGAAGCTCTAAACTCTTATCTGCAGTCTTTTTAAATTTATAGTCTACCCTTTTTCTGTGGCAGATTTTCCCCTGAAATGAAACATCAACGCAGAGTGGTATATAGTTTTGTGCTTAGTAATTACTAAGATGAAATTAAAAAGATACATTCTTACGGATTTATGTATTTGTGTTGTAATTGATTTGTGCTTGCTTTCATAGTTCAAAACTTTTCAACCTGAAACTGCTCTCAATAATCTATGTATTAAATTTACTTGCTCCCAGAGGATTTATAAATACATACGTACACATGGAATGAGTAGATTTTATGTTTTTTTAAGGTTTTAAAACTCCGTGAATAGTAACAGCTGTCTGATCTTTTTGGAATTCTGACAGATTACCCGTATCAAAACGGTAGCTCACGCCAATTCTAATCACCTTGGGGTGGGATTGAATACAAACATATTCAATTAAAAGTGCTTACTGAAGAAAAAACATCGAATTTATGATCAAAAGTATTTAATCTTATCACATGTATTTTTTGCAATATTAAGGATGGCCTGATGTTAAACTGAGTGCCGTTTGACGGATAGGAATTTATTTTCCGTGAGATCTGGTTCTATCTGGCTAATAAAGACTGTTTGGAAGGAGGTTCCATTCCACATGACAATACCTCCCCCCATCTAATCCCTTAATCTTTCACTTTCCAGTGTATTGCATGCTATGGCCTTGTATGCATCAACTTGCCATGCCTCCTTTGAATGTCTCGCAATGGCCTCCCAACGCAATCCCTCTTTACCGTGCCGAGCCCTTCGTGTCTTTTACTTTTTGCCCGTTTTACTTTTTCTATTCTCCTCTAAAACCGTAACTCAAAAAACTTCAAATTACACTATTCTCATGAATATTAGACCGATTTTCTGAGACGAAGTAAAGAACTCGTATATCAGTCCTTCTCAAAATATTTTTTGGCACTTTTGCGCAAGGTCCTTGTCATTAACACCCTAACACGTTCAAAAATTTTGAAATTTTGATCTCACCGCAAACTATAATAGTTTATTCATGTAAATACTTTTTCTATAGATGGTGGAAATAGGTTAAAGGTGACGTGGAGATCATTGAAAATTTCTAAATATCTAGGTCAATGTCTCGGGTTCATGTATTTATATATTTTGTATGAATTAAGTATTGTCTTTTGTTATATTGAAGCATCCTGAATAGGTAAACTGTTATACCTTTCCTAGTTTTTTTCGCGTTTATTTGTAAGACTTTGCCCTCCTATTTTCTAAGATCCCCATAACCTTCGTATATCTTTCACTCAATAATATCCCATACTTATTACACTGACTCTCTGTTGCGCCCTATACTGATTGCAATAATTTGGCTGATTATGTATACCTGATGCTAAGAGATGAGGCGACGATGATTACGAATTGAACTCAAGGATATCGTGGGATGTAATACATCGTAGTATGCATAACTTTGATATGCCATAAAAGAGATGCCCTCGATGAAATTTGAAAATTTCCTATTGGATTGCCTCATCGATTACTAAGGTGGAGAAGAAATAATCTTCCTTAGATGGAACTACATCGCACCATTTGAATCGGTTGTTTAGTATTGTTATAATGTGGAATTTTTCTTCGGTGGACTTGAGAGTGAGTGACGTATTTCATGTTGCGCGAGGAAGTATCATGTATCCCGAGATCCGACCTCTTCACTGGAGGACACTATTTTATGCTGGTCAATGTTTTCTTAGAAGTATCGTTTATTCCTTTTATTTTTTATGTCACGTTTTATTTTATTTTTCATCTGTTAAGGTTTTCGATTGGGTCGGATTTCCTCGTCTTAATCCTAGGGTGCAAAAACTCTCCAGAATAAATCTCTGGGATCAACGCTTAATTTATGGGTGTCAAGATTGAGGATTAAGACTCTCATGCACGCGTGTACTTTACTATTTATATATTTCTGTGAAAACAACCATGAGTCCTAATTTTGATGTCATTAAACTAATTAAAGAATTTTAGCAGATTTATTGTAACGTTAAGAGAGTATTGGAAAGATAGAAGTCCTTGAGATCTATAACAGGTTGTTAAAAATCAGGTTTTCCTGTGACAGAAAACTAAAGATATTCACCCTGATAGGATTACTGTATACTTGCTATTCGCAATCGGCAAGTCCGTCATTAATAATAATAATTTGGCCCGTTGGATTCTGGCAATTTATTATTTCAATTTCAATTTTTGGGGTGCCTTATTTTTTAACCCACAATACAATTTCGTTAATTTTTACAAAATACAAAATATGAGTTACATGCCATTCCTTTCCGTAGCTCTCCCCGTTCGTACTTTATCTTTTGTCGACAAATCTATCCAATATTTTCCTAATCGTTTCCTCATGTAGATATTTCCCAATTTGTTGGACTTTATGCAAATATCCAAGGATAGCTTCCAGTTCGCGTCTTTCCTCGGCATAAATTGGGCAATAAAGGACTCTGTATATTGCCGTATCTTCCTCCATCATTCATTCACACGTCCCCTGCTTTTTCCCTATTTTTCAGAGGTATGATCTAAACTCCCCATGTCCTGTTTATATTTACATAATTTCTTTGTAAGTTTTAAAGTTGATTTGGAAGTTGTTGGAGTTGGACTTGTGTTTAATAGTGGAGCCTCTCATTGGACGGGACTAATTGCGATGCTAGGGTTTTCTCCAGTTTCTTGTCCCTGTACTCCACTACTAAGCTTTGCTTTGCCAAATTACATGCCAATATTTAATAATGCAAGTGGTCTTCTTCCAGCTAAACTTAGAGAATTAGAACACTTGATGGTTTTCAAAAAGTGGATCTTCAGATATTTTTCTCGAGCGAAGAAATGTTCTGCAGGTGCAAGGAAGGAATTATATAGTCTTCGAAACATAAATAACTACAAATGCCTTATTCTACCGTTCGTTGGAGCCGAAATAACAAATAATCTACCAATCGAACCCCTTCTGACAATGGAGATGGATGCGTTAACAAGAAAAATAAAAATAGTTGAAAATTCCAGAAATTTATCACATATCCGAATAAAATTGTCATTCAAATAAAGTGTATTAAAATTAGCCATTTAATGTTACTACACCGGGACATTCACCTCATAAACGATAACACAGGCCAACAGTGGTTTTGGTGCCGGAGCTTTTAATGCTGATTTAAAGAACAATTGGGGTGCTGAATCCAATTATGACACTAGTTTTTTCCTATCAGCTATAGTTTTCAACATATAGATATGTTGTTACTTACGTAAAAAAAATCTTCTACTTGATGATATGGGAATATTATATTAATAATTATCTCATTGGCCTACAATATAGAAATATACATAAAACTTATTGACAGTTTATTGAAAATAAAAGGAACACCGCAGAGTGGTTATAAATTAGTATACTTATAGATTTATTTAACTTTGAAAATTATTTTCCGGAATATATCAAATATTAAAACAACTAATCGTAAGATGTGCCATATCTAAAAAAGTAGAGCTGTTAAATAAAAACGGATTTCATATTTGGATTCAGCTCTACAAATATAGTTAAAATCATCACAAAGATTCCCGGCACCAAAATATTTTTTTTTGTAAGCCTGTGTAATATATCTTCTTTCATTACTTTCAGCAGATAGGCGACCTAAATGAAAACATGTTACTGCACAAAATGGTTGAGCGTATTTTTGGGGGCTGCCTGTCCGATTTCTAAATTACTTTCGGCACACTTTTCATCAGAAAATAAAAATCAATCCGTTAGACTGAAAAACGTTAGCATTATGCAATGAATCCTGGATTTAGATGAAAAATCAAATATAAAATTAATGCAAAAAAATATAATATTCCTTAATTTTCAGTGCTGAAAAACACTGAAATTAATAATAAGATACGTGGGTGGTCTGAAAAGTTCCGATTTTAAAAAATTCAGAAGATTTCAGAAAAAATGTCTTGTATCTTTGGTAGGTTGGAAACTTTTCAGACCACCCTTGTATATCTGTCTAAAGCTACAGAGGTGAAAATACAATTTAAGAGCTTACTATAGTAATTGCTAAATACTCTTCAACCATTTCTGTTCTTAAAAATTAAATCGCAAGAGTCAGGCCAAAATGACCAATGGAACCACAACTTATTTCTCTTCATTTTTTCCCTTTAATGCACGGTAGACCGATACGATTTTTTATTGTGGCGGCCTCACATATATGGGCCTCACATATATAGGCCCCACATATATAGGCCTCATTTTCCTATGTGTCGAAGATATGTCCGTTCTCCTACCCAGTAGTTCGCGAGATGAATGCTTACGTTTGATAACTTTTTCGCGATGAAACAGCACGGTAGAGTAAGTATCCGCAAGGGAAGTGTGAATTCTGAATCCAATAGCCAACCTCTTTATGTATTGTCAGGTAAATGGGTTCCTAATACTGTAATCACGAATCTTGGATCCACCCGATATTAATCGTTGCTCAATGTGTTTAATAAAACAAAGCCTTAAATTTTATTAGGCAAAATTTTCAACTCGAGCCTCAGTATTTGGAGTATCTAGTATTTCGCTAACTTCGAAGTCTTCAAAGGCTTACCACCTCTTACTGTCATAATTCAGCTAAAATATCACTGTGAACCTTCGTTACCCTAATTACTTCTATGTACGATTCTAATTAATTTTTCTTTTCTGGTCCCGTCATTAGTTCCGAGGACATATCTTGGAAACTTAAGGATTTTACGGTAGATTTCGCAGTTTGACCCGGGTGGCCTGCTACGCTACAGTTGCAGTAGATTACGTGTATTTCTGAGAATTAAAGTAATGGCAATACCGTGGTCTCCTCTACTGTTTAAGCAGATTCAATATTCGGTGCCTTCGCATTGACTAATCAGGGCTGTAGCTTTGTGGCATAATTAATGGAATTGTGTTCAATGTAAATGATATCGTGTTTTTTCCAAAACTCGAATTTTTTCACCAAATAGACAACCATAATTAAATTCAACGGTACGATCGGTACTGAATGATCACCATGAGAAGATATTAAGTGATTCTGGGACATGATAAACTTTCTGTGATAAGTTCCTGGAAGCATCGTTCTATATTTGGACCACGAGCATTTTTTCGCTGGAGAAATCACTGGATTTACTAGTCATCTCCATAGTAATATGTACAGCTGTTTTCTAAACAGAGGTTTCATTGCTCAATTTAATTATTCATGAATGCGTATTTCATTCAAAGGTTTAATCCCATTTACTTGTTAAATCCAGAAATTATCGTAAGCCTGTATTGGTCTATGCATCATCACCATAAATAAATATTTGAAGTTCGTATTCCAGTTGTGATAGTATGTACTTCGGATGTGCTCCAACAACAGTTTTCATTTTTAATTTCACGTTACCACACATCATTTGTTACGATAACTGAAAAAAAAACAATTATACTTCTGTAATTATTAATGGACCGTGATTGAACGACTGGGCAAATTCGTTCATCAGTCTCACTCATTTTATTTATTTTTCCATCCATCCCGGTAATCATACTAAAGTAGGGATTAAAAAATTGTCAAGCTACGAGAGTTGCATTAATTTCGTTTGATTAGCGAGAATCAATTCCTAACTAGTGTACCGATGAGGTGTGTGAAACATCAGTTGGGCGATGAAATGACGAGTATTTGAGGGGTTATTACTCATTTAACAATTTGCTACCTATTTTTAATTCCAGCGGTATGTGTATATATATATACTATATACACACACATATATGTTTATATATTCAATATATATTTGTATCATATTAATATCATTGCGAAATCTACCGGTTAAGGTAGATTGGTTAATTTTTACAAATACCAAATAAATATCTCCTAACAAAACACAATCCCGCATTCTACTCTACATCAAATCCTTCTTCATCCATGTGCACTTCCTTTCTCATTCCGTCCAGCATCCCTATCTTGTTCCTGCCCTTCCCTTGTTTGCCTAATATTCTTCCATATATATATGCACACACACACAGGGGTAGTAGGAGGAGGAGGGAGTTGATGACAGGGACGTTGACTAAGGATGGTAAGAAAAGACTCGTCAAAGTTTGCTACAATGGGGAATAATCTTATTTATTACATCAGAAGCAGTATTTTTCTTCTCACTCAACTCTCGTCAAAACAAACTCTCAGTTAATGCGCTGGCATTAGCAGACAATGTTTGGCAGAAGTCAAATTGAAACAACCAATTTCATAATTTCACTCGTCTTGTGTTACCTGCGCCGTTGCTGTAGGTGAACTAAATATGTTTCAACTTGCTACACCTGTCGCTGACGCAATATAATACTGGAATCCAATTCATGAAATCCTTATGACGTGTTAAGTACGTCACAAGGATTAAGCCATCGAAATCATAAAAAACAATTCTGTATATTAAATTATGAATGTGAATTTTTATTAATACTCTTTATTGAACAGATCTCGTCGTTGTACAGGTACACGTATTCGATAGCTTTATCTGTCAAATTTGAAAAGTTACTAATTTTAAAATGAAAGCATCAATGTATGGAAATCGAGATTAAACTTTTAGAGAAATTAATGGAGACTATTGTAATACCCTTGAGCAACAAAAGTAAATTTTCCATACGATGGCCTCTCACGGTGTTCTTATATCCAAGTGTTCGCGTGCATGTTTAGAATTACTTTTGAAAATATGCGTACGCCTTTCTTTTTATGGTTCATTTTTATGTGGTATTTATTGGAAGTTATTTAGAGGAGACGATCGATAGCTGAGGTTATTTGTACCATTAGGGATGGATGGATGGATGGGAAAGGAGGAAGGGTGGAGAGAAACCCGGCGTCGGCATCAGCCTACTAATAACGAAAGGCACCTAGGGGTCACGCGCAACGTCCCAACCAACGGACGGCGTACTCACTCAAAGTGCTCTCCGCAGAGCACCTCAATTAGGGATCGGGACCACTGAAAAATATCTGCTGGCTCCAGGATTCGAACCCGAATTCTCTTAATGGGAAGCCAATATTTTAGCCATCGCACCTTCCAGTTCCCTGTGGTATATTAATATATATGTGGTAAATATTAAAATGTTGACAGTTACTTCAGTTATGTATATATTTACACCATATTTAATATATCCTTCATCTCCAAATAGTTACAATATTTACACATTGAACATTCGATTAAAAATATGTAGCAAAGTAAAAATACTTTTCAATTTATGAACGAGAATTCAACGCGCATGAAGATTATTCCTAACGTTTTGAAGATCGCATCAAAATCCGTTGTCTGTACCGACTGGATACGAAAGTAATGAAATTTACTTTGGCTACTACTTTATTGGAACATTTCATCTTCTGTTGTGATCTACTCTCCCAATTAAACAATAGGGCTACTTTTATTGCAATATTACACTGCATAGCACTGTATCAGCGGATATACATATACGTAACATTTCTTAAGCAATTTGTGTTGTAGAGAAAGAGGGAGAGAAAAAGAAAGTTTGCTAGTTACGCATGGAGGCCGGAGATGGAAAACCGAAAGAGAAAGATTAAGTGTTCGGGAGGAAGGGGAAAAAGTGAAGCTGAAGTAAATGTGCAAGGCCGATTCAGGCGAGCAGGGCTTACTTAAGGAGGAGTATTCATGTTTGATGATTCAGAAGCTGGTCAGAAAGTCCCGCGGGCGTGCCGCGATGAATAGATTGGAGAAGCTCCGACGATTGAAGCGTTCCTCGTTGTGGCGGTGATGTGAGTGAGGGCCGTATGAGGTCTGGAGAATGATGGAGCAATTGGGGGGATGAGAATATGCGGAGGGGGAGGGCTTTGGAAGGCGGCCAATATTAATCCGCCTTGCGTCATCGCCGCCTGCGATCGGGAGAAATGAATTGGGTGAACGTCAATTTTCTAGTGGGCTGAAAATAAATAGGCACCACGCGCTGTTTTCCGAAAGGTTGAAAAATGAAATGCATGCTTTGATTGGGAAGTCCTTCCGGAACAATATAAACGTCGAGATAAATAAAGTCGTCGCTTAGGATATCATCGTTTAATCATCAAGGAGCTGCGATCAGAACATGACAGTAATTCTCACATGGGGTGTAAACGCATGCGAAGAGCCGCTGTTGTATGCAAATATCACATTGATTTATGAACGAGGGACCGAGAGACAGGAAACAGTTGAAAGTAAAAGAATGCATATTATCACTCAAGAGCCACATTAAATGGCGATAATGGCGCCATATGGAAGGCCAAAAAGTACCATTATAGAAACGATATATTTATTCAGGACTTTATTTACATGATAATAATCACATGGAAAAAAATCATCGGAGGATTGTCAATAACTTTAAATAAAACTTCGTACTTTTTATTTTACTCTATATATTTCCTCAGTTACTTATATTTTTACACGACCTTGGTTTTAACGATTACCGTCTTCTTCACCTGATCATGTAAAAATATGAACTGTGGAATATACATGGAAAAATAATAATTGTGGAAATATACAAAGTATGAAGTTTTATTCTAAATGAATAGTAGCAAATTCCATCAAGTCACACCGGAAACCATAAAGTATATAGTCTAAATAGTTTCTCAAACATTATGCCATAAATTACTGCCTGTTGCAATTCTTACAAAAATAATCATCTAACCCACCTTGATTCTCTATTCACCAACCGAAACTGTGGAGAATTTCGCAACTTTTAAACGAAGTCATCCGCTAATGCGCATTACAATGCAAAAATTTCAAAGTGTAAAAATTATTCATCTTGAGTTCGCCACTCTGTACTAGTTCACTCACATTTTCCCAATTTGAACTTGTTGCTTACGAAATGAAATTTGAAAAGTTGATTTTAATTAAAAAATTTCAATGAACTCCAAAGTGTCTCGTATTTTAAATTAATTTTATGCTTATCAGGAACATACCTTATATCTGCATTATTCAAATTGAATATCGTTAAAAATGCTGATGGAAAAATTCGTACGACACTAAGTAATTTAATCACGCTATGAATGTTTAGTAATACTATTCATTAGCTTATAAATGTGAACTCATAAATGTGACAAAAAAGTGAGAAATAAAAAGATATAAGTTGATGTTATAAATATTATTTGTGGTCGCTACATTTGTTGAGTTCAATGTAGATTATGCTAATTAGATCCAAAGCAAACAAAAGTAATGCTAAGGATTGAAAGTTTCTACGATGTCTAAACTAAAGATTAAGGCATATGCCAAAACGTGGATTTTCATGTGGAACTTCAAAGCGGTTGGTTCTCCTCATTAGACAACATTTTCGCTGTCATTCCAGTCTTTAAGTAACACCTAAGTAACATCTTGAAGATCTGCTTCTTCAATTCTGTATTTGAAACATAGATACGAGGGTCATCCGGAAAGTAGTACCCGTTCGTGCCGCATGAAGTGCTGACGACGCGAGTAGCCGCTGGACGAGGTCAGATAGCTTCAGTGGCTTGTCTGCCTTCTCTGAGCCAAGTTGCGTGACGCTAGCATTGCCTGTGTTGTTTCTGTGATTGTTTACAATGTTTAAAAAAATTGAGAACGCCGCCAGTTGTGAAGTGAGGGCAGTGATTAAATTCCTCAATGCAAGAAACGTTCGCCCATGTGATATTCATCACCAATTAAAGGAGGTGTATGGAGACAATGTAATGGACGAGTCGTCTGTTCGGCGGTGGTGTCGCAACTTCAACATGGGGAGGGGGAACACACACGACGATGAGCGTTCGGGGAGACCGTCTGTCATTACAGACCAACTGGTGAGCTCAGTTGACGAATTCGTGAGGAACGATCGGCGGGTCACAATTGATGACATCTGTGAGCATTTTCTCAATGTTTCTCGAACAATTGTTCATGAAATTGTTAAACACCATCTGCATTATGCAAAAATTTGTGCAAGATGGGTCCCTCGCATGCTTACAGATGAGCACAAAACCAAGCGTATAGCTGCAGCACTGACGTTTTTGGGACGTTATTCTGATGAAGGAGACTCTTTCTTGACTCGCATAATTACTGGTGACGAAACATGGGTTTGTTATGCATCATCTGAGAGTAAACGACAGTCAATGGAGTGGCATCATGCTCATTCACCAAACAAACCAAAAAAATTCAAGACAGTTCTGTCCACCAGGAAACTCATGGCAACCTTTTTCTGGGATCGACGAGGTGTATTGCTTATTGATTTTATGGCCCGTGGAGACACTATTAATGCCAATGCGTATTGTGAAACATTAAAGAAATTACGGCGGGCAATACAAAATCGGCGGCGAGGTCTATTGTCTACTGGTGTCATTCTCGTTCATGACAATGCCAGGCCTCATGCAGCTGGGATAACACAAAAACTTTTGCAGCAATTCAAATGGGAAACTTTCGACCATCCACCGTATAGCCCGGACTTGGCCCCTTCAGATTTTCATCTCTTTACAAAGCTTAAAGACTTTTTGGCAGGAAAAAGATTTGACAGCGATGAAGAACTTAAAGAAGGAGTGACCCTGTATCTCAATGAGCTGGCGGCGAAGGACTATGCAGCAGGAATACAGAAACTTGTCACACGTTATGACAAATGCCTTAATTTGCTTGGAGATTATGTTGAGAAGTAGTTTAAAGTATCCTCTTTCAAATAAAATTTTTTATGTTTGTTAATATTTACTTTTGTGTCTTTAATTCACGAACGGGTACTACTTTCCGGATGACCCTCGTACATTAAAAATATAAGTTACTAACTTTATATCGAATGAAATTGGCTTTCCTGGAACCTTTAGAAAAATTCTCTGAGCTTAAAATTGTATAATTTAAAACAATAACAATGAACAATAAAAAAATGTATCAAAAACACGGGCAAGTTTCGGCGTACTGAATTAATGTGTACTAAAACATACATTTTGGAGAGAAAGAAGGATTTTTATTTAGTTACGTTGCTGTATATTTTGGATTTATGGCACGAGCTTATCTTTTTTAGCACAGTCAGATTAGTCTGTCTGTGGTTTTTAAAATCCTAGCAATAGAGTTGTGAAAAATTAATAGGTAAGAGTTTATAATTACGACTGTGACATCAACTTAAACTATTAAAAAAACTTTATAAAAACAGTCACTTGGTCTGAATCAGGATTCAGCCGTGCAGTCTGCACGAATCGGATTTGATTGCAGCGCCACACTCTTACCATGGAGGTCTTTATGAAATTAAAAATAATGAAGTTTCGTTAAATGGGAACAGAGGATACGTTTTCGAGTTCACTTATGATGCTGCGGAAGTAAAACAGCAAAAGTTGAAATCTGTTGGAAAACACGAAACAAGCATGTGAAAAAAAACTCCTGTGAAATTTTATCATACTCGAATTTTTACTGAAAAAGCTCCATCCTATAGAATTTATTGTTCTGGGTGTTGAGAATAAAAAAATCCATCGACCAAGCTGTGTTAACTACGGCAACTCCGTGGAATATGAGAACGAAAATATGGGAGGTTTATTCAATCATGTATTTTTTCAACGTGTCCTTCGTACCCGGAAATCGATAGTCTTGCATTAATTACGACGGAGACGTGAACGTGGGGAATTTTTCAGCGGATGCCCTTACTGGGAAATATAAATCACTTATTTTTTAGCATGTTAAATGGGAGTTGCTTTTCTTGTCAACGTGTATGTTTAATAGAAACAAACATGAAAAATATAGTTAAGCATTTTTGTTTCTGCTGTTGCGAATGTGCTCTTTTTTGTGTTTTGGGCAAGACCATAAACACTTGAAGCGATACTGAAAATGAAAATGGTGTGTGCCGCGAAAACAACGAGATGTGTACCCCATTAACTATGCGGCTTTCAGCACTGCTCGCTAAATTTTGTGTGAAAACGTCGCGTAATAATTTCATTTCGCCTTTTCCAGTATTGCTTGCGGTTGTCAAGGTTAGGATGTAAATATGGGACGAGCTGGAAAATATAGCCTTGTAACTGGAGCCGTACCTTATCTTTCCTCATCTGGAGGGCGACGACTCCGTGAGAAAGCGAGGGAATTTAGAAGCAAAAGAAGGTCGAGAAATAAGTGCGCAGCTGGTGACAAAGTGCTGGGGACATTTGGTCCCCGGAGTGGCAACGGGAACTTGCGGGCGACGTTATTGAGGTGACACAGGGCATTCTCAAGACAACCAATCACTTTCTGACCTCCATATCTGCCCCCTCCCCCGCCCCTCCGCTGCTTTAGGCCCCGATTATTTTGCCCTCGGTGAAAGGAGAAAGAGGAAGCGGTCGCTGGTGCAGGGCCGCCTGAGAAGGCGCTCGTTTAGGCGCCTTTCTCCTTTTGCCGTCTCTCATCGTCACCGCGAATATTGCCGGGCCATAAATTGGAATTTGGACCGAAACAGAAAAAAATAATAAACAAAGACCGCAAGCCTGACAGCTCCAGTGAGCTTAATTCAAAAATGGTGTTTCGGCTAAAAGTAAAAATAAATAAAACCCATAAGCAACCATCCATCTCCTTTCCGCAGATTTTTATTTCTTGCCAAAAATATGTATTTATAATCCGATTGTTTTTCCCGCAATGATGTGACAAGGATGGTTTTCAGAATGCATATCTGAGTTGATGGCTTTTCTTTGAGCGCTGAATTTTTACGCTAATCCACTTATGTGTTACATGATATGTGCTAAAATGGTATGCACATTATAAATAGGTAGTTTTACAAATAAAATGTATAAGATAAATATCTTTTTCTGAGAATAAAGGAAAGCTAATTGATGAAATGCTTTTCAGGCCAGAAATTAATGAGATCCAAAATATAAAAGTACGGTTTTCGAGTCTTTTGATTTTTTGAGGAAATCAAAAGCTAGTATGCCATTTTTAGTGCATGATCTATGAATTTTTATCAAGAATTCAAATTCCTGAGATATTATGTTTACCAATGGGAGATTTGTGAACTTGTGAAAGAAGATATCATTTTTTCAATAGATAAGAAAAACATTTATGCAGTAAAATAAGTACCATTAGTAAAAACGTGTATGTATAGATCAAACCAGTCTCTCTTTTCAGAATTAATTCCTAAAAGTGTACTGACTTCCTTAGGTTGATTACTGGTTGGTGTTGCGAGAAGTTTTCCCCTCCGGTGCACAAAAATCACGCAGCAACTTGTTGTAATTTGTGTGCTAGTAGATGTAGACCTGTTCTTTTATGACGTTTATAATATTTGTGGAATGTATATCCGGTCATTCTTAGTTCCTCATTTGGATAAACAATTGTCGTATGCCATGAAAAAAATAAAATAAAACAAATAAAATAAAACTGTCACCTTTCCTGTCTACTAAATTCACCCTGTATTTTAATGCTTTCAATAGGAATTTCACTTGTACTATCAACATGAATATGCTAATGATTGTTTCGATTAAACTGAATTTTTTTAAATAATATGAAAACGTCTATGTTGACCACAAAAATCGAAGATCACACTTTAAATTCCGGAAATTCTATTTGTATACTGCTGAAAATGGAAGGACATTTTTTCTTCGTATTTTTTCCTTTTAAATGAGTTTTTCAAGTATTTCATTTAAAATTTGCCAGACCCGTTGTCTTCGTTGCACACGCAGGATAAGCAGATATTTTAAATTAGCTTATATAATAAACCCACTAGCTGTGGGGTGGTATTTCCTCAATTCATACGCAAAATATCTATGAATTATGCTTCCTAGATGTGTTAATTTTTATCTCCAATTTTTTATTCATTTTTTGACCATGACTAAATAATTTTTATCCAGATAAAATTGTCAGTGCAACGTCCGCTTTAGAGTAATTTCAAAGGATTTTTTTCAATAACATCGTGTTTTAAGTCCATTTTCACGAATAATTTTGCAGAAACAGCGATAATTTCCCCAACAAAAAACCCACTGGGGTGAAATTGACGCAATGGGGCTCACGCCCGTTAGATATGGCTCCGCAGAAGGCATGCAGAAGGATCGTAAAATGAAGCTTAACGGATGTGCCAATTTAAAAGGTTACTGTGTCCTCCTGCTCATCCATGAAAAAAGTCAAATTTAACGTCATTGAGGCTAACGGAAAAATAACCTTGAAAGTACGACGCTAAACTAAATAAGATGGTATCCACCCGATCTTTACTTCCATTCAATCCAGTATACCGATTTACTATGGTTCATTCCGGTAAGCGGGAAAACCATGTCAACGTAAACTGGAAGTACTTAATTAACCCATAGCCACCATAGCAAAAATTAACCAAATTTACAAAAATAAAAGGTTTATTTTTAAACTCTTGCACCTAGTTAAGGTAATTTTTGGTCGGTGCCGCTCTATCCTCTTCTTAAATTCACTTCCTCCTCATTATAAAACTTTATTTCATCTATATCTATATAAATACCCCGTGAACCACCAAAAAGGCGCGTGGCATGAGGTGCAAGTACCAGGTAAGATGGATCGGTATTAATAGAGAGGAAGGCTAAGAAAAGAAGGCTAAGAAAATAATGGTTAAGAAAAGGTAAAAATTTACACTAAAGCCTTTTAAAATACTTGTAAATCCACATGCATGACAGCGGAACGCAAATTACAGACAAGTTTTCATTTCACCCGCTAAAACGTTCTGGGTATACGGAAAGAGAGAGAACAAAATTGGGCTACCAATGAAACTATAAACCTCCAAAATACCAAGACACCGTGCAGCACTGGAAAGTAAGAAGGGGGAAGTTCTATTAATTCATGGACATGCAGCTCCAAAGTGCCCACCCCTAAAGTCACCGGTAGAAAATGTGACACCTTGCTGTTGGCAGCAAGGTGTCACATTTTCTAAGGCTGAGAGGCACCACAGCGAGAGACTAAGGATGGAAGGGGGAGCTTGGAAATATAACAAAACAGCGAAGGGAGTGTTGTTCGTAATTGTATGTCAGTCCCATGCGGTCATCCAGGAAGGAATTTGCCAACAAAACAAGCAAAATTAGTGTAAAATGCATGAAAATAAGTCAAATTGATTATTCCCTCGACGCAACTTGTGGAAAATGGCATTCTTGTTATCTCCAACCCTACAGTTACTATACCGTATTTTCCGTAGGGAGGAGTTACAGAGTCTACTTCTTTTGGAGTCCATTTCTCGATTTTTTTAGATATGACCCTGACGATTAATTCGAGGGTTGCTATTTATATTTTCAGTCTAATAATGAAAAGTGTAATTTGTTGTTGAAAATGGCTTCATTGTTTTTCGAAGTATTCTCCATGATAATCAATACACTTTTGCATGCGCTCGAACCAATTTTGGTAACACTTTTTCCACTCCGATTGTGGTACCTCCAAAGCATCGTTTTTTAATGCATCAACGGCTTCTACAGGCGTCGAAAAACGTTGGCCACGCATTTTTTTGTTGATAAACGGGAATTAAAAGAAGTCCGTATAAGCACTCAAAAGTTTGTTCAAACAAATGTTCGTGTACCATTCAGAATTAACGGTTCTCCGCTGCTCTAACTGTATGGTTGTCACATGTCCAGTTATTCCGAAGAAACAAGCGATCATTTGCTTCGATGTGCTTCATGCAGAAATCGCTTTTGTCGGATTTGGCTCGTCTTGGAAAACCCATACAGTGGATTGCTGTTTTGTTTCGGGCTCGTGCGAATATAGTAGATCCAAGATTCGTCACTTGTGTAGATGTTCTACACAGCATTTGATCCACCGCGATTGTATTGTACTTCTTGAGCATTTCTTTGCACCGATTGAGACGAGCATCTTTTTTAGCTTTTGTCAAATTATGCGGGATCCAACGCGTACAAATTTTTTCACGGCTAAATGTTCATACACTATCTTATTGAAGCCTATCATACTAATCCCCAAGGATGCCTCAATCTCATGGTAAGTCAAATGACAATCTTCCTTTACTAGTTTTTGAACAGCATCAATGTTTTCTGGCACAACAACTGATTTTGGACGAACTTCACGACTTTCGTGGCTGAACGAACGGCGGTTATGATGGAATTTGTTTTACCAACGTTTCACAGTGGCAAAGGATGCGGTTTCCTTGCCAAAAGTGGAAGCACTCGCCTTAGTAATCCACGTCCAAAGTCCTAAAAAATCATCGCACGAAAGTGTTCAACTCAAGTTTTACAACTCAATTCAACTTAGAGTTAACTCAACTTTTTCGCTGAGACAAAATTTTCGAATCACTGTAAACAATGCAAGTTATGATCACGACGAAATGTTCTAAAGAAAGCGTTAAAAGGGCCCAACTTTCACATGGAAGCGTTAGATAGCGCATAAAGCACTTAGGATGTCAAGGGCCAACATATAAATAGCAACCCTCGTGTATGTTTGAATTCGATCATTGACGAGATCTCGGCTCTGAATTTGCGAAATAAGTTCAACCTAGCGTGAAATCGTCTTTGTTCTTATGATGCCCAACCAAACTTGAAGCATTTTTATGGCGCTTTTCGAATTGTGGTAACTGTTTTCAACGAAACGGGCGGCGTTGAACATCCTCAATTTCCCGAACGAAGAATTTTTTTGTCAGATCCCATTCATTAGTTCAGATTCCGTTTGACATTCTAAATGATACCTAACGAGGGCGTGAAAACAGCATTTCTTAACTTGATAGTTTCTTCAGCCAACAATGCGTCTAATAAATCTCATTTTTTTGTTTTCTTGCTCGGAGATTTTACGGTTGCGGGGCCCCATGATATCTGTCGTCAGTCACACATACACTTCGGTAATTTATCGTGTCAACTTATTTTAGTTCAACTTCAGAAAGTTCGTAAATAAATTCCTTTTACCTTTTTTATGAAATATACCACGGAACATTTGTTATGGTGTAGTGTCACTCCTCACTTTGTACATCATTTCGAAATACCATATAGACCCCTATTTAGTATTAATTGATCTTCTTACCAAGCAATCTTCCGTTAAATGACCTAGCCATCCGCAGGCATCATAATCATACAGTCATACATAATCAGGTTCAAATCGTTTAGAAAAATTAAGAAGAACAACGGACCGATTACACTTCCCTGAGGTACACCCGAGATCACTCATGTGGTATCAGAACCGGTGCCGTCAAGGACAGCATCTGTTTCCGTTCTGACTGAAAGTCTTCAAACCGACCCATCAATATGTTTTCTAAAAACCATATTCTCTTCCTTCCTTTTCCCCGCTTACCTAGTATGCTTATTAAAGTCTTTCTCTACCTACTATTCTCCTCTACTCTACTCTAGTATCCCAGTAAGTTTCAATATTTTCTCCTCTCACGTTTTCTGTTTTTTTAAGAATTTATCCTAAAAGGTTGCTCACTTCACCCGTTATATTTTACCCTATCATCTGTGTATCCCGCCCCGGGTGTAACATATATTCTTCATTCTACTCGTGATCCCCATCTTTCGATCACTCGTGATCACACGTTCAATCAACGCTCATCCTGTACACTCACAAACCAAGTATCAAAACAAAAACAAAAAAACTGGGCAATATACCAGATCTTTGTAAATATATTATTTATATCTTAGTCATGTGCCAGTCATCAGTTCTCTACTTTTTCAATATAATTGATAGCAATTCTTCCTCTAATCCCCCGACTACTACTAATTCACTCTTCTGAAATAATGCCCAAACAGTTGAATTGCTCCACAAGGCCATTCACTGCGTCTTACTTCTAACATTTATTCTATCATTCGTTCATCTTATTCCGTTTCCTTAATATGAATAATGTCTTTCTCCGATGTTGATATGAATTGTTCTTTTGACATAAATGTGTCACGAGAAAAATTTTACTGTTTTTCATCACTGTTAATTGGATAGAAATAGTTTCTTTTGCGGTGCGGTGAAAATGTAAATCTTTGTACTTATTGCGAAAAAATACAAGCAGAATATGAAAAGGAAACACCTTGATTTTGATATTTGTGGTAAAATCATAGTTTCGCCGATATTCTTGGAATTTTGCCATAGATATTTATAATCTTCCGTACTTTTATTGCATGGATTGGCTTTAATAGATGATAGTTAAATACATTTCAAATGCTAATGTTCCAATAAAGTCTTGAAGGTCGAAAGTCAGTGCTTCCGATATGAAAATGTTGACGCTGGAACGTCAGTGAAACCATTCTCTATTCGTCAAATCAACGCCCGCGTTCCAAACACGGAAGCATCCGAATATGTACTTGAAATATTCGTGTTCATAAAAAGGAATTTTTAAAAATGAATGCTTCAGTGTTAAGCATGTTTTATCAGCCGTAAGTTAATTAAGTAGTTTCGGTAATTTAATTGTGAAATATAATTTAATACCCTGGCTTTATAGATACTTTCTGTCAAAAATAATCATTTAATTAAATGGCAATTTATCGCAATAATATGTTCACCAATATTCTGAAATCTATTCGGTAGAATAGTATTTAAGACACTAAAGAATAATTTTATTGTAATTTAACCCGAGAGTAGCATACTCTCGGATTCTATAGCCGCCCAGGCACGTGCTGTGCCGTGAGCATGTTTTAACCGTTTTATTACGACATGTGATCTAACACGATAGAACCAAAATCCCGCTCCTACAGATAATTAGAATTTCGTTCTTATGCATACGCATCTACGAACATTTATCGTAACAATATAAATTATCTCCTTCTCTTTTCAATGATTGAAAATATATTTCCAGTGCCCCATTAAAAAATTCGTGCATAGAAGATTCCAACACGTTGTGCGTCGTGAATTACATTTTCAAATTTTGAATAACAGCGCGAAATAATTCTAGCTTTTTGAATGACGCAAAAATCCGAATAGTGCAAAAGTACAAAATCGTATAATGACTGAAATACCGCTTCCAACAAGGAAATCCAACTGAGCCAAGGATGCAAAGTCCAATTCTTAAAAGATAAATTTGTTATTTAAAATGAATATCTCCATATTTCTTGCTGTTATTCTGAACACGCTGCAAATTTATTAATTCTCTGACATCTTTGACCTCACATTTTGACGGTGCCACATTAATTCCCTCACTCGAACAGCAAAGCGTATTGATTCCAAAAATCCGAAATATTCCCGTTAACTTTTCACGCATCAACGACCCCTTTTGCGTATTTTTTCACGAGAGCAAAAGATGAAAACCCGAAAACAAAACTCTGTGCGGAAAAAATATTTCAACACAGACCAAGGATAAAGAATACACTTTAAATGCGAGGAATTTCGTCTAGACGTCACGCGGGGGTGAGCGGTGGGTAGTCGGTGGCAAGGACTAATTTACATGAGTGGCGCAAAGACGAACACAGGAAAAAAAATACTGAAGGAAAGAGAGAGATAGAGAAACAAGGCGGGAGGAGTGTGTGGGCCAGCGAAAGAGTTGGACGGGCGGGAAGGAAAAAGGGTGGGATAGGAGAGGAAGACGGGAGTGGGTGGGAGTAGATTGGGAAAATGGCGGGGGAGGCAATGGTGCGGAAGGCAAAATGTTGAAGTCGAGAAACCATCGCGGTGGAGAAGAGGGCGGAAGGAAGGGGGAGGGAGAGGCAAGGAGGTGGAGGAAGGGGGTTAGCAGGAGAGGGAGGAAGGATAATGACGAAAAAATAACAAGGAAAGGAAAAATAAGCGGATTTTTGGTGTTTCTATCACTTTTCCTAATATCTATGTGAATGAGCATGTTGGGTAAATAATAATATTGCATGTTTACGTGTTTCATATGTGTGTGTGTATATATATATTTATATAAATAATAAAAGGCGAACACAGGACATGTGGGGAAGGCGGTTTTTGAGCAGATCACGAAAGTAAAAATATTTCCTTATCCGGCAAATATATATATATATATATATATATATATATATATATATATATATATATATATATATATATATAATACACACACACATAATTTAACAGCTGGGGAGGAAGGATAATGAAAAGGAAATGGTATCAAAACCAGAGTATGGGAGGGGTTGGGGTGAGGGAGTGGGATTTGATCATGGGAAAAGATAGAGGTGGCAAAGCGAAAGAGGCGACGAGGTGGGTGGGGGAGAGAGAGAGGCTGGACGGGGAGGATGGTTGGTTAGATTGATGAAGAGAGCACTGGAGAGTGAAGGGGGCGGGAGGGGGTGGTGGTTGGGAGAGTGATGTGGGAGCGAAAGGGAAGGGGGCGCCGGAAACGGGCTGGGAGAGGAGGATGAGGTGAATAAGCGAATGAAAAAGATTGAGAGAAGGAGAGGGGAGGGATTGGGGTTAATAATATGGAAGAGGTTGGACTTGAAATGGGAGGGGTTGACGGAGAGAGAATTTTAGAGTTGAGGTATGAGATGAAAAACCGGAGGAAAATAAAAGGATATTTAAAGAAAGACAAGAATTTAGGCTCGAGGGGGAGTAGGTAAGAAAGAATCGAGAGCTATATATATATATATATATATATATATATTGAACAAACCTGAAGACGTACAAGATTAGGGCAAGGGATTCAAACCACGCATGCTGCTTGAGCATTTTCAATCAAAAGGCCGCAGTTCATTTCCTTGAACTCTGTTTCTACTTTTGTAAAACAACACTTTTATTTGAAGCTGTTAGTGTTTTATGCAAACACTGAATTTTAATAGGAGTAAAATAGAATATTTGTTATTTTATGTGCCCTATTTTATCTACCAATGCTTCTTTTAATGTACAAAAAATAGAATTCAAATGCATTTTAAAATCTATGAACCTGAATAAAAAGCAAAATACCCCAGGAAAATCTTACTGTTGGAATATTTATGATCTATTATGCATACAAGTTTCGCACGCATACGCTTTAATATGAATTGATTTTGGGGAAGTGGCATTGCTGGGGATACGTTTTTGTCGAATTCTCTGAAAATGTCAAGCACAGCAATAGGATGAGAATTTCTTAAGTTTGCAGTTTTAGAAAAATTTGGGGTCTGTAACTGCTCTCAAACACCCCTCGTCTACGAATGTAAGAGACTTTGAACCTTTTTTGGAAATAATAATTCTTTAGCTATAATAATTACAATTCATGGAATATACTGCAATACTACCGCTTCACCAAATGTTTTAAGAGGCAAAAGGGTTGGGTAATTGGAAATATATTCTTTGCTACAATGGCACTTTATGCATGAAGTTTATGTAGGGATTAAATACGACTAGTCATCCTGGATACTTCGATATGAGGCCAAGAAGGGAATAGAACTGAGAGGCAGAGGAATTGGCGCCAGAGAGGTGAGTGGCGCCGCTTGAACCGTAAGAATATTTCATCTGCGTATTAATACACGCGTAGGTGGAATGCGATATAGAATTGTGGAGAGGAGGAGTGAGGGGAGGGCGTTAGACTTAGGTCTCCGGAAGATGATGACGGGAGGGATGGCTTCAAGGAAACGAGGAGAAGAATGCGAGTCCTGCCAGGCTTTGTGGTGAGGGCGAGGGGAGGGTTGGAGGGGATGGAGTGGTGTTAAGTGAGGAGGGGGGAGGGAGGGAGGAGGAGGGCAGAGTGGCAGAATGAGCGAATGAAAGCGGAGGAGGAGGAAGAGGAATTTTGACGAGAGGACGCTCAGCTGGGATTTGGCCGTGAAGTGGTTCTCGTGTTCGGCGCCGCAACGCAGCGGAGGAAAGGAGGGAGGGAATGAATAGAGGAATACATAAGTAAAATTGCAAAAGCATTGCAAATGATGACGTCAAACGTCAATTTCGGACTGAAAATTTGTGACATCTAACATTCTCCTTCAAGAACATAAATGTGTTACTACGGCTGCAGAACAGTTATTCCCTTAAATGTGAGTCATGGAGCCACCTTGCGACTGCGAAGCAAAGAATATTTATGACTGATGTCAGATTGAAATCCTTGCACTTATTTTCATTCATTGCCGTCCAATAAATTAACATACAGCTGATTCAGTTCATCAGACATTCAATCATTTATACCCATTTAGGGAAAAATATTATTTTTAAAATAACAATCGAATTCTGGTTTTAATACCTGTCAAACTTTTTTTTATATCCTTCTCGCATTAACTTCATATTATAGAGAGTTTTAATAGAGAAAGAGTGTTAATAGTAACTCATTATTTTTTTCATCGAATTAAGATAAGATAAATGAATTTAAAGAAAATTAAATTTTAAATTCCATACTTCAATCCGGGCAGTATGAAAAAAATATCAGTTTCCATGCTGCAAAGATCAGAATTAGTAAAACACGACCCAACATCCTAAACTACAACGAAGTCCCCCTTAATCTCGGTATACTTCCCTCCTCCGTTCATCCCGTCCAACATTCTTATCCCGTTCTTGAATCTTTCTTGCTTGCCCCACATCCTCCCTCAATCACAGTCTTCAATTTCCTACCGCCAATCACTATGCTCTCCGCATGTTTGCCTGCCTCCTTATGAATTCTCTAAAAAAAACTCTTCACTCTTTTCACCAGATAAAGCACCTCCTCATTTATTTTCCTTTTCGTCCACTATACCGTCTCCATTCTTCTCCACACCCACATTTCAAAAGTCTCCAATCTGCGCCTATAGTCTTGTTTTAACGACCATTTTGCCGCACAATATAAACCACGCTCCATATTAAAATTTTGAATGAACTTTTTCTTAACATCCTTACTCAACGTTCCTGTCATCAAATCCTTCCTACTTGTGAAACCTTCTTTGTCTAACGCAATTCTTCTTCCTTTGTCCCTTCTACTAGCAGAATATAAGAATATGATCTAAAACACGTCTGAGGCCGGGAGATGTTCCACCTGTTGTACAATTCCTGTTATACTATTTAAAATATATATTCTCTCTTACAAAATCGCATAACCTTAGCTTTGTTTTCTAGATTCTCATCCCATATCTATTAAAATAGCCTTACAATGTTCTCGGCAAAGCATGAAACTGACTGGTTTAATAAAGCTTGATCATCCGTCATCACATTCCCAGTTCTTATAATGTCTTTTTTCATATTTCCTCCACACATAGGTTGTTGAATCGCGGAAAATGGACACCACAGTTCGACCATTCTTGCTAACTCTTCCCAAGATGACTCTTTATCCGCCTCACCTTAAGTCTGTGACGTATATAGGTTTCGGATACTTTCCCTATATTTGGAAACTACTTTTGTCTCTTTACGTTTTTGGTGGAGGAACCAGCCCCAACCAGAGGAACCAGACGGAATCATCCCGCCAAATTTCTCCCTAAAATATGCTACCAATTATCCAATGGAAACTTTTCCTTATGAAGATGATTAGAAATTATGTATGCATATAACCTTGAACAAAAAGTTCCCGGAATAACCACCGTGTGGCGCTCCCATCGTTCCGATTTGAGTTCTGTTTTTTTGTTAAATTGGTACATCTGTTGTTGATATTCCCTTTAAATCTTAGTGTCATAACTTAACATTTGCAAAAGTTACGTAGCCAAGAGTACATCTATCTCTGTGTGTGTTGGCGATTTTTTACAATTGCAGAAATGGATTTAAATTTGCAACAACGAACTTGTATTAAATTTTGCGTAAAAAACGGATTTAGTGGCGCACGGACGTTGGAAATGTTGGAAAAGTGTTTCGGCAACGATTCTCTAAAAAAAACGGTCGTTTACCAGTGGCACGAGCGGTTCGGAAGTGGTCGTGAGTCAATCGAAGATGATGAACGCAGTGGCAGACCATCGACATCGAAAGTCGGTGAAAAAATTGATAAAGTAAAAGAAATGTTGGTCAATAACCGCAAATTAACCATCAGAGAAATAACGGAGGACTTGAACATTGCCTATGGATCCGCCCAAGACATTGTGCTTAATGATTTGGGTTTCCGTCGTGTAGCAGCAAAGTTGGTGCCAAAAGACCTCAATTTCATGCAAAAAAGAGACCGTGTTGACGTCGCAAAAGACATGATTTGCGAGGCTGAATCCGATCCCACATTCATCAAAAGGATCATTACTGGAGACGAGACGTGGGTTTATGAGTACGACACGCAATCCAGACATCAGGCAAGTGAATGGCGTTCACCAAATGAGCCGAGACCAAAAAAACCACGTCGTTTTCAGTCAAAAAAGAAGGCAATGCTGACGGTTTTCATGGATTACAACGGTGTAGTGCATCATGAATTTTTGCCAGAAGGCCAGACAGTAAACAAAGAGTATTATTTGGGCGTTATGAGACGTTTACGTGAAGCAATTCGCCGAAAGAGACCAGAAATCGTCGCACAGTGCGTCGAGACCGTCGCACAGTGCTATCATTATTCGTAATGTTTTGACGAAAAATGCAACAAATACCATCCAACAGCCACCGAATTCACCTGATTTGGCTCCCTGTGACTTCTTTCTGTTCAATCGAGTTAAAAAACCATTACGGGGAACGCGTTTTAGCAGCCGAGAGGAAGTAATGGAAAAATCGCAGGAAGCACTGATGGACATAACGAAAACCGAATATAAAAAATGTTTCGAGGATTGGATCAAGCGCTGGCATAAGTGTGTTGCAGTCGATGAGTATTACTTTGAAGGGGACAATATAGATTTAGATGAATAAACTTGTATTTTTAATTTTCTGAATAAATTCCGGGAAATTTTTGATCAAGGTAGTATTGCTTTGAATGATAGTCTTGTATTTTATCAACTTATTCTTCTACTGATTCGCGTTTCTGATGCCAAGGAACATTTAGGTATATTTTCCCACCACTTAGTTGTTTATCTAAGAAAAATTATATGGAGTAATATAAATAAGTAAAAAATTATTATCAAGGAAAGAGCAAGGATCGTGTAGGCATAATCGTGAGACAAGGTAGTTGAATCTTTTAATAATTTCGGGTAGTAAAAAAATAAAACTACTTTGGAAGTCATCGAATATGACATCACAAAACAGGTTTGAAGTGTCAGCTAAATAATAGAATAAAATAAACGAATGACAGATGAGTCAATGGATTTTTTGTTTTCCATCTGTTCAGATATTCAGTTTAGTCAACAGTCAAACACCTTCGATATTTGAGTATTTTTTACTCTTGACTGTCACCTCAACGCTACCTCCTCTATTCAGGTTGTAATGCATCTTGCCGTAACTGCCGTCAAATTATTAATATATCGCAGAGCTCTCTCCTCTAATAATTACGCTTTAAGTTTCTAAAAACTCTTCATCTAGCTAGTAAATGACCTTAGCCTTTACCATATCAAAGTTGATTTCCACCATCACAATTTACTACAAGAGAGGATTGTTGAGAATTTGAGAATTAATCAGAAAAGTACCATGGATGTTGCTATAAATAACAGATAAGAATGGAATAGAAGCTAACAACGGAAACAAGGATGTATAACGCAGCCAGGATAAACATGTCCCTCGTGGATACCTTTGAGCCTTGTTTTATGAAGCGGAAGTATCTTTTCGTGGAAACGAAACATTTCGCAAAACACGAATTGTCCTCTCCACCATCATTCTACGTCGAGTCACGCTCTAAGTCAGCATGAGACGTTTTCAAATATATTTTTAATTCCCATGTTGGATCGTATACGTATTCGGAGGAATTCATTCCATTTTACTTTCTATGTACGTGTTTCATGGGAAAGTGTCGTGCACCCGAAATACGTCTTGAAGGTTATGAGCCGGTATGATTAATTATCCCAATGAAGTTTTTCGAAGTGTTTTTACCTTATATGTGTGTATCTTTTTCTGCGTTCTATTAAATGACTATTCACTTGGTTGCATACATTTGAATATATGGTTTGTAATGAATTTAGAATAAAGGTTAGATTTTCATCACAATCAATCCTCAAAGTTGCAGATTCATTCAGTTATTTTTATTTTGTCACTTAAATGTTTAAAATGAAGATGATTTAATGTCGTTTAATTAAAACTTTTTAAAAACAGTTTATTCCATAAAATGTGAAATCAAGAAGTTTTCATAAGCATACAGGTTAGGAAATACTTTAAATCAGTTCATTTTTCCTTTAGTTTAAATTATTTTTATGGATAGTTTTGTTGTTTAAAATGAAATTCTGTTCCGGAGATTTTCATTAACTCTCTTTAAGCGTCAACATTTTTATTGGCAGTAGTCTACCGGGTAGGTATCTTGTATGGACGCAAGAAGTACACATTATTTTACTTAGATCTCCACGGCATTAAAAATACGTAAATCCCATAAAATACAATACAGTATCTCGTACCTTACATCTCATTTTATACCATTCAAAATGCAGATTCCACATTATGCAACGGAAGTCAACCGTTTTAATACTGGACAACCTGCAACAGAATATGCGCGACTTGTGATACTTTGGAACTGAATTTCAATTCCCTAAGGTTGACAAAATATAATTTTTATAGGCATATTTGGTAGTTTTATTAGCTACTTTTAAAATTGTCTCTTCGTTTAGAATTTTGTCCAAAACTCTTACTGCATTAAGTACTTGCAAGACTATTGCTCTCTCTTTGCATACAGAATTATGCACAATTTCTTGTTTGAAGAATATACAATGACATCAACCTACAGGATGAAGTATTGTTCTTTATTGAAAATAATGTCAGTGTCTTCCTTTAAACATCAAAATTGATTTTTTGTTGTTTTTCAAGCGATAAAATCAAAACGTTTTCATTTAATTTAATCCCTTAAAACCAATTAGTAATAATGCATGCCTTGTTACTCTTTTTTGGAGAATATAGGTTCCATTACAGCACTTATTTTGAATGTATATTAAGCTGAAAACATCTGATTATTTCATTTAATGAATGGGATTGGAGATCAGATCAGTAATATGAACGACTCTCGTGTGACGAGGTCGCTCGGGCCCTTCAGGGGGTACGAAGCAGGTGAGAATGGGGAGAAGAGGGAAAGAAACAAAGGTTTGAGTGAATACGAAGACCTGCAGAAGGACGTGGTTGGAGGAAATAGACGAGGGTAGGGGTGAGAAGCGAGATATGGAAGTGAGGACGGGAAGGAGGGATAGGGTTTTCAATGCAAGCTCCTCGGGGAGACTTCCAGCATTTCTAGATGAGAGATCATCGGGCGCAGGACCATTCTGGATTGGATCCAGGCGACACGACGCGGGGGGGCGGGGGCAGTGATGAGGGGCCGGGAGCGGTGAGGAGACGTTGTGAGTTTGCGGTCTGGGGGTTTGGGGGGGTAAGGAAGGGCCTGGAATGGCTATGGGGGACCGGAGGCAGCAGAGTTGGTACGGGGAAAGGATAAGATTTTGGAGGTGGCGGGGATGCCCGCCCGAAGGGTTTAGTGGGCTGTGGGATATAAGCAACCCGATTCCGGTAACCCGCGTTTTGTCGTTTCCGTCTTCCTTTCGCCTAAATTACTTCCGCGCTCTCTTTCGTTGAGAAAATGGCTCCCAATTTAGGCATTCGCCCTTAGGAAGAAGACACGGCGGGTCGCCTTATCAAATCCTTTTACCTTCCTTCCCGTGCCTTTTGCAAAAAGCAGCTCTTCGAGCTCGTATTTATTTCTGCTAACTGCAAAACACGCTATCATGCCAGTCGCATCCCCCAGAGAACACGAAGAATATCCAATGTGCTTATATATATATATATATATGTGTGTGTATGTGTGTGTGTATATGTATATGTATATATATATATATATATATATATATATATATATATATATATATATATATATATATGCACACGTGAATGGTCGGAAAATTTGCCGACCTAACAAAGATACAAGACATTGTTTCTGAAATTTTCTGATATTTTCTGAACCCTTGGAGGAAAGTCTTTGTGTAGAGTTAACTAGGTTCTAGGTTAACAGTAACTCTATAATATGTATAACTCTTAGACTTCAGTGTTTCATATAAATAAATATAATATGTGAAATTCTACTGGATGGGAATAATAATGTTTATCAAGATAGCACTAGCAAACAAAAACACAGAAATATACAAAAATAATATAAACTCACACGTTTCCGAATTTTTGATGGCCAAGCCATTTTTACAAGGAGGAGATGATTTTTTTCTTGATATACATAAAATAATATAGTGCTAGAGTGCTTTTTCAAACAGACTCAAATTTTGCATGATAATTAGGATTGGGTATTGTCTAAGCATAAATTATTTTTGACATTACTGCAGATATATAATATATTTTTCCAGAAATATTAGTTGATTTCAAGGAAGTGAAGAAATTGTCATGATAAGAAGTTTTATTTTGGAAAAGAGTAGTCGTTAACAAATAATCGGCTACCAAATTTTTACTGAACACTTGTTCTTTATAACTGTTAAATTTCCCTTGTATTTTTAGTTATTTTTAAATATTTTGTTTATTTTGGTAACTGGATATTTATTATCTCCTATTCCGTATTTAGTATTCATAAAGTCAAAGTATAGCTGTGAACGAAAATAATATTGATTAAATTCTATGAGTATCCAAGTAGAAATTAATTATTTTTAAAGCATGCTATGTAATTTCAAAAGAGGTACTCAAAAAGTTAAAGAAATGTAGATTACATTACTCCATTAGGTTATTTTTCTGTGGCTCCAGTATAAATTCCACAGGAAATGTCCGCAAAATAAGAGAAGAATTTCAAAGAAAATGAGTGATTTTTACGGTCAGCAGAAAATTCTGGGATCAATTGTAATTTCTCTAATATCCTATTCTGTTCACGAATTGAACTCCAAAATTTACACAGCATTGCTCTCAAGAATCTCTATTTTCCGTTCCTACCATCATTATTAAATGCAAAGTTTAAAAATTAAGTCCATTTCCAATTAATTCATTCAAAACCCCTTTATGGTGTTTTTTTAAAATTAGTCTCCTACTAATTCTTATCATTTTTATTAATCCTTTTATTTATCTCCTATGAAGATATGACGTGCATTATTGGATTCCCTTTTCCCTTTTAAGAGTTCAAAAGTTAAATTTAGGGTAAAGACTAAGATAGGAATTGAAATTCTCCTAAGCGTTTAGTACGAAACTAATAAGACTTTATTTGCCGACCGTCACCGGTGACTGCCTTTGTTTCGCAGGTGATCATTGTCCCAGAAGATGACGAAATTACCATTCGCCACCAATGCTTGGTGGCGCAATATCTGAGTGCATGCCCATGCATAAGCTCGACGAAATTAGAATTGATGAGGAACTATGAACATGGCTTGGTTAACAATTGCTTCCGCGGTTAGCCAGCGCAAAAGTTACGAGGTAATTAAGCATTCTATCCTTCACACTAAAATCAGTTCGCGTGAATATTATCTAAGCGATCATTAGTTTTGCCCTTAATCTGTATTTGGAAAAAATAGGCCAGAAAATAATTAAAATTTTATAAGACATTTCGCAAACTTCATCTATGACATAGAATGTAAAGTTCCAGGTACTAGGGCATTCCATCTGAAAAAATTACGATCACTTTATTGGATATTTTCTTGCATCATTTTTTCATTTTCCAAAACCCTAGGTTTACTATTACCTGAACAAAAATTATTAATCCGTTGGAATTATACTAGTTAATCTATTATTATTTAACTGTTCAACCTGATTAATATTGTTGAAACGTTTAAATTAAGAATTCGACAGCCAATCTGGTGTTAAAACAACAAAAATGGATTTTAAAATTCCATTGATGATTAAAAAAAACAGAAATTTGGGGTAACCGTTATGATCATGAAATAAGTGGCCTCTGATCACACGTAGTCAGGCACCTTTTATTCATTCTTCTTGCAACATTTATGTATCTAAAAACAGTCAACTATAATAACTGGCAAAACTAGAGCATCTGTTGATAATTTTGTCACATATTGGGACATTACTTTGGAAGCGTGCAAAGGGACCGTTTCAAGAGTCTTTTGAATATTGCTTCAAGTCAAAAGCTGGCTTTCCATCTAATTTTGTTTTGAAGGAGTATGAATGAACTCCCTTAATATGGTAATGTCTTCACTCCTACAAACGTTAAGAGATAGATATATTTCAATGAAATGAATTCCAGCATCAAACCTGGAATGGCTCAAACATTCGCGAAGTCTGTGAAGTTAAATTGTGTAGAATTTCATAAAACAAGAAGATTTCATTTAAAGAATATTGAGAATAATCATCTAAAAATATTTCAAGGCATTTTTTGCATCTTAAACTCATCTTATATTCGTTTCGAGCGTATTGGACACACGAGTAAAAATTACGCTGCAGGAGAATATTCTTTGATCCTTATCGGTGGTCATCAATCATAAGGTTGGTTTGGCGGACTTCTGATAACTCTACTATACCTTGCACCTTCATATTTATTTCTTATTTTAGCTATCAGTACTTTATTGTTCCATTAATTCCATAATATTAATTTTGGGTATTTCCCCACGTTGTATTTAATATTATCAGGTGTGCCCCTGGTACAATTTATTTGATTTTATGCTTTGTTTTATTTTACAGATGTTGAATATACCAGGTTTTCATACTTTTAACCTTTCTTTATTATTATTCCTTCCCATCTCCGGGATCCAATATTAATTAGAATCGTACTCTTTCTACAGGCTTAGAAGCTTTTCAGCGAGATTCACCATAATTCTTCTTTCAAATGCATAGTTCCAATGAATGTAGGTTGATATTTTTCATAATTTCACAATTATTTCAAGTGACCTCCCCTTCTATCCTTAACCAAAAATCCTAGCAACCCTTCCTTTCTCTGGCCTGCATTCGTTTGTTGGCGATTCTTCATTCTTGTTATGATTTCGATTTATGTACCGTTAAGGCTTATAGTTGGAAAGTGTTCACATTTATCTGTCCTCATTCCAAATAACGATAGTAGTCTGCTCCTAGAAGCCCATTGGTAACTTTCCAGCTGACTACATGTCACAGGTGATTTTGCAGATTTACTAAATCTACACTCAGGTATTTTTAAAATCCCGGATTATATATAATGCATTGCTGGACTTTTGGTTATGCACAATTTACCAGAACTGTTGTATTCATTGACGTATTCAGCTTAGTAACCCCATTATTTTTAACATGCAATTTTTTCGACCGATTTTTGCAAAGAATTGCGTCAATAACAACGACATAACCTGTATTTTGCCGACTTTTTTCCTTATTTTTGAATGAAATTTTTCATTTCCTTTTGAAAAATGTATGGCATTTTTTGCCGCGTCTCTTGGCATGGCATCTCAATATTCTTTAGTTGGCTTCTATCTCCAGGTTCCTTCTGTTTACCAGGTTGTTTAGCTCTTCATAAATTCTTCGCCGGCATTATTATTAACTTTTAGGTAATTTCATTCTTTTTCTAAATTAAATCTGTCCGTAATTGGCTGGCATTTTAACATCCCCAGCCGAAGGAATCCGTGCTCCCTTTCTTGGTCGTATCGTTTCTTGGACTAAAGGTATATTTCGCAGTTTTTTAAATCAATTTTTCTCCTTTAAGACGTAATTTATAACAGACAGAGACATTTCTACTTATACTTCATGAAAATGCATGCATCTATTTTACATATTGTGTTATTTGCTACTATTTAAAATAATCTCAAAATATTGTTTGCATATGATTTTTTGTTGTTTCCTCTCAATTTTTCTTGTCATTAGGGAATGAATGTCCTTAACGAGATTCCCTCCTTAAAGAATTATCCTTGCCAACTGAGAGATAACGGAGCATTCTCCCGTCACTATAGTTCGTACGGTTGTCTTTTATGTGGAACTTCCAATATTAGTATTATTTTCAAAACAGCTAGAAGTGAAACAGCCTTTAATCCCGTTATTTAGCGCACTAATTGATTACCTAGGAAAAATGCGCTATAATAATATTTTTGTGGTACAATGATTAGTGAAAAAGTTCATTTAATTCTACACAAATTTCATATTTTGTCATTCAAAACGGTAACATATAATAAATAAATAAATTGTCCAATTTAATTGCACGTGATTCTCAAATACTTATAATTGTAAAGCATTCAAGTTTGGACACCAAAGGCGAAGCCACACCTTATCTGAAAGAGTAGGGATAAGAATTTGGCTAAAGGTGCTGTAATTCAGTGCCTCCATTTAACTTCCGCTGAGATACAATTTAAGAGCACCTTACCAATCGCATGAATTTTATTTATCATGAAAGTAGCTACTTCCTATTCATTACAATTAACATTGGCTTTGATTAACATGTAGCCCAAATAAGCGTTACTATCTTGCATGCACTCCGATGTACATGCCCTATATCCCAGAAAATGTTTTGATGAAGGTTCAACATTTTTTTATATTTTATATCTCTATTGAAATGAAGAACGTGTCTTAATTCCTGAGTAAATTTGCACGTACTATCCGCTTTAAAAAGTACGCACTCTATAATTGCAAGAAATGTTTTTGGCAGGGGATATAATGAAATGATTGCTTCATTCAGATGTTTACCCATTGTAAATAAGTTTCCCAAAAATATTTGCCTAACATAAAGAAGTATTCCGTGGGTGATTTCGATGACGGATATTTATCTTACGCACGATAAGCGGAAAAAATGATATTATAAATCTGTCCGTTCTGCAATCTCTTTCTCCCTTTCCCTGGCCTTATACAGTATATATGGGCTGGGTAATATATGTATATATATTATATATTATATGTATAAATATATATAATATATGTATAATATATATATATATATATATATATATATAATAAATATAAAAATATATATAATATATGTATATATTACCCAGCCCGCCGTTGCATGTTTGGACCTGTAATATGAATCACCATATTCTTTATGGAGATGTTTTTCGAATATACAGTGCATCTTTAGACTTTATTTAATCTTTTAATTGGGAGAGGAAACCTATTGCTCTAGGGGTAGAGTTAAAATATTGCATAACATCAAATATTTATTGAAATTCTATCAATGCACCTAAACTGTTTTGTCAAGATGGGTTCAAAGTCATCTCAAATACAGTAACTAGTTCTTTATTTTTGCTATATCATAGAAAGTAAATCACTTCATATAATAAAAAATATATAAAAATATGTTTTTCCCAGAGTGCCTCGCCCGGGTTCGATTCCCGGGCGAAGCACTCTGGGCACCTGCAGCTCCACCCAAGCTAGTTGATTTTTCGGGTACCAGATCTTCCTGGGAAACCATAACCGGCAAAGGGAAAGGAACCGGCCCCCCTACCCTGATGTGTGATTATTCACACGCCGTGGGGCTTGGTACACGGGTGAGCTCTACTATCACCTACTAAACCGACCCTCGGGCTGATTACTGTGTTTATGGTTTATATATGATGTATATGTATGTATATATATATATATATGTATGTATATATATACATATATATATATATATATATATATATATATATATATATATATATATATACATATATATATATATACATATATATATATGTATGTATGTATGTATGTATATATATACATATACATATATATGTATATATATATATATATATATATATATATATATATATATATATATATATATATATATATATATATATATATATATATATATTTACATATATATATATATACATACATATATATGTATATATATATATATATATATTATACATATATACTCCGATACAATCCGTTGTCCATGAAGTTTTAACAATACGTAATTAAAATATGAACGAATTAATATTATTAGCCCATAAATATATATATATATATATATATATATGTAATTAATGGGCTAATAATATTAATTCGTTCATATTTGAATTACTTATTGTTAAAACTTCATGGACAACGAATTGTACCAGAGTAAGTTTTTCTACAATTTTATTTAAAGCAATTTCTGAACACATTAATAAATTTGGCGATATTCTTGAAAAAGGTAGTATTTGAATACAAAATAAGAAGAGCAAACATTTTACCTAACCTCTTATTTATTGTAGCACACATTTCGCGTAACAATGCCTGTCCTCTATCTTACATCGTCAGTGAAACGTCTAGTCTGCCTGATGAAAGGGTTGAAGCGCGCGTTTTGTGGCATGATGAACAAGTGGACAAAACAAAAGTGTGTCCTATACCTATAAACTGTTTGCCACCACGCTATGTCATGCACGGCTGCAATATTTATTCTTTGATTTTTACTACGCCTTGACAAATATCATTGGTATTAGATCATGAAATCTTTTCGGTATAGTTATCCGTTTTATTGATATGGAGGTTTTAATATTATTTCTCCGTCATATTAAAACACTAGGTGAAAGTGTTTTTGGGCAAACAAATAAAAAATTAGGAGGTTAGCCCAAAAATTGCTACCAGTGTGTGAAAGAGGTTTCAGAGATTAAAAAAGCGTTCCGTATTAAAGAGAGAAGGATGGAAATACATCAGCTCGTAGGCCAAGAAGACGAGAGGAGTGAAGCGTTTGGTGAGGGAGGGATGAATGACTCGTACTTGTCAAGTTTTCACCGAGAAGAAAGAGTGATAGGATGTATAATTGCCTGGAAGACGAATAGTGATGATTTTTAGGAAAGGTAAAGAGATTAAGTCACGTGGTTATGGAATAAAAATAACACCTCAGTCTGCACTAATAGAAATTATGCTGTAAATATCAATAGGCAAAATTCTGGAAGTTGAACTTTCATCTCGGATTATGGTAATGCATCACGCGTACAAGCTGAAAAAAATTACTATGCTCACGCTACGCGGTCGTAATGGGATACTAGCAATAGAGCCATAAATCAGTTCCACATCTGCTGCATGAAATGTTGGGGCGTAACAATCTATTGACAAAGGCATACGTGCTTAGATAACATTTGGAACATCTGTTAACGATAAAACAATCATTTATAGACTACACTTAGAGATATTTACGGGGTGAAGAGAGAATACGTGGAAAAATGATGTGGCATTCACTATAAAACAATACCCCAAGGAGAAAATAGATTATACAAATAAATTTTGAGCCTTTTTTCACTATTTCACTATTAATTATTTGTAAAAACCTGAGTGTAATCTGCGTTCAAATAATAAATATCTTTCCCCTAAAAAAATTAATTGTAATGGAATTAACATTATTTTTTATTAAATTTTCCCCCGTTGAATATCTACGAAAATTTCAACCATTCAGTCAATGGTATCAGCTTCGAGCAAAGATCCGGAAACGAAATAATGAAAATAAAAGTTGCATTAATTTTGTTCAGACATTTTTGACACAAAATCACATGCACATAGTTCTCTTGAATTATTTCATACTACTCCTCAAATATCTACGTGAATTTCACTACTAGTAGAGAAAGAAGTACAACATAGTCTTATTCCTTTGATTTTTTTAAGTAAAGGAGCAGAACATATATGAGAGCAGTGACCATTTAGCTTAGTATGCTTGATGCATGATATATTATTTGTTCCTTTTCATTGGATGAAATGATTTCGATACATAGCATCAACGCCTCAATCAATTAATTACATAGTTCTAAAAACCAGTTCAGATTTAACGGTACTTAAAAAAATATTTATTTGAATTATATATACGTGGCATGTTCAATAAATACGTGAACTGGTGCAATCTGGCGGCCATGACGCGGACGATAGGCCAGCCCACTAACGGCGCTAGTTGCCTGACACCCAATGAATGAGCCTCTTTGACGGCGTCCAAAGTCCCGTATCGCGTTCCTTCCAAACTCCTCTTTATCTTCGGGAACAGAAAGAAGTCCGGTGGTGCCAAGTCCGGGCTGTAGGGCGGGTGCGGCAGCGTTGCCACGCCGTGCTTGGCCAAGAAGTCCGACACGACAAGCGCGGTGTGAGACGGCGCATTGCCGTGATGCAGC
The DNA here is from genome assembly GCA_037158775.1 of Hetaerina titia. Lineage (NCBI taxonomy): Eukaryota > Metazoa > Arthropoda > Insecta > Odonata > Calopterygidae > Hetaerina > Hetaerina titia. Next base: position 103,591,181 of record CM073770.1, on the reverse strand, counting down.
CGCCAGATGTTTTTGATCACTGGCCGGACGCGGGCGACTCGTTTTCGAAGCCTGTCGAGCACTTGGACGTAAAATGCAGCATTTACAGTTTGTCGTTCAGGTACAAATTCGTAGTGGACGACTCCCCTTTTGTCAAAAAAAACCTTTTTGTCAAGACACTTATTTTCCGGATGAACCCTATAAGTAATGCTGCATAAGATTCTGGAGAGTCCATTTTTCCCGAAAGTAGAGTAAGAAGATTTAGAATGTTTACGGAAGGGGGACAATCGATTCCAAAAGTGGACTCTAGTTACCTCTCCATTGGAAGAAAACATTAGCGCCGTGGTCATTGTGAGAGAAGATTATTGAAAAATTATAAGAGCTTTATAGCAGAAATAGAAAACTTCACTGCGTTCCACCCGCAAGTTGGAAATTTAACATCGCACATGAGACGTGTTTGTGCTCGGTGGGTTCCGAGACTACCCAGTCGAATCTGATATTACAAGATGATGAGTATCTTTCCGATGTTTATCACCGTAAGTGATACCCTACGAGTGATTCCCTACGTCATTTTGACTCAGAAGGAAACAAGGAAAGATCTGTTTGGATATTCTGGCTTCAACGAAACCAAGAAAGCCAAAGTGGTGATCATGGCTGATAGATCTATGGTTTTATCTTTTCCCATGCTCAAGAGTTTGGTGGTTCAGAATGTCGCACCTAAGCAGAACTTAAATGGAGTATATTTTATGGTTACGCTAAACATTAACCAAGTCCATAGCAATCGTAAAATTCCATAATTTACAGCAACAGGTAGGGATACTGCAGCCACGATAATGAACAGCTGTACACCGCAAAAGTTACGGCTTAATATTTTGGGAAAATAAGTAAGATGTTTGTTCCTCGTTCTACTGAGAGTCTAGTAGATCCAATCGACTTTTGACTGTTTCATGTTGTGGAGAAAGACCCCGATGGAAATCGCTTTGCATCGCCACAAGCAGGCATAGACGAGGTGCATTTTTTTTATGAATGCATACTTTACTTCATCTAAGTTATAGTTGTGCGCGTTTTATTAGAGATTGATTTCTATGAACGATTCGACTTCTTCGGTTATTTAGCAATTCCCACACCCCAACGCATTGGTGAGAAAGGGGTAAAACTGGAAGCAATTAAGTGTATTATCAATTAGTATAAAAGCCATTAGGTGATTTTTGTGTAGATGTTTTATTCCTTTGTCACAAGAGGCGTAAGAGACGAGAGTTCTTCAAAAATGAAACTACTCGGCTAAGGAAGTCTGTGTCATTACCTAGCATAGAATCTCTGTCTTCCTCCATATTTTGCCTATCCATCCGATATTACTTGCATTCCGTCATTAGGATTCGTAAAGTCATGGAGGAGTCACGTTTTCACAGAGAGGTGGAGTCTTCTCTTCAGTGAATAAGTAAGAGTGAGCCAGTGCTCTCTTCTCAGTCGCGTGAGGGTGACCTTCTCCCTCCGTCTACCTCTGACAGAAGATGACCACACTAGTGCCATGAGTTTCGCAGTGCGAAGTTTGTCCCCGAAAACCATCCGCCAAGTGTCATCCTACTTATTTTGCATATTTTTTAACACTACTTTCCGATCCTCAACCGGAACCATCGAAGATTCTAGGTCACCAGCATTCAGGGCCTCCTTATCCTCTGACTCAGCCTTCTCATTTCCTACAGTTAATAAGTGCCCGTGGACGCGCAGGAAAGATACTCTAAAGTATTGGAGGGATGAATGTATTTCCTGGGAGACAGGATGGAATGAGGGAAAAGCGCGAACGCATTCTAGCGCACTCAATGAGTCAGTACGAATGAGGAAAGAGCGGCTCCTCCGCTTGATGGCCATCTTGATAGCAAAGAGCTCCGCTGCACCGCGAAATGAGTTCTGCTTAAATGTTCTCATGATAGGAGGACTTTACGGTGCAAACACAAGACGATTCCGTCTGAGCACACATAGGTTGATGAAATCCGAGTGATTCAAGATTTCCCTGGATCCCTGGTAGAGGTACTCAGCTGCAGTCGTGAGAGACCTCGGAGAAATAGTGAACAGTGCTTAGTGTGGCTAACTGTGGAATACTCCTGGGCTGAGTTCTGAGTATTTTGTACATTTGAATGTCTAAAACTATAGTAATCTATATAACTGTGGGGACCTGTGGGAACTTAGGAGCCTCGTCTCTCCTCTCCATATGTTGACAAGGTATAAAAAAATGTGGAATGAAACTATCATGAAAATATGGATGCCCGGGCATTGATGAAAACTTGGCTACGTAGATTCACCTGAGGGTGGTGCTTCTCTGGCTCTAAGGCCCCTGGTATCATCCATATTAAATTTAAGAAAGCCTTTGAATTCAATCTTGGTCAACTGTTCGAAATGTGTTTCTTGCCGAAAAAAGCGAGCAGAAGCGAGCAGAATTAAAATACTGATTCAGATGTCTGATTGCCCTTGTTTGCATATAAACCACAACGATTACATTGTAAAAACCGTGACATAGGAGCAATAAAATGTAATTAAAAGAAACAAAAGTCATGTGGTATCTAGTAGTCATGGCTACGGGGGTGATCTCCTCTTTATTTTCCCTTCAAGCTTTGACAGACGGACATCTGTCTCCAGCTTTTTCTCTTCCCTATTCGCGATATAGGAAAGAGTCCGACGTGAAGGTCTAAGGCGATGGCGCTGCCCTTTGTATTTATTAATAGCCATGATTTTCGATTTGTAACTTACTGTCCTAGGCATTTTTACATTTTTATGTAAAAATACCTAGGACATAGTAGAAGTTGTAATACCCTGTACGATAGTAGCAAAAGAGTTTTAAAAAAGTTGGTGCTCTTGACTGTGGTATTTCTTTAGCGCTTCTAGATATATGGGTTCAATATATTATGATTTTTTTATGCAAAAGAAAAGGTATGGAAGGTCCGGCAGCATAAATGTCCGTGCTTCAAGTTCCGGTCAAGAAAACAATTTCCGCTGGTGGTCCACACCCTTTCATCTTTTCTTCGAACATTTTGTTTGTCTTCCATGTGCTTGTATCTAAGTCCTTTTGAATTTGTGTTTGCTATTTATACGTGTTTGTGGATTTATATATGTATGCATGTAAAAATATATAAAAATATATATTTTATGTATATATAAATATTCCACACACTGAAACAAAGGAAGGACACTTACAGTAGATATTGTCGTTTCGACGGCACCGCCGTCGTCATGAGTCGCCGGAGAGCGTCAATTTCAAGGATATATATATAAATGTAAATGCAATTAGCACCAGTAGGCAAAGACAAAAACACAGAAACACACATCAAAGAGAAACTCACCAGGTATCGAATTTTCGATGGTCTAACTACCTTTCTCAAGAGTAGGAAGGAAGTGAACTGAGGCGAAGGAGGGTCCGGAAGCACTGGATGGAAGGAGAAGGTTGGGAAAGGTATGCGAGGGGAAGAGTTAGGGGGGGGGGGCTTTTTAAAAGGGTGGGGATGATATGAAAGGTGTTGTGGGCGGAAGGGGGATGAAATTATGTGTAAAAAGGGGTAATTAATGCCTAATGTTAATACCTGGGCGATTCCACGAATCCAGGAGCCAGATGAAAGCTTGCTCTATCGTTTTGAGTTTCAGTGGAGGGCCTGAGGGTGGGAGGGATGCATTATAGCATTTTTCAAAGGGAGTGTTGTGTTCGGACACGTGTTTGGGGATTGGAAGCCTACCAAAATGGAAAGAATTCTTGCATGAGGCTGGATGGTTATTGACTCTAATATTAAGGGGTGTGGTGCACTGTTTAATATAAAAGGTAGGGCAAAGTTGTCACTTCAGAAGGTAAACCACATTGCTGGAGGTACATCAGGAGTAGAGAATTGGTGGGAGAGAGTTACAAAGAGCGGGAGGGAGAGAGATGGGATCCTGGTTTCAAAAATAGGACATGTTTTGCATCTACGTTTATTGCACGGCTGGAAATGGTTTTGTGACGGGGCGAGGATTTAAGGAGTGAATCGGTTGATTTGAGAAAACCTAATAAATTGGCGGGGCGTTTGAAAGTGACAGAGGGGCATTTGGGAAAAAGGTTGGCGGTGGAATTATGGTTTTTGAGGATAGGGTAGAAGACTAATTAAGATACTAGGTATTTTTTCTGAAATTTTATGAGTCGGAAACTTTTCCAACCACCTACGAATTTAAGTAATCTACCTGTTAAGGTAAGTTTTTGGACAGACATAACTATCAAAAAATATTTTGTAACTCCAAACAAAAACACAATCCAGTAACCTACTCTACATCAGGTCTCTCTTCATCCCTATGTACTTCCTTCCTCCCTTCATCGCGTCCAACATCCCTATCCTGTTCCTGCCCTTTCCTCGTTTACCCAACATTCTCCCCTCCATTACAGGCTTCAACATCCCACTGCCGATCAACACGACTTTCATCCATTTTTCCTGCCTCCATAGGATTTCTCACAACAAATCCCTTTAATCCCCCACCATACCTAGTAGTTCATCATTTGGTTCCCTTTCGGTCTATTTCACCTTCTCCAACCTCCACACCCACATTTCAAAAGCCTCCATACAGTGCATTTATATATTCCATCCATCTCTCTTGAATCTTTCCCGAGTCAACTTATCTTACCCAACTTATCTCTAACTGTTAGCACGGATTTTCCTTTCTTACTTCCCGACAGTGATTTAACCTTCTTGTATAGCGCACCAATTTTACCCTTCCTCTGAAAACTTTCCATATCCTCGCACTGCCCCATGCACCATGCTTCTTTTGCTTTCTTTGTGCGAACGGAAAAGGACAGAATTGAGAAAAAGAAAGGAAAGGGCTAGAAACGCTTCTCTTCCATTCAACATTTCCAGCCCTTTCCATCATTTTTCTCAGTTCTGTCCTTCTCTTCCTAGAGAAAGATTCGACACCGAAAATTCGAAACCTTGTAAGCCTCTTTTCTTTTTTTGTGTGTTTATGTGGTTTTGTCTTTTTCTACCAGTGCTAACTTCATATACATTATTATTCACGTCTGTGATACTTTCACAAAAGTGTTATAACATAGAAATATCTCTATACATAACATATATATATATATATATATATATATGTGTGTGTGTGTGTGTGTGTGTATCAATGTATATGTATCAACCCAGATTGCTTATACACATTTATCCAAAAATAAGATTAAAGTTTGCACAGTGAATCAAACGAACAAAAAATATTTGAACATTTTTTTTCAACAGCCCTCTTAAAAGCATAGTTGTATTCATTACCTTAGGACGTGCTTTATGAATGCAGGGTTCATACTTCAGATAAAAATTTGAATATGGATACTCTTACTTGGAATAAATATTATTCATCAACCCATCAAAAATACAGATCATTGGGCTAACCTTTGTTCACTAAATACTACCGCTTCCAAAACGCAATCCTTTCATCATATGAAAATATGACTCTAATTCCAGAAACCCAATCATTTCTTCTCCCTTTAACTTGTTTAAAGGATTAATCTTACAACTTTGTTTCCCGAGCGCGCCTCCAAGGACGAACAACCCGATGGAAAAAAGAGGCAGAAAATGGCCGAGAAAAATTAGGGCTTGCGAGGTGCGGAAATTGAGAAAAAATGCGATTGAGACGGCACCGCAGTGCGAGTCCGACGGATCCCGATGTAATTTCGGCATTAAGTGAGCCATTTAGGGGAGGGAAGGGGAGCCGGAAGAGAAAGGGTCCGGGACGAGAGTGGGGGGACGTAGAGGCAGGGATAACTCAGGACCTCCCTTCATTCCTTCCAGCCACCCCGCGCTTCCCCACACCGATCCCCGGCTCATCCCACCCTCGGAGGCCCACCGCCACCTTTTGTCTTCCAGCATCCCGGGGGTGTAAGCCATCAATCCCCCTCGGCGCCGGAGGGGTTCCCCCCCACCCCCGCCCCGTCCTCCCTCTCATTTTTTAACCCTTTCCATGCTACTATTCCCTCTTCCTCTTATTCCTTCCAGTCACTCACCCTCCACTCACTTACCTCTGCCGCTCGGCTTTCATTTCCTTCTCTCTCGTTTCCTTTCGCTTCGACCTTCTTCCTCGCTTCACCCATCTTTCGCGATCCTTCCCACCGATATTTTTACTCCTCGCACGCAATACGACCGATTCTTGCACCCGATCCCCATGGCTCTTACCCTCCGTCGTCATCCACTGTCCTCCCACTCCTATGCAGCATAGCATCCTCCTCTTCCCTCCTTTCCGTCCCCACTTCGCAGCCTCCGACGCAGAGCTCCGAGTCTCCTCCGCCGACGCCCGACTCCTTCCCACCTTGCATCTCTCGCCCTTCCGTGTGTCACCTCGGAGCGCTCCCTTATCCCTCTTCCCTTACTTCCATCCTCTCTTTGGATTTTCTCAGCGGTGTTGCATCCCGTTACTATTTCCCTTCAATCTTCATCGGGACTCTGGCATCTCATCTTCTAAATCCGTGTCCTTATTCCCTCTCCTACCTTACGCCAATGAACTTCAACTCCTCATCTTCATATCCACTTCATCGATACAGCTTCCTCTTTTTCGAGAAATATTCCATTTCTGCCTTTTCTTTCCTCTTTAGTATCATAATGCCTTCTGTCTCTCTTCCATGTCCACCCTAGTGTATTAGACGCCTTTTATTTAATCTAGCAGGCCATACATTCGAGTGACCTATTCCTTAGTTAAACATTTTTCAGAGGTTCATGTTCAATTAGGCTTTCTACTAACTTCCTGCAGGATGTCTCCCTACATGTTATTCACTGCAGAGGTTAAACTCTCACTACCCTATCGTCATGCTTTCCTCTGTCTCTCGCATGTTCGTGAACTGTAGCATGTAACGCACTCTTCCGTGGTATACATCATGTCTCGACCAATTTGGTTTTCCAATAGTTCTTATCCTAAAGTTCAAGAGTTTTGCTTTGTCATGGTATCGGTAATAAATTATACCTCTAAGAATTAAACTCAATCTGAATAAATTGATTCCAGCAATAGGGTTTTGTGTAAAATTTTGAACTTCGTGATTAGCACACTTGTCTTTCATCCCATTCCTTCATCCAAATTGTTACGAGAGCCAAACTTCTTAATCGATGATAATTTTTTTGGTTTAATATGCAACTTACGTTTTGCAGTATATAATTAAGTAGAATATAAAATCTATTAGAAAATGTAGCACCAGCATGTCAGCGTACGTTTCCAAAATTACACTCTCAAAATAAGTCATGTAAAAGATTATAATCTTTTACATATTTACACATAATTATTTATAATGAAAGTACTTAAAGCCCTGTGTTTTAAATACCGTACTCATAGAGGTGCATGGGCACTATACCTAGTGTATCTAATGCACTTTATTTCCAAAGTTCCACTTTTTTCCTTTAGAATTCAGCATTCATAGTGGTTTTCAAAAAGTTTCGTCCTTCCCCTTTAGAAGTTTTCCTACCCTCTACCCTACAATTTGCACGTTTTCCGTTTCGCAATCCGTCTTCGTTATTCTTCTATTTCGACCTCTCACTGTCTTCCTTCCTGCGATGTAGTGGGTCCCCTCTGCATTCCCTTTTATCCCTTTCCCATTCACACTCCGTCTTCCCGCCATCCACCTCCCCCTTCGCCCCCTTCCAAATTTCCCAACCCCTAGAACATAGACCTAACTACTCCTCATAATTGTCCGCGACCATCGTTATTCACAGAGCCCACACTATATCACCTTGACGGCATGACCGAGGGGAGCTTAGGCTTCATGGATGGTTTCGCAACGCTACCTGACCCGCCTCTTAAATCATTCCCTCAACACTGCTAGCCTCGGAAAATGAGGCCAAAATGAAAAAGTCGGAATTCTGCTTGATATTTATGAAAAATTCAGTGTCCCCTTTTATCTGTCGGGATATATGTTGTTTTTAATTCCATCTGCGTCCGCAAATATTTTACATTCTACAGCACCGTTTTATCTTGGATGAGGGACGTGTAAACACGGAATCTAATATACGACGACTGCGGGATTATTTTTATCCGAACATAAGTTTACACATTAAAAGTCGAGCAAATATTTGCCCTGAGATTATTAGAACGACCTGAATTACGCATGACTCATGATATGAGCAAGCACATTCAAAATTGTTTAAATGCAGAGCTAAACTTATGTCATGAGCTAAATATATATTATTTCATATTTAGCGACATTAAAAAAATCACCATCATTCAGGTAGTATTCAGATATTGTGCTACATCATAATTTTCCTATTATGTGTTTCATACATTTTAAGAATGAAATGGAATTGTTACTTTGATAAAAGTGTTCTGCATGCTTGTTATAAAAGCCGTAGAAGCTCTTGCAAGAGCATCCGCCCGGCACGTCGAAAGATCCGGTTTTCAAGTCCCGGTCAACAAAATATATTTGCGTATGCGATCTGCTTGATTCCGCCTTCCCCACCTCTCTTGTGTTCGTCCGTTATATGTGTTCCTATCCCTTTCCTTATATCTATTTCCATGTGAATGGACATTTGTTTGTCATGTGATGGGATAAAATATATAGAAACCATAAACATAGTTATCAGCCCGAGGATAGGTTTGGTAGGTGTTGTGGAGTTCACCCAGTACTAAGCCCAAGGGCGTGTGTAATTCACACGTCAGGGTAAGGGAGCCGGTTCCTTTCTTGTGCCTATTATAGTTTCCCAAAAGATCTGGTACCCGAAAAATCACGTAGCTTGGTGGGGGTGAGGGTGCCCAGAGAGGCTTGCCAGGGAATCGAACCCGGGTCCTCCGGTCGGTAGTCCAACGCTCTACCCTTGGACTACCACGACCCACACACACACATATATTTGAGTATACATTCATTCACACGGAAATAGATAAAAGGAAAAGGGATAGGAACACATATAAAGGGCCCATATATTATATACACTTACATATACTCGTGATAAATATATTTCTATATATTCCGAGTTCTTCCCTGTTTGGGATGCTCCCAGTCCCAAAACAAGCCTTCGAACATAACACTCCCTTTGATAAATGCTATATTGTCCATATTTTAGCATCCCTCCCATCCTCCGACCCCCCAGTCAAACTCAAAACAATAGAATAGACATACCTCTGCTTCCTCGATCCCTAGAATGTACCAGGGAATTCTGGAAAACAGGAATGTTTGATATATCAGACATTAATTACCCCAAACCCAAGATATTTTCTTTCCCCCTTTGCTCAGAAAACCTTTAAGTCAAAGATGATCACGATGTATAATCTCAACAAGTAATGGTACTCTTAATGAGTATTATTTAATATGGTTTTCCGGTAAATTAAAATGAAAATGAAGTGTAAGATTAATATAGCCTATGACTACAAAACCTTCCAGTTTTTAAAAGAGGACTCAAATGGATTGAATACCCATTGAGACAACGAAAGTGTACAAAAGATAAAAAGAGGGAAAACAGATGTTAAGTTCTGACAATAATGGCCAAGGTATAAACACATTACTAATTAAAGACGATTGCGGGACAGAAAGGCTCTCAGGGCATAAGAAAACTAGTAGTACTCCTATAATTAGTAGACAAAATTCGGGATTGGGAAAAATGGACTGTTGAAATCAGCCAATCTTCGGGATTGATGGATTGATTATTGAAGAATAATGTCATTTAATAATTTTCATAAACGCAGTTCATTGCCATACTACTATTTTCCTGCCATTTTATCTAGCAGTATATCTATATCAAAAATATTCATTTCATTAGCGTTAATGAATTTGGCGCAATTAAATATAGGATAACTGCTGATTAAAATTCATAATTTAACCCCTTTTCCTCTGTACTTTATCATTTCTGTCTACGACAAGTAGCTGCTTAAAAAGCTCACATTCATCTCTCTCATTTGTTACCAGACTTGTTCAAGGCTGTATTTCCGCTCCAGTTTGCAAATCATGTATAGCGAAACCAGTAAAAGAACTTTAATTATATTTTCTGTAGAAAAAAATATTTTTTTTACAAATTTATTATCCAATATCGTTTTAAACAATAAAAATTTGCTAGGTTAGCAAGGTTTACAAGCAAATAATATTATTGACGTTTTTCAAGAAAATAACTTTGCTTATCCACATAAAATTTTATTCTCACGACCCAGGTTTCATTGCAGTATAAAATCATCAGGTAAAAATGCAAGTAAAAGCACAGTATAAAAAATTTTATGTGGAAATTTAAAAAAAATGTGGAAAAGCAAAGTTATTTGAAAAACGTCAATATAAAGATTTACCACCAAGTTACGCCAGAAACTGTTTTATTTATCAAATAATATTAGTTTTATGGTTTACGGCAATGGATCCCAAATTTAATTATGCTTATTGGATTATATAGGGACGTCCTCAATACAGTGTTTAGGGAGTAGAAGCTTGTCCCGTTGATATGGTTACGGAAAGGAATTATGAAATAATAACCGATTACTTGAAAACTAAACTGAATTGGAATTGAACCCATGTGGACTCAACCCCAACTCCGCAACCCTTCCGAAAAGTTATGTATAACTTCTACTGGGAATGTTTGAAAAACTTTAACTGAGCCAATCGTGAGATAGTCATGCCAAATAAGCTAGCACTAGCCGAACATCCATTATGCTTACATCCGTTAAACTCTTTGTTATTTTCCAAGAGTTGTGCGATCGGATTAAAACTTAGGAAAACTGGAAACTCATGGTAAAAACCACCGCCTCCTCGAAAATGTATCTGATGTATTTTAATTAAAACCGAGGAGATTTTCATTAGAAGCTATTCATTCAAAAATTTACTGGTAGCATAAGAATAAGCATTGGGAGAGATTTCCCCGTATTTCCCACGCTTGATTCCTGGCCAATACTTTACTATTAAGGCCATGGTTGTTCTTTTTTGCAGGGAACTCGAAATTCAATTCATCTTTGAGCACATGCATTTTCTCTTCAATGTATTTCTGTTCAATGTATTGCAATAGCTCTCTCTCTGTAAACGGTGGCCCAAATCCCGTGGCTCCCAACACCTCACGCGTACCCCACCCCCCGCTTCCCTGGGCATCCCCTTCCCGGTGCGAACTATGCCTTCGCATCCGCCGCACTTAATTCGATTCCCATCCAATTGCTCCGCCCAGGGCCACGCTCTGCACTCCACACTTGTTTTTCGTTCCAGCCTTTCGTCCCTTTGTTCTTTCAACTCCTCAGCGAAAGGCCGACCCCCCACCCCCACCTCTTTGCCTCTCGGGCCCTAAAATGTTGTACTTTCAAGTGCCTCATTCCTCGCCATGATGATGCGTGGCATTTCTCCACTACACATACATTCTATTTTCTAGTAATTTCGAAAATTCTTCTTGAGATGACTTTTGTCTGGATACCTGTTGACACTTTGGAGTGGGCAATAAGTACGTGAACTCGTGTCGACTTGCCTTCAAAAATGTCCTTTCTTTACTTAGTTCGGTTATTTTGCCTGCGCAAAAAAACACCTACGTACTTAGACAGTTGAAATAAAAATACAAGTAGACTGGCAGGACGTGTTAGTTGTCCATTCCGGCAAACAATATATAAAAAGTGTGTTGTGATGAATTTTTGGAAAAAGAGGATTCACTCTCGAACACCCTGCTGAATCGGGAGCACCGACATAGAAAGTGTATACTCAATTAAATACGTAGGCGTTATCCTCACTCAAGACCTCTACTGGGTGAAACATATGCGGGGAATGTGTGGAAAAACTAAAAAAAAATTGAATTTGTTTGAAGAGTGTTGGGTAAATGTGATGAAAAGGTCAAAGAGAAATGTTATCTGTCGTTGGTTAGTCCTCATTCAGATTGTGATTTAAACATATGTGATCCTCATGAAGTTGAATTGATGGCCGAATTGGATCGCGTGCAGCGTAGAGGAACTAGATTTGTAAAACGCTGCAATGATAAACTTAGTAGATTATCCAAAATATTAGAGTAGCTATGCTGGGAATCACTCACGGGCTAAGGTTGAATTACAGATTGAAGCTCTTGCATGAATTGGAAGGTTTCTTTGGCAGTGATATTGAAAGATAATATTACCCCCATCGCACTACGGTGGGTGAGATCATGTTAATAAAATTAGAGACAATAACTGTAGAACGGATAGATATAAAATGTCATTTTTTCCAAGAATGATAAGGGATCAGAATAACATCGTCCGACCATGGTACGGTCATATTTGGGTCAAAATTAGTCTTGTATGTATTCAACCCCTGCCACACACCCTAGAGTTGGCTGGCAGGCTACTACCGTATTTATTCTTTAATTATATTATACTTAATATATTTACTAAGGAGGGATTTAAGTTCCTTCTCGGTCCATAGATCTATCAATTGCCAGAGTAAAGAAAATAAACACCTGGTGCCATTGCTTCTTCTTCTGGTCTGTCCTTCCTTTCTCAAAGCTACTAAATTTTTCTCATTTGGTGTCAAATCATACAGTTGGTGGATCTAAAGATATTCTGCACTCTTTCAAGTAGCTGCATTTGAAGAAGAAACTGATCAAGACAGAGTTGCAGTTTGCCCATATTCAGGTTCGAGCCGCGCGTCGACCGCATATGACTTGCTTGGAGCTGAATAGTCGGTATTTATCGAAGTGTGTGGGGTTTTAGTCGCAGGAAAATGGAATATACTTTGTTGCCAAAAGGTCTGCCCTTTCATTGCGTTCGAGAACCCCTCAATCGCTCCGGGAGCCAATTATGTCGCCGGGGCAACGGAGTTGGTGGTGCGTAGGACGCATGGAAATGGTTCTTATTTTTTAGCACATTAGGTGAAAACTTGTCGAATATAAGAATTTTAAAAAATATAACTTAAGAATATCATACCATCATAGTAATATGAAGGTTAGTAATATTATTGCCCATTTCGATAACGTAAACATAATCTAGTGTGTTCAAAACGATTTTAGAAAAATCAGATTGTGCGAAATACAATTGAATCTTTTTGTTCGTGATATCCTGAAGTCAGAAGTGGGAATATTCAAGGAAATACTGTACTTTTAAATTTTAAGAAAGCCTCCGATAAGATTCCTCACGAAAAGTTGACGTACAATATAAGATATTGTGTTATTAATGTGAATATAGAATGTCTATCTTTTTGTAACCGTAAGCAAAGTAGTCGTCGGTGGGTTGAATATTTTGTAGGCTACTATGCGTTATTATCATTATTATTATTAAAACTCACATGTGCAGATAGACAATGTCAGATGAAACAAGTCTGATGTATTACAATCAAAATTGCATTGGAAAAATAACATGACATTTGAAATCCGATCAATATTACAAAAGATAATAAATAAAATCGGTCAGTATAAAAATATAGTTAAAGGAAACTTCCAAACACCAATCTCTAACAACCAAAAAAAAGAAAATCCCCATGTCAGTTTCCCAATCAACAAGAAAAAATCAAAACTAAGTTCTTACATGCAATTTTGCGCAACAAATCAATCATTTAAAATATAAATTGTTTACATCTTTTCTAAAAAGTACTTAACCGGTTAGGAAAGGGCTATAATAGTTTTGCAGGCAAGGTGTTCCAATCAACAAATGTTTTATTAAAAAACGGAATTTTTTTATTCGTTCTTTGTGCCCGGCATTTTATCTTGAATTTGTGATCATTCATCCCTATAAAAATTGGATCTCCCGCCTTTTTTCTTAGTTCTGCCCGAGCTATCTCTCCCTTCAGAATGCGGAACATTCCCCAAATTCTGCTTATTTTTCTTCTACTTTGCAAAGTTTCCCAAACCTAGCGTCTTTAACATTTCAGTCACACTTTCCATCCACCTATGATTTCCCAGTACATATCTGGCAGCCTTTCTTTGGACTTTCTCAAGTTTTGTAATATGTCCTTTTTCGTGCGGATCCCATTCAAGTGACGAGTACTCTAAAAGTGGTATTATCAGGGTCTTATACGCATTTTCCTTAGTTGATCTAATGTTCCCTTCGAGGTTTCTCATCACTCAAAGAGTTTTGAAAGATTTATTGTTTAAGGTAACATTGAATAAATGATTTATTCAGTTTGAAACTACACTACCACCCAATTTAAGAAATTCAATTGAAAAACCATCTGGTCCTTTTGATTTATTTGCCATAATTTTCCTGATTTTTTTATAAATTTCCGCGCTCGTCGTTTTAATACTTTTATTATCAGTATTAGTATCATTAGTATTTTTTTCGCCTCCTTGCCGACGAAGAGAAATATCTACAGAATCCATTTTGTTTACCATTCCCTCAAATACACTGGCATGCCAACTTTTAAATGCATCAGCCTTTTCCTTATCGTCTACGATTAGTATCTCATCCTCTTCTTTTAATGCTATGTTTCCCCTGTTGTCTTTCCTCCTCCGCAGGTACAAATAAAATCTATCTCCATTATCTTTCGAAATTACGTTCTGTAGGAAAGTTTCTTTGGCTATTTTATTTTTTCTATTTAATTCACGAATTAATATTTGTAAGTTATGAGCCATTCCAAGCTCTCTTTCCGTTTTTTATGAATCACTCTTAGCTAATTCTTCAGGGATCATATATGATGCTTAACTCCAGGCGTGCCAGAGAAAAGTGTTGTTACTGAACCCATGCTCTTGTTGCTCTGAGTTGGCGAATGCCAACGGCAACAGCAATTGTACAGGGTGCAGCAACATAACTTCCTTTTTTATAAGGCAAAGGCACTTTTTTTAAAGCGCCTTTGTCTTATAAAAATGGGAGTTTTGTTGCCCCACCATGTAGTATTGGGATCCATGAGAAAAAATTCAATTAAGAAATTAATTAAAATTTACAGAACATTTGCTAGTTTTATTAAAAAAATTGCGAGAAGGGAGTAAGCGTGACGAGTACGCTGGATGAATTAGTTTGAGATCTTCTAGATTCACGAAGAGATAAGACAACTTAGACTTTTATAGAAGTTCAGAACACGAGTTTTCTCCAGGATACCAATTAGTGCATGTTCTACGCACGCCTATAATTACATTAGTCTTTTGTATATTTGCTAGCATACACTACAATGCATGGTTGAACTAATATTTCTGCATGTCTGGCTGGTACTGTAACACGGCTCGTCATTCGAATTCGCGGCGGCTTGCGGGGTATCTCGTAGACACGCGAAATCTTTCTTGCGAGCAAATAGAAAAACTTTTCCGAAAACGTGATTTGAAATTAAAATATGCCATTCGGGGATTTTTATTGCAAACCGCCTATTATGTTATCATAATTTCAAATATTTATCTAAATTTTTTCCTAATTTAATGAAGCTGCCTTAAGACAGGCCTCAACAGTATTCCCATAATCCTTTATTCTGTGCATATCTTTTTATCTGTGTTAGTTTCTATTCCAATTAAGATAGCAACACGATTTACAATTGCCTCTTTTCTTTCTGCCCGGAATCAATGAATATCATTCTTCTTTGTTATTATCATTTGATGTCAAAAACCTCTATTATATATACTACCTTGTCATATAAAAAATTCTTGGAGTGTTATGAATTTGAAAATACTGTAAACGTAGACATAAAAATAACCTCGCAGATATTGTACCTTTTCCTTTTTCATTTGTAATGTTTACGGAGAATAAATTTATAATATTCCGATCATATGCTAACGCTACTACAAATTAATGAAAAAACATATAAATTGAGAATCATTTTTTGATCATACCAAAGTTACGGTTATAGCAATCCATTTACTTTGTGTAATATGCCTACTTCATAAATCTATATAAAAAATTCCATTTTTAGAGCAAATGAATCGTTTCAGACCCAATTTTACTTCATAATCAACTCAAACATTTTCAATTGTGATACTGTAAGACTCTTAAAAGGTCATCATATCGCACCCGCATATTTAAAGTCAATTATGATTGCCATAGGCTAGTAAGGTACAACAACAGAGTCAAAATAACTCTAAAATATATCGAATATGAAATACAATATTTTTTCATATATTTTGTATCCGGCTCACTAAATCAATATGAACTAATAAATAGTATCCAAAAGGCACCAGGCAGAAGGAGTAATCCAAAAGCAGGCATCCGCAGTCCAATGAAATGAAAGGCAAATGAAAAAAACGAAAAATATTGAATTAGGTTTTTCTAAACATTTTATTGAGGTCGAAATTTCATTGATGTTATAAATTATTCCTTACATTAATCCTTCCCTTACATTATTTTGCATGAATTACGCTCGGACAGCCATAGCTGTTGATTTGAAATTGGTTCCCACACGAATGACGTAGCTTGTTGATCTTATAAATTATTCTGATGTGCTATCTTCAACTAGTTTAGTTTCCTTGTCTTGGTTTTCATTTGGTATTTGATGTGTAACTACAAGATAAGCAGGTACTCCTCAGGGCCCTTTCGATAATACTGCTATTAGTGTGCATCCTTTAAAATTAGAAAAAGTAAGAAAAGTAGGAAACTTTTCCTTTGTGCTACTCGTATTCCCTAAAAATGTTATAGATTTGTTTAGTTTCAGATGACCCCAAAATCTCTCTAGAGGTGCCTGATTCTCTGCATTTTTCCTTTTATTTGTTTAATAATGATAAGTGCATCAAAATTTTGTAAAAAATTGAAATGCACAAGTAATCGGATACAAAGAGTTCGTATATATTCTTGTTAAACAATGAATAAACATGGCATGCGCCCGTAGAAACGCGTCCTCGCGCAGCAGCGCAGGTAAAAAGAGCCCAGGTGCGCTCAGGCAAAACCCTATCTTATGTATCATTCACCGATTAGGGCAGCCAAGTTGGTAACGTTCCTGGTTGGCCCGTTATCAAGGTAACGGATACAGATGGCTTATTCAGATTTTGCCTCGCAGATTTGTATTTCCTCTATGATTATGGAGCTACGATAATCCTATAATTATTTAATCACGCATTAGTTGGGTGATAGGGCTCAATTTATAAAACACCTAACAAACTTGAATAGAATATTAAAGAGTCACACCACGGAAAGGTTGATCTCATTTCTTGATACGTACTGAAGGTGATCATTGTCATGATCACTCACAAGGCGTCTGAGAACGTCACACTAATGCTGCACAAATGATTTAAAAGATGACAAATTTAAACCCGATCAAATATTAAATCAACAACTCACACTTAAAATCAGGTGACAGTTACTTTACCTTTTCACGTATCCGAAGCGTATTTTGTAAAATGTATAGTCGTAAAGGAGCTGCAGAAGCAAGATTTGTAAAACATTGTAATTGATAAACTTAGTAGAGTATCCAAAATATTAGAGCAGCTAGGCTGGGAATCACTCACGGAGCGAAGGTTAAATCACAGATTGAAACTCTTACATAAATTGGAAGAACGTCTTTTTAGCAGTGATGTGGCAAATGTATCAGTATCCCCATCGTACTGCGGTAGGAGAGATCACGTCAATAGAATTAGAGAGATTAAGTGAAGAACATAGATTTAATATGTCATTTTTTTCCATGAATAATAAGGGATCAGAATAACATTGTCCGACCGCGGTAGAGTGATATTCGGGTCAAAATTAGTCGAGTAGTCGAGTTTGATTCACCCTCTGTCAGACACGCTAGCGTTGGCTTGCAGGGTACTTAAATAAATAAATAAAATAAAAAATAAACAAAAAATACATCAGGATCAGAGTTACGAAGACAAATGTTGAATTCACCAAAAGGGGTCTATTGGCAAGAGAAAGAATTCTTAATAAAGCATCGTAAAGAGACACATTAAAACTTAATATTAACATGGAATTTGAGTTTACCATTGTAAAAACCTTTTTTGTTTAGGAACTAGTATTAGCGTAGAGTGGAGGATTTAATGGTGATTTATAGGGAATGAGAATATGAATATACTGAATAGGCAATGACGTCTCGAATCAAATGTAGATCTCTCACAAGAAGAGGCGAGATTCTAAGATAAATTAAAAGAATGCATTAAGTAAATGATGGTCTCTTTTCATTATCACTTATCTTTAAAACTGCCTCCGTGACTAGTCCAACGAGTCAAAGAGTATCATTGTAGGGTTTTTTATTCATGTTCGTGAGTGGTGGCCCAAATAGAATCGGTTGACTGGAATAGGAAGCTACTGTTCCGCTTGATACCTCGCCTCGTAGCAGGGGTGGAAAGCCATTAACTGGGATTGGCGACCCGAACTCAAATTCAAGGACGTACGCTCTTCGCCAAAGCGTCCTAAGCAGAGCTTCACTTCAGTGCCCTTTTTACATTAGTGCTCCCTGCGACTGACAAGGATCGTAGCGACTACGATTAGAGTTTTTATTTTAAATAATCCTGAACAAAATCAAAATATTTCCACAAGAACTGCCACTAGTTGAAAATTGTAAATATTGTGTAACTTTTATTATTTGCCACAAAAATTCATCATATCTCACCGCACGAATTTCATAAAAAGTATTCCACCTTAGGTGTAACCGTCAAACATTTATCACCCATCTTCATTTAGAGTTGAAGAAAAAATTTGGAGACGGGCAGAAATGTGAATGATATGGCAATTTAAATAAGTATAGGGAAGGGGTATGAAGTTCGCTGATTGTTGTTAAAGATATTATTAATAATTATAATTTTTAAACGTTGGTCATTCTTTAAAGATTGCCCCCATCTTAGTGAATCAACAAACCTTGATTCAATATCGAGCAGGGAGAAACTTTGAAAGAAATGAATTAAACATATTAGGAACATTATCCAATGAACCATGGACAAATATTCAACGATAAACGCTAATAATAAGATATTACAATATCTATTTAAAACGCCGAACTCCGATAATTATATATCATCATTACAATGCGTAAGAACTTATACAGTGTTATAGAGAACGCAAAAACTAATAGCTGGCGTAATAATAAAAGAGTACTTCAGAGAAAATCTAGTGACTCATTAATTTATTCCTGTAATATGTGGGCGTGAGTTAAATGATTTGAGATTTCTGCCTTGTTCTTATTTTGTGTGTGCAGTAAAAATTTAATCTAGCTAAACACCAGCTCTCTTTAGACTAAAATGGCAAAAGAAAAATCGCTCACATTTTATTTTAATTTATTAAAATGAAGTTGTCGCTAACCCGTTGCTAACTCAATATGCGCGTAACTGCGCATAATAAAGATTAATTTCAATAAGAGCCCGAGTGATTGGCTCCAGATGTAGTGAGCAATGTATCATTTCCTCAAAGAAGAGAAAGATGATAGAGACCGATGCCTAGGTGCCCACTGCCTGGGTAGCTGTTTGTGCTAATCGCGGTGACTTTAAACTAATTCCTCTCCTCCTCGTCCTGTTTGCAGGTGCGCGGTCGCCACGTGCGTCGCTACCCGCTGCGTCGCGACGAGGGCAACGCGACCACGACGACGCTGGGGCTGGAGGTGGAGGCGGGCAGCGGGACTTTCCGCCGGGGGCGACTCACACTCCGCTGCCAGGCCACGCTCCTCTCCGCGTACAACGCAAGCGCCGAGTTGGTCATCGAGGAGGAGCGGCCGCGCCTGGCGTCGGTCCTCGGCACCCGGGAGTCGTCGTCCGCACCCGCCGCCGCCGCCTCCCCCGGGGCCGCCGCCGCCTCCCCCGCCGCCGCCGCCTCCCCTCCCGCCGCCTCCTCCTCCTCTTCCCCGCCGACCGCCCTCCCCAAGACCGGACTCATTATCGCTGCCATGGCCACCGTCACAGGTAAATTATTTCTTTAGAACTTCTCAGGGATTTGGAAGTTAGCCGCAATTGACGTGATGTGTTCGGAAGCATTTATTTTCATAGATGAAGTGGAGTTGAATATTTCCCTGCTTATTAATTTTATTCTGCTCATCTTTTAATGAGAGATGTTTTTACTGTAACCCTACGAAATATTTTAATTTTAATTTTTTTATTTAGTTTAATATCGTCAATTGGATTCCGTTGCAAATGAGGAGAGGGTATCAGCGCCTGGACAAAAATGTGGGCTGTGCTAGAATATAAGTTAAATAACTTAAATTTGCATTTTTAGACCTTCACATCGTTTTCATCTGAGAAGGCTAAGTCAAAAAGCCTTATTTTAGTTCATTAATAAAATTTGTCCTCTTACGAACAGGGCATACACTAGTTTTTATGTACAATTTTTTCATTTCATAAATTTAATGGAAAATTTGCATAATTGTAAGGTGAATAACTGTTTCATTTTGACTCCCTCATCAGTTTTTTTCAAGTTAACTTCTAATCACTATACAGTAAGAAGTATATGGACGTCAGACATCCAATCCTGAAATTGAATTACATGCTAAAAATGCTGGAAAATTTGACCGTAGGAACGGAGGAACATATATTGAATTCACTAACATTTCCCTATTTAGTATATACGTTTACCGATTGAGAATTTTCATCATCGGTAGTGCACAATCGAATATGAGTACACAGTTCTTATTTTTCTTAAACAACTGCTAAGTCTCAGTGAACTGCAATAAAAACCGCAACAGCCTGTAGTAAGGTAGCATGAGAAAACGACCTATAAAATTCAAGGAGAAAAAAATTGTCAAAATAACTTTTTTAGCGTGGTTCATGATTAAAGAAATGCAAAACATGCCATGTCACACGTGCATATTACGTATTTTTCTAGGACATACTATTAATATATTTAACAGATTCAGGCGAGATGTAGTGGAAATTCGTTATTTAGAGAAAATAAATTTTCCACTACTCCACAGATTTATTTGTAACGTACAACCCGTTTCAGTTCATCGAACCATCTTCAGGTACAAGGCTCTTCTTCAGGTCTTATACCTGAAGATGGTTCGATGAACTGAAACGTGTTGTACGTTACAAATATATCTGTGGAAAATTGAAAAATTTGTTTTCTCGTATCCAACGATATTTCTGATGTGTGAAACTTATTCTATTGGTGTTACTAACTACCCCGAATGAAATGATTATGAAAAGAGCTCAGTGGGTAGTCTTTTAGACTCGTAATGAAGAAATAAAGGGTTTTGTCATCTCTGTCCGGGAGGAGTCGCCAAGGTGGGCCACTAAATAGTATCCGTTGCAATGACTACCTCAATATGCAGCGAAAATGTCCCGATAACCCTTCCTATTCTCATCCTGCAATCACACTCACCCTCGTATCACTTTCCTACTCTCTCTCTCCCCCTCACACGACCACTCTATTTCAAAAGTTACCGTCTCTCTCTCTCCACCTTCGTTGGACTCAACTTCCTACGCATAAACAGCCACCTCGCCAGATCCTTCTGTCTGTACCCTCACATCCTCACCGTGAATTATGCATTACAGCCGCCCGGCAGCTCCTTTTCTATTTCTGCCCTGGGGTTTGTCTAAGTTGTCCATTAGATTTGATGACACAGTCGACGGAACACTAAGCGTCAATATGTTTGAGACTTTCGGATTGAACACTGTACTCGTAACATCACGGTATTTTCAATAGTTCTTGAGTCCAAAGGGAGAAAAGTTTATACAGCTCTGCTAGTTTCCGAGTTTACGATAACGAAAAAAAGTAGAATAAATCTTCTTCGTATAGTTATAACGAGCTGAATCATCAGATATTTTTCTGCTGAAACAATCACATTTACAGTTTCCAAATTTTCTTTATTGTTTTCCTTCTGTCCCTCCTCTCTTTTCATCCTTCAATCTCTCATTTCTTTCATTTAGACCACCGAAATCCATTTCTACCCTAAATTCGGAGTTTCCACCCCCACGTCGACAACTTCTCGCTGTACCCACCCGCTCATACTCATTTTTGTACCCATCCTTAAGTCCGGCTTGTCCTGACACCTATGCGCTGTCCTCGCTCGCCGTATCACACTTATCTGGAACAGATTTGAGGTCCCACCTCCACGTTCTTACCGTTTCTCAAGGTAATTTATTCACCTTATCTCTTTAAAATTTAATCCAGGCATTTTGCGCTTAGTGTCCGTCATCGAGCGTTCAATTTAATCTCCGTATCGAAAACCTTTTTCTTACGAATTTCGTAATGCCGAATTGCCCAGCATTCCGGTTCCGGAAACTCAACAACTAATGCGGAATTTAGTAATTCACTTGTTATGGACGAAATGGGCATCACTTCTTCAGTAATTTTTCTTTTTTAATTTAACTTTTCTTGCTTTCTTAATGGACAAAGTTGATTCAGTCTGAGTTGTTCACACCAGTACCCATTTGAAACACGCCGTTTTGTCTGTTTTCCCTGCCTGTTTTCATTGCGAGAAGAGGAAATAGTCGCTAGTTGGGACAGGGGATTTGCGGTCCAAAACCACTCGTCCACTCAACATTCTTTGCTCTTGTTTGTCTATGCATTTCCGGTTTTTCCATCCGCGTTGGTTGTCTTTGGATGACGACAGTTTCGCTGACTATCCTACTTGCGTCTTCAGGCCGAAGGTATTTGTTTTCGAAGCTTTCTTCTCCGCCTTAAATAGAGTTGGTAGTCAAGTACCGCGCTCTTTCCACGCACTCTTTATTGAATATCCATCGACCCCGTTGATATTTCGTGGTATTTTTTAGGATTACAAGTGCCTCGCGGATTTTCTGGGGCAAATAGCGCTTGTCCTTTGCGATTACTTTCGCCCCCTCGAAATCGATGACGTGTCCCGGCTCACTCCAAGCATGCTCAGCGATAGCTGATAAATTAGATTGCTTCTTTTCCGTCGCCCTGCGATGTTCTTTAACTTCTCAGAAACTTCGTTTCTGCGATGTTGTAAGTGATCTGCAGGTTTCCTCGATGTAAGATCTGCCGCAGGAGCAGGTCACTGTGTGTATCCCTTCTGATACTCCTTAGGGACGTTGTGTTTTGGTCCATGCAAGAGGCTGTTAATTTTGGTGATTGTTTTGAACCTTATCTTTGCTCTTGTGTTGGTCGGTAAGTATTTTCGGCGCCCACCTTGCACATATCTTGTCATATCCGAGCTTTTAAAATAACAGTTGTGTAAATAGTGATGAGCCCAAAAAGAGGAAATTTATCAGCCAGAACACTAATCGTCAGTTGTTGATCAGATCGCAGATCGTCTTTGGTCCATTTTTTGAACGATTTCGTCGGTTTGGATGCTGTGCCTTCAACTCCGCTCTCCCTCATGCACATTTGTGCAGCCATGTTTGAAGTCTTGGCACCACTACCTAATCATTCCTTCACTAAACTTTACTAAACTTACTTCACTAAACAAACAAACTTTAAGACCTTAAACTAGGCACACCTCCCAATTAATTGGATTAATTGGGTCAGCTAAAGGCAACGCACAGTGGGTTCTGTGATTCGATTTGGCACACAAAAATCCAATCCCTGCACTTACTTCGCCCCTGTCGGGAACAACGACTTTTCGCCGACAGACGAACTGATACTGAATCAAAACAATGACTTCAGTCGCCTTGGAAACAATAAATAGATGGCACTGTATGCGTGTAACTTTGTTCTGACCCGTCAATATTTAAATGTAGGAAAACGGCCCTTGGAATTTTTATGGAAAATTTGCTTATGGTTCATCTCTTATAAATAATAGGGGTGTCATCCTTTATCAAATGTAGTTGCTTTGAAAGAAATTGCAGATTTTTAAATTTAAGTAAAATACTTTGCTTGGGACGAGAGATAGTGAGTCAGTATTTTTATACTTGGAGACATCTCCCTTAGGATAATTTTCTTGAAATTTCATTTCGTATGTGGTAGGATTATAGTTTCATAGGCATATTTGAAAATAGCGTCCAAGCAAATAACTTCATTTAAAATTTTAAAACTAGGTTATCTTTAATTATTAATCCATGTCTATCTCTATGTCTAACATTACTTCAAGGAATCTGATGAAGAATTTTCAGCTTATCACACACTAGTGCGCTACGGATATGTATCACTCCTCTTCCTTTGCCTTATGAGGTTTCTTTCCACTCGTAATTAAAGCCTTTCATTATCAGCGCCGTGTGAGCAAATAGGGAGGAGGATGGTAAAAGACAGCAAAAAAGTTTGGAAAAAATGAGAATTTTGATAATGCTATCTTTAGAGGAAATTTCGAAAATTCTCTTTTCATTTTAATATTTGCAAAAATTAGGTTTTTTTGGCAACAAAATTAAAGAGGGCTCCTTTGTTTTTTGTCCAACCATTTAAAACCTATCTTGTACATTTAAAAATATATTAATATATATTTTTTATATTAGGGAACTACTTATTGGAATACATTTTTGGGAATATTTTCAATTAGTTTTGGCACTTGATGGACGTTTCCAAATTGCTGAGATTAAAAACTATTTCTCTCCTGAGTCTGAAATATGTCACTCAAATGTCATATGAATTGTTCGGGCAAAAATATGATTAATATTTTTCACCATGACGTAAAAAATCATGTTGATCTATTCATCTGAATAGTCGTGTTAAGCCACTAATTATGTACATAAATCTGAATATGGAGTATTAAATTGATAGATTTAAGGTTATTTGAAAGAGTATCAAAAACCCATAAGTTTTAAAATTAATCTGGAGGAAGAGGAGACAATCTCCCACTAAAATGGCGATTAGAATTTTAATGATAAAATAGGGCACTGTCCACTGATTTGTGAATGTGACAGCTTTCACACCTTTGTAGTTGTCTGAAGTTACCGTCGCTATGAACTTTAAAATAAAATAGTATTTGTAGCAGGAACAGCTTGAGTAACGATAACAGTAGAAATGAAACAGCAGGAAAATATTTTCGTTAAAAGAAACCAGCTTTGCTTTACAAGTACTTTTGTGACATAGTGATTGTTAAAATTTATCAAACAGCCTGGGGAATTCCAATCGATGAAAGAATTAAAATATTATATATAGTCTACCGGGACATACTCTGGACAAACACTCTGAATATCGTAAAAATTACTTGACTTCGTCTAACAAAACAGAATATTGCAGCCAACACTGCTTAAACTTTTTATTCAAGTCCGTAAATTTTTAAGCATACATGAAAAACTGTGGTTTTCCACATGCTTTCATCCTTGAATACTTGGTGAATCACGCCGCCCAACGTCTCCGTACCTGATTTCCCCAATCAAAAAAAATTTGATAATGTACCCATTCCTCAATTGTTCGCTGCATTTGGCGCTTGCACTGAGTCATTCGACAGGGGTCCACTAAAATCACGATCTATCCAGAACGGACACTCGCAGGCGATTGGCGCTTGCTGAAGGTAACACCCACCACCGAGCAAGTTGCGATATACCGTCACGTCAGGAAAACATTTTTCCCGGTACTATTTATACAAACCTTGTATTATTTCATTCAGCACAACATTAAAGCATAACATTTATGAAAAAGCGTTCTTGTCTCCCGGTGCACTCAATGTAACTCTTAAATCAATCTCAAACGAATGCCAAATCTCCAAATGATCTCATACTCTCTCAGCACGTACAAAGTGAGGTATGATAATTATAGCATAATATTATCTATTAATTATTCATCACATCCACTGTAATTATTTTATGTTTAAACTAATGTTTTTTTATATATCCAGGTATTTTCCGCTCCTGGTACTCCGAGATATTTCACAAGAAGAGTTGCGATTAATTAAAGTAACTATATAACACTGACAAATCTGGTCCCTTATTTGATTTGTTTAATTTAGCTAAGTCTTTTGGTTTCAAAGGGAAAGCGAATTTGTTGTTAAAAATTTATAAACCGAATTTGCGAAGTTCAAAAAATCACAAACTCAATGTACACTTTGGTGTGTTGCCAACTAAACCCTAACTTCGTGATTTCAAATGATACATCCTTTTCATCTCAAGAAAATAGTTAAATCCAATTCTTGGCCGCGAAAACTCCTGTGAGAGATAGTTACAAAACATGCTCACTCATCTCTGCGAAGCATGCAACCATTTCCCACATTTTCTTTCCCACGCACTGACTCCCGATCCCACGCTTCATCCGAAATAGGCGCTGAAATTAGGAGCGGCGGAATAGGTTTTAACGTATGCCCTCGGGGAGCCGAGAGGAGCTCTTGTAATTTCTCCTCAACGAATCCTCCCGGTTGCCGTTAAACAATCAAATTCAAAAGGGAAACGAACCAGAAGATTCAAAGATAACAGCTTGAGGAGCTCACAGAAGAAAGGAGTATTATCGGTACATCTGTGCGTAAACGGAGAGATAGGGAGACAATTCGTTTAACGTGAGCAAGACATTCCGGCTCTGGCGTAGCGGAAAGGCCGCAGGCCGAAGAAGCCTCTGAAATGTGTGCGAATAAATAAACAAGCTCCCTTCACTGCCGTATAATTCCAACGCCTGCCAGCTATTTTATTTCTAAGGTAACCACAAAAGATTTTTGCCACATAGAAGGCCTAAGTTATTTCATTCCACGGGAACACTTTCTCTCTTTTCTAGCCAAAGAGATTATATCAAAAGCATTTGATACTAGTTTAATTTCTCCGCAATGTTAATCCATTATTCTAAAAAAGTATATGCCTTAACCCTGAACTTAGTTCATGAAAGTTAGTGGTAGTTTTGCTGATGAAATTAATGGCAAATCTGTATATTAAAAGTTTTGGGAAGCTACTTTCACAAAGAATTCCATTGAGATTAAATGTTTTATACGATGTTACACTTATTTGTAGAAATTATCTAAAATTCTGTTTGCGTATGTGTGTGTATATATATATATATATATATATATATATATATATATATATATATATATATATATATATATATATATATTTATAGACACATTGTAATTTCTCCTCAACGAATCCTCCCGGTTGCCGTTAAACAATCAAATTCAAAAGGGAAACGAACCAGAAGATTCAAAGATAACAGCTTGAGGAGCTCACAGCTCATATATATATATATATATATATATATATATATATATATATATATATATATATATATATATATATATATATATATATATATAAAGGGTTCGTCCGGAAAATAAGTGTCTTGACAAATAAGTCTTTTTTGACAAAAGGGGAGTCGTCCATTACGAATTTGTGCCTGAACGACAAACTGTAAATGCTGCATTTTACGTCCAAGTGCTCGACAGGCTTCGAAAACGAGTCGCCCGCGTCCGGCCAGCGATCAAAAACATCTGGCGGCTGCATCACGGCAATGCGCCGTCTCACACCGCGCTTGTCGTGTCGGACTTCTTGGCCAAGCACGGCGTGGCAACGCTGCCGCATCCACCCTACAGCCCGGACTTGGTACCACCGGACTTCTTTCTGTTCCCGTAGATAAAGAGGAGTTTGAAAGGAACGCGATACGGGACTTTGGACGCCGTCAAAGAGGCCGTGACGACGTGTCTTCGAGAGGTTCCCGATGGTGCCTTCGCGGGAGCGTTCCAGGAATGGGAACGCCGCTGGAACAAGTGTATCGACTCACGAGGGTCCTATTTTGAGGAATATTAGCTTAAGATATGTAAAAGTGTAATAAATTTTTTTTCCCGAGCTCAGTACACTTATTTTACCGACTTTATTTATATATATATATATATATATATATTTATTTATATTTATTTATTTATTTATTTATTTATTTATTTATTTATTTATTTATTTATTTATTTATTTATTTATTTATTTATTTATTTATTTATTTATTTATTTATTTATTTATTTATTTATTTATTTATTTATTTATTTATTTATTTATTTATTTATTTATTTATTTATTTATTTATTTATTTATTTATTTATTTATTTATTTATTTATTTATTTATTTATTTATTTATTTATTTATTTATATATATATATATGCGGTTCGCGGTGGTCTAGCGGGTAGAGCGTTGGACTGCTGACCGGAGGGTCCCGGGTTCGATTCCCGGGCAAGACACTTTGGGCACCTGTAGCTCCACCCAAGCTAGTTGATTTTTCGGGTACCAGATCTTGCTGGGAAACCATAACCGGCACAGGGAAAGGAACTGGCCCCCCTACCCTGATGTGTGAATATTCACACGCCGTATAGGGCTTGGTACATGGGTGAGCTCTACCATCACCTACTAAACCGACTTTCGGGTTGATTACTGTGTTTATGGTTTATAAATATATGTATATATATGTAAATATATATATATATATATATGTATATATATATGTATATATATATGTATATATATATGTATATATATATATGTATATGTATATATATATGTATGTATATATATACTATATATGTATGGTTTATGGTTGGTATATATGTGTATACACACACGTAAAAACATGAAAAAAGTATTGTCAAATACCTTGACTTACTCGCTGACACGGGTTGTGAATTTAACCGCTACAAATCTTACAAAAGTAAAATATGGCGTACCAAAAATATGTCAAAAAACATTTTTTGCCTGGTTGCAGTATATTTCTAATAGGAGAGTTGGATGTAATCATGTAGATAAAATTAATATATTTTTTTGTTTTCCCATTTTTCTATTATGACTTTAATGAGATTATGACAGTATTGTAAAAAATATTATTTATTCTCGTGTAAATTCTAAACTAATGATAGTCATTGTCTACCAATTTCTCGTATTTTATACGCCGTGTTTTTTCTCGTTTCTTATATTGTCACTTGCACAAAAGCCTTCCCTGGAAATTTTTTCTTATTGATATTCATGTCAGTTAAATGTTTCATAGGAGCCCATAATTTTATGAAATAGAATTTTAGAAACCTGTGTCGAATAAAGTGTAATAAGTGATAGAGGCAAAAGAATTCATTATTGTTCGCATTAATGTATTTCAAAGAGCTTAAGTTTAAAATCCGCGCCTATTTTAATGGCTTTTATTAAGATAGACACATCGTGCCGTTATCAAAATGGGTCCACTGACGTTTTACATGCAAGTCTTACCTGTCTTGATTGTTATCAGACCACTAGCTGAATTTGGCGACGTATCATGCAAAACAGCTGATGTTCAAGGAAGGCTCAAAAGAGACTTCTTTGCCAACCCATACTGACATATAAGCAGAAATTTCATATTTATCTGCCCCTTTGGGAGGCAAAGACAATTTTCGGGACTGACTAATTAAACTAATGAGTCACAGGAAGCCTTTCATTTTAACCTTCATTCCCGTATTTTCCTGAGACCGCAGAACGTACTCAAGGTTGGAAGCATGCTCTATCCCGTCAGAACTCCCACTACCACATCCCCTCCTACTACTACTTTACGCACTTACATTTCTGCACCCTCATTCGACCTCATTCTCTCGGATTGCGTAGCCTTCAAGTCCTAATACGGGAAATTAATCCGCATAAAAAAAAGATTTACGTGTTGGTGGGTGGGCTGCACATATTACTTACATGATCAGTACTACGTTGCAGATACACGCCATCGTAAAATTCATACTGTTCGATTGGATGTTAGTAAGGCAAACTCTTTCATCGGAATGCCTTTTATTAATTTAATGTTAAAATAATCAAGACAGAAGAATATTCTTAGCTTCAATTTAACTCCATCCGGAGCAGATCGATGAATATCGACTAATTTTTATTCACATTCGGAGTGCTGTACGAATTGTGGTGAAGACTGAAGCGCTACTGGGAATTAAGAGAGGAAAATCTCTGCTAAGAGCTAGAGATAAGTCGGGAAAAATACTAGTTTGAACAGGAGAGATACGAGAGATGTGGAAGGAATATATAAAACTGTGTGGTGGAGAACTTATATCAAACATTTTAGACGTAGAAAGAGAACATGACGTAGATGAAAATTGTTTGGGTCCAGACTTACTCGACTGTGAAATGGAAAGAGGATAAAAGAAAAATATATCAAATAAGGCCATGGAGAGTAGACATTATTCATCCGGAAACATTTAACGGTGTAGTAAAACGTGAGAGGAAGAGTGTTTATGGATTAATTAGTAGCATTTATTAGGGAGGAATTTGACTGGATTTCTTTCTTCAGTTAAGTGTAAGGTTCCTATTCCAAATAAAGTAAAGGCCAAATCATGTGCGGACTATAGAAGAATTAGTTTGATTTCCCATGCAGGCACAGTTGTTCTCAGGATCATCGACAAAAAGATGGAGAGCATGGCAGACGATTACTAAAGTGATAAATAGTTTGGGTTTAGAAAGAAGAGAGGCACTCGTGGTGTCATTGTACTAATGAGAACACTAATCGAGAGGAATATACAATACAATCAGGACGTATTTACCTGTTTAATTGATTTCGAAAAAGCGTTTGATTGAAGGAATTGGGAAAAGCTAATGAGGATATTGTAGAAAATTGGGGTAGATTGAAGAGATAGGAGGCTAATCCGCAACCTGTACATGTCTCAGACTGCTCAGGTACGAGTGGGCAACGGAGAGTCAGGATGGGCAGTGTTAGGAAGAGATGTAAGGTAGGGCTGCCCATTATCACTGGCTGGTGCTGTTACACGTAAATATGGAAGAAATGATTAATGAGGCATGAGAAGATCTGGAGGTAAGTGTGAAAGTGGGTGGGAAATCAGTTGGGTTTGCCGATGACTAAACTTTAGTTTTTCAGTCAGTCATGGGGTTGCAAGCATTGCTGAGTGATTTGGCAATGCAGTACAATAGCTGTGGGATGATAATAAATAAAATACAGCAAAAGATTATGTGGTTTTCAAGGAAAGGCTAACAAAAACGTTAAAATAGGAGGGCAAAAACTAGAACAGATGGAACAATGTAAATATCTTGGAAGTGTTTTGGACCAAAATGGTCAAAGTAGTAGGGACGGACATAGGGGTAATAGGGACTGGAGAGGAATTGCGTTAGTCTAAGAAGCTTTCACAAGTGGGAAAGAATTTATGACGGGGACGTTGAGTAAGAATGTTAAGAAAAGTCTTCTTCAAACTTTGATATGGAGTGTAGTAATATACGACGCGGAAACGTGGTCACTGAAGCAGGAGGATAGTCGTAGATTGGAAGCTTTTCAAATGTTGGTGTGGGTAAGGATGGATAAGATTAAATCGACCGAAAAGAAAAGAAATGAGATGGTGCTAGGAATGGTAGGAGAGGAGAGGGAATTGTTGGGAGAAATCATAAGGTAGCAGGAAAAATGAACGAAAAGCATGTTGATTGAATGTAGGATTTGTTGTAGAGTAGGACTTAGGGTGGTATTTTTTAAGGTAAAAATATTAGGTAGTTTCTGTGTGGGTATGTTTGCATTGTACTTTGAAACCGTTATATATATATATATATATATATATATATATATATATATATATATATATATATATATTCATTTATTTATTATATCTGTATTCATTAATTTCTACACACACACAAATGAAAATTTCAGGAGATTTTACGTTACCTGTCTACGAGACGTTTTTATTAATCAATGTACGTGTTGCATTTAATGACTAAACCATTTGAATTGATTCATTTATAAGTCAAATGATAGTTAACACTCTCTGAAACACGTGCTTATTTTTTGCAGTTGGTTATTTTATTGAATCGTGTCCATCAAGTCCAGGGTGTCGCACACCCCTTGCTATCTCGGACGATAATTTTGCGAAATTCCAAACGCGCTTTACCCTGCGTGAGAATTATTCTCTCGTGCGTTATTAATTCAATTAAAAGGTCATCCAGCTATTTTTAGGATATATTTGCATATTTAATGTGCTGAGTCACTCGACATTAAAGGTTAAAATGTATTTAGTTTTCCAAAAAAAAACTTTAATGCTACGCTATTTCATACGTCCAGCTTTAGTGATGTCGAATGACTTATTCAATTAAAAATTAATATTTGGGTCTCTACCGTTTCATATTCAACTTATAAAATATGTCTTTCTTGGAAAGTACATAAGAAAACCTCCCTGCCTATTTAACTATTTGGAAGGTTTTATTATAGAAACTGTGTAACACGGGTTTATATAAATTTATTAAAGTAATTATATGAAAAAGTTTGATCATTTAATAAAGAAATTCTGCACTCTATTGCAATTTTCTATCCGTGATAAAGAGATTCATTTCGAGTGAACTGCAATATTTTTAATTTATCACATCATATTCTGTCCGGAAAAAACTCCCAAAGTTAATGAATTTTGGATACCACTGCATGCCTGGTATAATAAAAGATTAAATAGTAACATAACGCATATTTAAAAATATTTAAAAAGAGATTTAGAGTTAAATGTAAAAAAATTATTCCAGTCAACAGTTTTTTCGCAAGTTGAATGAAAAGAATGTAGGGATTAAGTGACAAAACTTCAAATTTGAAAGCTTATGAAGTTGAAAAATAAAGATTTACCATCACCTAAGTATTTAAATTTCAGAATATCTTGAGAAGTTATCCATACCTACTGTTTATTCTAGCGTTAATCTCTCATCGTCTCGTTTTCCATATTTTATCGTAAATAAATACTGCTACTCTCCCATTTCATCTCTGTTGCACAAATTCGTTTGGGTCTGCGCTCTATCACTAAATGGTTCTGCTTGTGCATTTGGCTGGCGACAATAAATCGAAGTCATTTCCTTGAGGCAAAGCCATCGTAAATAAGGCGGCGTTAATGCTAACCAAGGGCTCTTCATACTTGAGCCTTGGCATCAGTTAATTGTTGTCGTAAAGGCCAAATTCGCTAAGTGAATTATTGCCTTGCGAGGTGAGGCTATAAAAGCCGCTTATTCTCAACCGAGAAGCGTTAGCTGTCGGTCATCTTTAACCTTCAGCACCTGAAATGCATCATTTAATGCTACTCTCAACATTTCTCGTCTAAATTCAAATCATAAGTGTCTTTTCTTGTTTACAAATGAGAGCGATAATGTACTCCCACACGACTACGTACGTTCCGACGATTCCTTTGAAACATTACAATTCTGCAGCCTATATAATTACTCCAGTATCAAATAGAAATTGTTCAAATATTAATAATCATGTATTTCTTCTATTGATGATAATTTTCATGAATTTAAATAAATGTAAGATTTGTAAACGGAATTTATTGACATAGATTTTAAAGTTCTTTATTTTTATTCATCTTGTGTATGGCATTTAACAATAAGCAACTGTACTATATCACTGTCTCAAGTCGTTTTGGTATTATTTATGTTTTTAAAAAAAGAAACTATTTATCAATAGTACTTAAAAAATTAAAATGTTGGCTATTTTAAAATTTTTTTATCTTCGAGTTAAAAACACCAGGGACATTACAAAAATACCTAAAACTTTTAATGAGGGTAGAGCTAAAGCAATCCATTTCCGGACAAGAAATTCATATATCAACTGCGGATAGAGGTCCAGTTCATATCTCTTTACCCCCTTAGGATATCCTAGGAAGATATGGGATGAGAAATATGTCATAACCTTCGTGAAACACACGGTGCACCGAGGTATCACCAAGGTTCAAATATTGGCCCAGTGTTCTGCAACCACGTACTCGTTAATTTATGTTTGATCAGTCACATTTACTTTTATGAATTTATTAGAATTATTTAATGTTGAATCTATTTACATTCATTGCGATAAACTGTTTTTGTATCTGAGTTGATGGAGCTGCGCTAAATGTACGATTTCAGAAAGTAGGTAGAGATCGGAAAAGAAAACATTTTGTTCTTCCTTATATATTTTATTATGCATGACCTAGATTTCGACTTACAAAATCATCATCAGGAATAAGGAAGAAAAACCCACATTTAATCGTAATGGTAATTCCACTGCGCCCGACAAATATAAGATTTATTTTC
The DNA here is from genome assembly GCA_037158775.1 of Hetaerina titia. NCBI lineage: Eukaryota > Metazoa > Arthropoda > Insecta > Odonata > Calopterygidae > Hetaerina > Hetaerina titia. Next base: position 103,557,717 of record CM073770.1, on the reverse strand, counting down.
GGTAGTAGGTTAGTTGTGGGTGTCAGATTTGTTTGTTACGTTTGCTTAACTTTGGTAGGCTCGCATAGCACATACTTACCATAAGATATTGCTTAGTGGGCTAAGTGAAAAAGATTGAATAACTTCGATTAACTCTTAACTCATTAATTTGACCTGATGATGTTTTTGTAAGTCGAAGTCTAGGTCGTTCATAATAAAATATATGTGGAAGAACAAAGTATTTTCTTTTCCAATATGAATCGCTACCACAAAGTGACGCTGTAGAGATGTTCCTTTGGTGCATGGATACCAATGCGACATTTTAATTTACACACAAAATTTACCCCCCATTAAAGGCTTTAATAACCTTGATTTACTTGAATGAAAAATTAACATCCATTTTAAGTGTATTTTTCATGGTGTTATAGTATTAAAAAGCATCCAGTGGCTAGTAAGAATTACGATAGCTTTCACCTCTGAGCTCCACGCGCGCGCGATACGCCCGTTCCCTACCAAGCACTCTCGATTCCTGCCGAAGATTTCTTCCTCCATGCATTTAGCCACGCTCCCTTCATCTTTCACTGTTTCCTAATCTCGGTGCCCTTGTCTTTCCTGCGGGGACGGGTAGTGGGAGGGAGTACTGGAGCAGGAAGACGAAGAAGGGGGAATATACGGCCCTCTCCCTCATCTCTCGCGCGAAGGAGGGGTCTGCACCCCCTTCCAACCTTCCCTAAGTCGCCCCCGGTGGGAAAGATCTTCCTCCGTTGATACCGCAAAATGTCGGAACCCACGACCGAGCCGTCTTGAAACCTCCCTTCCTCCTGCCCTTCCCTTTTGCTCTCGGCCCTGTCTCCCCCTGCCCCCACTCCCTAGACCTCCTCTTTTACGCGTGTGGTTCCGACCAAATGACAAGTGCATGACGGGGATCAAACCCACGATTCCACCGTTTCCCACGACCCCACATTCGCCCGCCCGCCATCCTAATAAACGGCTTTCCCCATACCCCCTCTCTCTTCCTCCCGAAACTTCCCTCTCCCGTCCTTCCCTATGTCGCGAAAACATTTACCATCATGGGGGAAACGAGAAACGTGCTTTCACTCTTAATTTATTTTGTTGCAGACTGCGAAGGAAAAAATCAATGATATCGAACACTATAAAAATTTTAGTAACCTTAAAGTGTGCTACACATGGGCAGGATGCGAGAGTTACATTGTATTCCAGAGGATTATGTCATAAACAACGGCAGAATTATAATTAGCGTGTTGTAGTATTTACGCTTAGAACCATAAAGACTCTGGTCCTTTCCTTTCTTCGCATTTTGTAAACGTGAATTCCTAAGAGAACGAGATTTAGCCAGTGGTTTAGAGCTTTTAATGTACTTAATTTCAATGCAAAAAATATCTATCTTCAATTTTTGCACATAGTTGATTTTATATTGCAGTCGTTAAAATTATCTTTTGACCATTTTTAATTCATATTGCGTCAATTTAATACATTAAAACCAACCTCCGGTTAGGTTTTGTGGTTATAATGTAATGTTTCTATGTTTCAATAGCATTTTGAGGCAATAGTTTCACTAGAAGAGCATAAAAATTGAAATTTTCTACCACTGCCTCTTGTCTTAGGAAATTCCGAAGCATTTTAAAAACCTCGGACATAAAATTAGGAGAGCAAAAATGCCGAAAATTATGTTACTAAGCAATTTTTATAAGTATCAACCGAAATGTCTTCAGAACGCGGGGCGTGGTGTATTTTCATCATGCGATTTTTTCGCTTGTGCTAGTTTTTAGAGGGGAATTTGAACAATGACCCGTTAAGTATCAGCTGGGGGTTTTAGCCCAGGGTTTAAGAACACCATCTATGAAAACACTATCTAAGAAGTGGATTAATGGTTTAAAATATTAGTTTCTCCCCTAGTTTGTTTTGACCAAGAAAACTATGCATAAGAGAAACTTTAGAAAGAGATTTAATTTTTCTTTTGATAAACTACTGCCCCGCCGAAATAACAAAGAGATCAATTTCATCAGTGCTACAATTACGAGGCGTATTCTTAAAGTAAGTACCCTTTGCTTATATTTAAATATTGGCGCTTCAGAAGACAGCTTTGCTCCTGCAGCGCCATCTACTGATCCATTGAGAAGCTATAGCAGCATGTGTTTTGTTTCAGAAGTCGTTTGCTTGTCCGTGCATAACAATGTCCGCGACAATTGTTGATCCCGCCAGCTGTGAAGTGCGTTCTGTCATACGATTCTTGTATGCAAAAGGATTGTCGGCTACTGAAATTCATCGGGAATTATGCCTAGTTTATAAACCTACAGTTATGAGTGAAGGAAAGGTTAGACAATGGTGCTGTGATTTTAAAAATGGACGAACAAATGTCCATGACGAAGAGCGAAGTGGTAGGCCCAGTATTCTGACCGATGAAATTGTTTCGCAAGTGGAACAAAAACTGCGATGTGATCGTCGATTGACAATTATTGGCCTGGCTGAACAATTTTCTCAACTTGGACGCACTACTGTCTACAATATTGTTACGGAAAACCTCGGATACCACACATTGCGTGCAAGGTGGGTACCGAAAATGCTCACCAACCACCACAAAGAGCAGAGAATGTCCAGTGGACGAGAGTTTTTGGGTCGTTGGGAACTCTTTAAACCACCCACCATACAGTCCTTACCTTACACCCAGCGACTACTTCCTCTTCTTGCACTTGAAACAGTGGTTCGGTGGACAACGTTTCGAAACCGAAGAGGAACTCAAGAATGGCGTTGTCGATTGGTTCAACCCTCAGGCGGCGAGTTTCTATGCAGAGGGGTTAAAGAAGCTGGTGCAGCGGTACGAAAAATGCTTAGAAGTGAACGGCGATTATGTAGATAAGTGAAGTAGGTTTGTAGCTAACTAAAAGTGCCAATAAAATGTGTTTCATATGAGTATATTTTTTCCTGTGACCAAACGGGCCTTACTTTATGAACACGCCTCATATGAATGTCTAACGCATTTACTTATTCTGACAATATTTCTACAATAAATACGAGATAATAAAATATTAAAATAAGATATTTTAGTTCAGACGAATATTGTTAGAGGGTATGTTCTCAATATTTTCATTTTTTATACAAATAATATTGAATCTAATATTGACATAAAACTAGAATAGGTACAAGGGGTCGCGGCAGTTAACATCCGTACTGCTTATCGATCTGAATTTTCTGGAGTTTTATTTTAATCACCCATTAGAATCTTCTTACTTTTTTTTCTTGTTTCATTTCTTTCATCATGGAATTAAAAGAGATTCTTTGAATATTTGAAGGAATCGTAACATTTGGTACCAAAGGTACTACTAAGTAATTGCATCGCGACATTTCACGAGAGTCGTGAATTTCAAGGAAATCGGTGTCTGAATCACGGGAATATAAAATATAAAACAATTAGGACGTCGATCCGCAGGCGCAACGGCGCCCTTCCCCAGTCTCCTCCATCTTCCCTGCATTACCGCCTCCCATCGAGCGAAATGATGGAGGGCCTGTGGGTTTCAAGCATCTGCACTTTTGTTTGTGGAGGGACTCGTCGTCTCGGATGGGATGGGAAAGATCATTATGTCTTAAGTCGAGCCCCTCAGGCGGTCGTCTCAGCCTTCAACCAAAAACGCCCCCGCTCCGCAATCCCCCCACCACGACCCCCCTCTGCCCCCCACCACCTCCTTCGGCTGCGAGCCCCCGCAAACAGCCTCCCTCCGCTCCACCCTCCTCCGCTACCCGTGCAATCTTCATCCGTTGTGTGTGCGTTGAATTAAGTTTCTCCATCGCGTAATTTTCCAATTCGGAAGAAATGTAATGAAACCCTCCTTGTTTGGTTAGGACGTGTAACCTCCCCGGCAGCAATGCGAATGCACTGAAACAATGACGTCCCCTGGGGAAACATCTCAGTGGCTATTTCCCCCGAATACTAAACGTGGTACATGAAATATGAGGTAACTCCGGATGCATAAACATTCGTGGTATAATTCCAATCAAGGAAGCGTGCCTGCTCGAGGAGAATCTCATAATCGAGCCTCATTGTATACCTAAATGCGCTGTGAGTTGGGATTTTCGAGTAAAATAAGACATTTTCGCAATAATTCCACCGTTGGTTAATTTAAAACATACAAACTCATTCTAAGATCTTAAGCACAAGATGTCAACAGTTTCTGAACAGGGAATTCAATTTCGTTCTCTGCATCGTTTGTGATATTAATAAACTCAGAATAGACATAAAAGACACGCAATTTGCTTTCGGCGAAAATTGATGACCACCATTTGACTGCGGCATTAATTATGCTTGGTATTCTATTGTTGCACCGTCTGTGCCAGCTGAATTTTTCTAAATCCCGTACTTTGGGATTATCCGCCAAAAATGAAACGGTAGCATTCAGAACTAAAAGCCTATCTCTGGTGAAAATTATATGTAAGTTTTAAAATTACGGAGCAAGTAATGGACTTTAAATACCTCGGAACAATTTTAACGAGCAATAAAATGCCAAATCTGAAATTTAGAAAACCGATAGAATCAATAGAATATGCGGATAACGTATATTTCCTGAAATGGAAGTTATTTAAGGTAGGCCATTTATATAAATGAATGGAGTTATGGAATTGACAATGGTATTTATATAAATGAATGTATTTATCAGTTATGACGCCAAAAATAACGTACACAGCAAGATTAGATAGGAAACAACGAAGGCAAGAAATCGCTCGAGTTTGCAGATTTTATGCCACCTGAGATGAAGGTGTGAACCGTAAGAGTGATAATCCCAAGAGAAAGAGATGAGAATGTAAATCGTAGGCCACAGAGAATGGTTGTTAAGCTGAAGATTGAAATGGAGTCACAACCTGGAGATGCCGCTAGGGAAACCGAAGGGGCAATTAAAAAGAGATAGAAGACCCTGGGACAACAACATGTGAATGGTAAAGAAAAAAGTAAGAAAAACCGAAAGAAAAATAAGACCAATCTTATTCTTTGATTTTACTAGCAGCTTAGCATCAGGAGATTATGGAAGTGTTATGTTGGCAAATACTAGCAGAGCAGCAATTTTTTGATTTAAGCATCAACGGTTCATGCATTTTGATGGATTTTGGATTTCATTCCTAAGTAGTGGCAGCAGCAATATTTGTGTTATGCAATATTTGGTGACGATGCCTTTTTCCAAACAGAGCTTTGCTGATAAGTTGGATTTGCAGGGTGCACACGGTGTCACATCTTAAATATAGCTAAAGAAAAATCACAAATGGGAACATAGCTTGACCACCCTTGACGGGAAACGAGTAATGTGGACTAGTATACAATGTCCAACGAAGACTGATGTTGGGATATAATTTTTAAATCCATATTCATTCAAAGTCTGAAGCATAAAGTCACGAGGACTGCTTAATTAGAGTGATCATTAGAATGTTTATTTACGTAATCAGTTTGATTTAAATGTATATTATTGACCTACCTCGTAATAAGGTAAAAGTTTCATTGATTTGATTCCAATATGCTTCTATTGCGACAGCCGTAGCAAGTTTCAACAAATTCACCAATGCCTGCTTCTGACTGACTCTATCCACGGAGATATTTCATCACTCTGTCGTTAATAAAGTCACATGAGATTATTTTTGGACTCTGAGGGTGATGAGGAAACCACTGCTAATAGGTTTTTCCTAAGATATTTAGTATAACAATTTGTGATTATGCGGCGGTGCATTACCGTGGTGTGGCATCCAATCAATCTCTTTTAAATTACCTTTTGCTGCGGGATATGGTCTTTGAGGTATTTAAGTATACACTTATAGTTTTTACAAATATAGTTGTGAGTGTTTGTACGACATTCTGACGCCACGATCCCTGAATAACGAAAAATAATGTGACTAAAACTTTCCAAGCTGCAGCCACTACTTACGTTTTCTTCTTTTTGGTGTTGGTGACGGCAGGTTTTCCCACACAGAGCTTTGATGTTTGTTCTCAGGATCCAAATAGCACACAGGGTGTATTTCGAAAGTAATGCAATTTTTTATAATTTAAAATAATGTATTGAACAGCTTCGCGCAAACACTTAAAATTATTCAAAGAACTGTTCTTGGGCCTCTAAACATTTTTTCCAGCGACTCTCATGACCGGTACGCGTCCTGGAAGACGTTGTCGGGGACCTTTAACAAGCTCTTCGTCACGGCTGATTGGATCTCTTCTATGGACAAGAAACGGCTTCCTTTCAGGGCTGCCTTAATCCGAGGGAACAAAAAGAAGTCTGCTGGGTTGACTATAGGGGGGAACGGGGCAGCGTTGGCACCTGGTGTTTAGTCAGGAACTCCCGGACTCGTAGCGCGTTGTGGCAAGGAACGTTGTCGTGATGGAGTTGTCAGGTAGCCGAGATGTCTTTTCCCTTTCTGATAACCCATTTTTCGGAGCCTTTCCAACACATCCACGTAGTAGACAACTGCCTGTCCTTGAGGAAGAAATTCCTTATGGACAACTCCTTTCCTGACGAAAAAAGCCAATGAGCATTGTTTCCACTTTTGATTTGCTCATTCTTGCCTTTTTGGGCTTGGGAGACTGGTGGGTGTGCCACTCAGAGCTTTGGCGTTTTTTTTCCTGGGTCGTATTAAAAAACCCAGGTTTCATCACCAGTGAAGACTTTCAAATAATCATATTAATTTTCAACACGTTGCAAAAGTTCACTTGAATTTTCCCCTCGGTTGGTCTTGTGGTCGTGTGACAACACCTTGGGCACGAGCTTGGCGCACACTTTCCTCATCGATAAATATTCAGTGACGATGCGAAACATAACAGTTCAGTTCATTGGCAACCATGTAAATATGTCCTGTGTCTTTTTTTGTTTTCCTATCCCATTTCCTGATATATTTTTCTATGTGTGAATGAATATTGTTCGCCGTATGGCGGGATTTCGTATTTGAATGTGTGTGTGTATATATATATATATATATATATATATATATATATATATATATATATATATATATATATATATGTTTGTGTGTGTGTGTGTGTGTGTGTGTGTGTGTGTGTATATATGTGTGTATATATATATATATATATATTTATATATATATATATATATACATATACACTAAATAAATAAAATAAATTTCAGTTATTTGAACGTTACTCGACGATTTTCTTCTACAAAGAAACATTCAGTATTAAGGTCAACTTCCGTAGGTACAATTTCCTGCCGCTCCGGGGTTCCCTGGAAATTAATTGTCTCCGCTGTTTAAACGTATTAAAGGGTCTAATTGCAGTGCAACACGTAAGAACCGACCCTTCATAAGCCTCTTGTTTTTTTATTACCTATCCCCCTATTTATTTTGATTACCTAGCCCCATCACAATTATTACTTAGCCCCCGACTGGTGTTCAGAAAAAGCAAAATTTCAATTCAATGTTGTGCGTTAACTAAATTGGCTGTCGTAGCGAGCTGAAAATGGTTGCAATTGTAAAGACTGTCGCCAACACCAAACTAAATTTAAAATGAAGATACCTTTAACGCGATTAAATTGTACATTAACCTATTAAAATTAATTAAATTATATTTTTCACAGTGAAATATCCAAGAGAAAAAAGTATCATCACTCTCTGTTGGGCAGGACTCATAAATTTTCATTTACATCTAATCGTCAACGATGGTAACGAACTCTTTTTTTTAACCTGGTGATGTGATACCAAGTCAAAATGTGTTCTTTCATATTTCCCAAACTGTTGACCGTGAAAATAAAATTTTTCCATGCGTCTTCCTTCAATGAAATTTGATTTTGAAATAATTAATTTGTATTTCCTTTGTTCGCTATATCCATAACCAAAAAGCCAATTTCTTCATCTAAAACATGTGTAATTTATTACAAAACTATCTTTTCTATTTATTATTAGGTGAATTTTACAGTAAATAGCAATTATTTCGATTTAGTACACCTTGATCCTCAGGTATGCAGTCTGTATGGAAGCAACATTTTATATCAAATGAAATCTTTTTTGGGAAAATGGAGGACCTTTGTTAGATTACTCTTGAACAACATCTAACCGCCGACGTCAGTTAGTTCAAACAGAGCATACGAGTAGTGGATCACATGACTCACCTGTTATGGCCACAATTGTCGTAAACTTTCATCCTCCTACACCAGCGGTATCAAAAGAAACTCAGATAAATATTTAGCGGGCAAAAAGATGCACCGAACAGAAACAGAATCATTTAAGGCAAGAATTTATTCGACCGGCTGGATCTCCAATTCGTTGGGGACCTGTCGCTCTGTCTGAGCTGCGAGGTCCCCTATACACAACCTATCGGTCTCTGCCGGGTCAACTCCCGCCAACTGCGTCCAAGCACTCACTAGCCCGTGCCGAACCGTTTTTGTATCACTCTGGGGCGGAAGCTGCGAAATTCATTATCTCTTCTCTTAGATGTTGCCCTTTATGTGATTATCACGCATAAAATACTAGTTCTATAACTTCCTCCGTCAAACGATTGAGGTAGGTCAGAGGAGAACGTTGTACTAGCAGACCTTTTCCGCAAAATCATATACGTCCTGTGATAAACCATTAACATACGCCCTTTTATATTATTCTTATCCGCACTGGCATCCCTCATTCTAAAAATTAGATTCAAGTGGGTGATAATTGATCTATGTAGGATTATAAAGAATCATTTGTTCCTATTTTATTGAAGGTGCTTTTCTTGTATCGAATGAAAAAGCATATAATTAGATTTTTTATTTTTAAATGTCATATTTTTTTAGGCGACTAGTTAATTATTACTGAGATGATGTTAACTTTTACTACGGCCTACTCTACCCTGGCGTTTGTCCAAAGATGATATGAAATCGAATGGGAGGAATGATCACAACTTCATATACTTATAAGTAATCAATTCTAATGATTTTTCTAAGAAACACCCTGTCAGAATATAAAACGTGATGTTGAATTTTATAATTGTAGTTTGACAATGTTTTTGCCTGCAGAGTTCTCTGCGATCGGAGACATTTTGCAGAATTTCTAAAGTTTCAAACAAATCAGTTTGGTTCGTTATTCGAATACGATTGCATGCCACAAATGTATTTGTGAATTTTTGGCAAGGTTTTTGGAAGTTCGTGGCTATAGCATGTAGCGTGGTGCGACGATGGCCGTAATTTTAGGTAAATCATGAGAAGAACTGCAAGGTGTAAGCCATTGGAATGCGGAATCTATTGGCGACCTCATTCAATGTACGTACAGTCCAAGCGAACATTAAATTGACTTTGAACAACTTGACGGGTTCCATAGGTCCATAGTGTCTACTCCCACAGATGGTGACATCTCGATATCCAACGAATTCATAAAAGCATTTTTAAATGCCGTGAATAATGTTGCCTCCTCATCGGACCAGTAAGAGTCTTCCATTGACTGCAGGGGCAAGAAGAAATATGGGCAAGCTCTTCATGACAATAAGCAAATTTGGAACAAGCTCAATTTTTCGATATTCGTCGGATCAGAGGCGATTTCAATGATCATGCTTTCACCATATACGAGGTCCGTCCAATAAATACGCGAACTGAGGCCATAGAAACTTTATTTTGCAAAATTTAGTCTATATTTATTGTCCCCTTCAAAGTACTCTCCATTCGTTGCTATGCAAATATTCCATCTTCTTTTTCACTGTTTAAAGCTCCCTTGGAAGTCCCCGGCAGTTAGCCTTTTCAGTTTTCTTGTCGTTTCTTGCTTTATTGTGTTCACATATTCCCATTCTTCTCATCACTTTTTTGCGTTTTGGGAATAGGAAAAAGTCGTAGGGGGCGAGATCTGGCGAATCTGGCGGAGGATGACCAAGGATTGTGATTGAATTTTTAGCCAGAAACTGGCGAACAATCAACGCTGAATGAGCACGATTGTATGTAGGTGAATGGGCTATAGTCCACGTCATTGCCGCCAGATTGCACCAGTTCGCCCATTTATTTCACAGTCCACGTATCACCCAGTACATCCTTTCTTATTTTGCCCATATACATGATTTATTTTAATCATCAATCACTTTTCTTCAATCACAAAAGCATTTTTCTTTTCCCAAGAGTGAATCGTTATGTAACCACTGTTATCACAAATATTTCCCATTTCTTTGATAATTTCATTCATAAGCGCTGTAGAATTAAAGAAAAGGAGGCTACGCCATATAAAAGGAAGTTTTGTATTCAATCAAACGTTTTTACTTGCCAATGGTTAGAAATGTCTTGAGTCCCTGATTAATTTCAATTGAATGTTCGTATTCAGAGACATCAGCCACCTATCTCCTTGGCCCATTCACATTTTCTCGGAACGTTATATAACCTCAACTCAACTTGGTTGTCAACTAGACCCGTCTTTGCGAAAGGGATCTTCCATGGCCCAAAGAGCACAGAAGATTAGGTTTTCAGGCAAGTTTGGCCTCCAGTCCCTTTGTGCTGACAATGCAATGGTAAATTTATGAAAATTAATCTTTGATTATGACGGAAACACTTCAATATGTAATAATAAGATATGCTATCTCAATATTTAAATCTCTACGAGAACGAATCGAGTGACCTGAGACGAAGGATAACCACAAGAAAACAAAATTAACCAGATTCCTGGGAGATATTAAGGCCAAACGAATATCGAAGTTGGAGGAAGGAGCCTAGAGCATTTGTTGAATTCGAGCCGTACTTTAGAGACAAATTGGGCATGGTGAGGATTTTAGGATAACTGTGTATGAAACAGAAGCTTTTTTAAGGAAAATAAAATTGATGACAGGTACACGATTTGGAAATGTGAAGAGAAGATAATGAAAGACTTAAATATGTAGCGTAGTGCTTTCGAGACAAGAGGGATGAGTGAAAATTACGACTTCGTAGATTTAGGTGTGGCAAAGAATGGAGGGAAAATATTTGACAGACAAGCGCTCTCGCGTTTTAAATAGGGTAGGTAGAGACAGGAAGTAACAGGGAGCATTTCGAAAAAGGCAACGAGAGTGAATGGAGGAAAGATTGAAAGTTAGTGAAGGATGTTGAAGGGTGAGATATACGATACATATATGGGATAAGCAGAGGAGAGGAAGGCAGAGAGTAAGCTTTCTAGACAGAATGACGTCAGGCAGAAGTTATAAAGGCACGAAGAAATAAATAATGTAGGACTGAAAGGGGAAGTTCTCATGGTACGTATAGGTAAATATTTGAGAGATAGTTGAGACCAATAAAATGTGGAATTCCATTATAATGAAAAGGAAGTAACAAATAACGCTTTATTTTCCATCATAATAGCCAAACACAGACTGCACAGTTTTCACTGAATATTCCACTATTCTGTGGAAATGCAACGGTATTTGTTTCTCCATTTTCGTCAATAAGTAAATATTTTTTGGGAACTGTGCAAGACCTACCTTTAACTAGATTAAATTCCTTAATGAGGGTGGAAAATATCGTTTTTATTTAAATATTACCCAATAATTATCAATATATTTAAAAACAACTGATAAATTCTCAGTGAGCGTGATTGTTCCGTGGTTCGAGGTTGATGATCCATGGTCTTTTTATGTTATATTTCCACGTATCACTACTGGTACGTTGGTGCGACTTATCATTAAAGATGAACCGATATTTAAATTTCCTTTCACCGGTAACTCCTCCGTGCGAAATAAGATAATTTGAAGCCAGTCACTTATCTGAGGATGCTCAAGACGCATTACATGCCCCGAGTTACTATGGTAAAAGATCAGATCACGTACATAAAATCAAGGAGATTGATAGTAGAACGGTTACATTTTAAATATTTCCTCGTACGATTAGAGATCAAAATAAAAATGAGCGTGAAAGGGATAATTAGTATTGGTAGTGTACATGTCTTCGATATCCTGCATAAATTTTTAATTAATTCATATTTAATATAACCCGACCTGAACAGCCACTTGACTTTGGACAGTGCCTGGTGCATAGTCTTCTTCCAAGTTCAAGTTCCCTTTCGATTCTCTCCCCGTAGATGGTCACCTGGTGACCGAAATACCGGTATTGGAGTTCTTCTTCATTATTTTTTTTCCTCCTTGTGACAACTTCTTCAACTGTTTGACAAGGTTAATGCAAGCTAACAGTTTTAGGCTTAACTTTGTGGAATTCTTTCATGGTGAGGGGAAAAAATAAGGAAAACTTTAAACTTCCACACACTTTTAATACAATACGACCATGATTTCGATGCTGTGCAACATCATCAGGCCTTTTTTTACCCTTAAGTTTAATGCAGTTTGATAGGCCTATTCCTTTCATTCTTCTTGCTTGCATATCTTCCTTCTACCATAGCTCAGCTGCTATCTTTCCATTAATTATTAACATATTGCGCATAATAATAGTTCAGAAAGGGAAAATTTTAGGAAAACATTTGATGTTGTAAAACAGCGCTTAGAAATATGCGTCCATTAGAAGTCGTTTGATTTACTTTTGGATACTATTCTCTGATAGGTTAACTTCTTATGCAAAGCTATATGAATGAGAAATTTTTGGCGTTGTAATTGCCATTTTATGTCATTAAAGGTTTTTCCCTACTATTTAACCTTTTAGCTATTCCTTGTGGTACACGCATTAGATTACTAACTTTCACAATAGAATTAAATAAGTCTCGGTTTATACTATATTTTTTCATGATAATAAAGAGATGACATTATTATATGTTACCACTTCAGCATTTCAATTACACGAGCATGCTTCTTGAATTCCTTCATTAGTCCATTGCGCTCGGATACCAGCTGAAAACATAAATCGCCTATTCGATGGAGTCTTGCATGTATGATGCCATTCAATCCCTCTTCAATCGAAGCTTGATGAAGGATATCGGCTGCATTCGGAGGAGAATATGTGCCACAAAAAATGTATGCTGATTGCGTAAGATACTTGTAATTAAGTAAGAGCAGATGCAGTGTATGAGCCGGTGACAGACATGATTATATTTCTTGCTGCTGAAAAGAAAGTCAGGGCTTCATTTGACATTTGCCTTCTTTTGTTGCTAATGAAACTATGTGTGAGATTTTTTTCTGAAATGGAACTTATATGTTCCTGAGGGTATTTTTTGAAAACCCGTTGATAAGTTCAGGTAGGAATCCTTGAGCGAGTCTTTATTGACGCTTAGAAGTCATTCATGCTGGAATTACATGTTATGGGGTTAGAATTTCAATCGGTAACTTTGCATCTTCAACTGCATTGGACCAAAGTGATTCAGCAAATAAAAAAAGTTTTCATTTATTTTCAAAAAAGTTGATCTATATATATATATCTTATAAAATACATAGACAGATTGCCTTAAACTCCGAACGAGTCACGTCAAGAGAATCAAGGTCACCTATGTGGTTATATATATATGTAGTATCCGTTATACTGGTCGGTATTCGTCGTCGGTGGGGAGAGCAAGCAGCTTCCAGCCGGAATGTTCCTCCTCTCCAGGGCGATGCACCGAGCTCCTCAAGATTCTTGAAACACAGCGAAGTCACCGACTTAAAAATATTTATCAAAATATTTCTCCGCATTCTTCAGTTTTGTTTTCCTCTTCTAAAAATTCCCTTACGTACTGGCATACCACAATTTCCCTCGTACGCCTTCGATGCCCCAACTTCACATTTGCCGTCCCTTCTCGCCCTCAGGCTCCTTCCTTTTACCCCACGTAAACCTAATCAATGACAGATTCAAGTCTTTAGCTGCAGTCCACGCTAGAAATGTCTCGAAACTTAACCGTCCAAAAATTCAAATTGTAGGTGAACATCATTAATTCGGGCAATTAATTGGTGGGGAGGAGGAGAGGCAGGTTAGTTGTTCCGTTTTTTGTATATTACATGAGAGCGTCAATTATTTTATGAATCTTTACGATTCATTCACCCAAGGTTGTATTCTCGGAATGGTCTTCGTCTGCATCTCTCGTAAACGGTGAATCCGTCGTAGTCCATTCTCTTATCATCCTTGTTCATTATTTCAGTTAGCCTTTTATAATTCTGATCGGGGATATATATTCTGATTTTCTTCATCTGCACTTCACCTCGTCGGTTTTTCCTCATTATTCTTCGCATCATGGTTGGCGTGGCTAAGTGTCGCCACTGATGCGTGACTGCCCTAAATGAAGCGACATAAAACCATCCCAGGCGTGGCGCGAGGGGAACGGTCATCGAGGCAGGAAAAAGCCGAAGTGGAGGGGGCAGGGAGCAGCGCTTACGTCATCGATTGCTTGTGGGACAGGGGCAGGTGGTTTGGGTGGAGGGGGGGATAAGGCCTCCGTTGGATGGATTGATTGTTGCGTTTTTTTTGCGGAGATGCAGCGCGGCTGCGGGTGGGACGCGGAGGTCGGAGTACCCTTGGGAACGAGAAATGGAGTTGAAACTCTCTACCTCGGTTAAAGAAATTAATTCAGTGCTAATTCGATCCTTGTAGCCGAAAAGGAGAGTCCTATGTTTAATGTGACTGAAATGAAATTGTTGATTAACACCAGAGAAATGTTAATGCAAAACTTGCAGGTGGAAAAAATCCCCGCTTCATCTCATTTTAAAAATACATCTAATGATTTTAAAAATCATTTTAATTTACTTCATTTAATTTTAAGTCGGCGGAAAATTCTATTGGCTATTCGTGAAAGTTATCAATTAGTCGCATGGGTTATCACTTGTAACCAATCTGAGCAGTAGTCGGTATTCGGTCTGTGTTTGAGCTACATATGCCTTGGGTAGGTACAACGTATTTTTCTTGGCTCAAAAGTTTCTATAAACTTGATCCGGTAATAATAAACGGGTGACCCTCGGCCGAGGGTAATTATAACGTTCCGTCCATTATCACTACAGAGCGTACGGTGAGGCACTTTTTCATGGAATGACGGAGTTTTGGTGGTAAACCCATTTGTACAACACATTGAGATAAATACATGAACCGGAAAATTTATATTTATAATTAAATTTTTATTTGAAATTTCTAAAATGAGTTAAAATACTCACTTTCGCATATTTTAGCATACATAAAATATGAGACTAATTTAATAGGCAATAACTATTCCCTGTTCATTAGCGCCATTGTGCGGCTTTCAAGGCGAAACGAGAAGGTGATTTCCTGTGTAAATTATCGCGTGGAGACTATTCATCTACTCCATTGTGATCAACCAAAGTGCCAGTCCGTTAACTCTCTATAGTAAATGCACGCGATAGCCCCATTGTTAATGAAAATTACGTGATAGATAGCGAAACCCTAAGATGGGGAAACTCAATTATCGAAACAAAAGAAAGATACATGTATTTTGCTCTGGGCTTCGATTGTAAAATAGAAGCGGATCCGTAAGGTAAGTTAAAATGATTAGAGCAGAAAAATTAAGAAATTGGGTAGAGGGAAATTGATATACGTACTTTAAATTGTAGAAGGATGCATGACTGCCGAAACGTTTAAAACAGTTTCTGTAAATGCGTTTATTTTTTGCTTTCTCAAGGTTAAGAGGCAATCATTCAATTAATGTTAAAGTTTATTTAAAATATTTAAACTCTTTATCCGCCCCATATTATTAGTTAATCTCCTTATCATAGTATTTCTCATCAAAGAGTTACGGTATCATCATATCCAAAGCTAATTTTCGATCCACTTTGAAAGTTCAAATCTTATTGTTTATTTCTTCCGTTTTGGAATTTCCTCTGCATCCATAATTCTCTTTTACATTTACTGTTAGTTTAGGCTTTCGCCCTTCAATTTTTCGTCCTTTGTGCACATAGAATTATCATTTATTACTAAGTTTAGGGTCTCCAAAGCCAACATCCCAATCCTGTCCCTGTCCCTGCTCGTTTGCCTAACTTTCTCACCTCTATTACAGTCTTCAGCATCCCACTGCCGCTCAATACGCCTTTCATCCATTTTTCCTGCCTCCATAGGATTTCTCCCAACAAGCCCCTCTTCTCATCCACCACCCCTAGAACTTCCTCATTTATTTCCCTTTCGGTCCATTTCACCTTCTTCATCCTTCTCCACACTTACATTTCAAAAGCCTCAAATCTACGTCTATCCTCCTGCTTCTGTGACCACGTTTCCGCGCTGTACATAGCTACGCTCCGTATCAAAGTTTTTACGAGTCTTTTCTCAACATTCTTACTCAACTTCACAGTCATCAACTCCCTCCTCCTTGTGAAAGCCTCTTTACCTAGCGCAATTCTTCTCCTTATGCCCCTACTACTTTGAACGTATTGGTCGAAAACACTTCCGAGATACGTAAATTATTCTACCTGCCCAAGTTTATGAATTCCTATTTTAACATTTCTTTCACTTCTAACAATTCGTGACTTTTCTCTTTTGAAAACTGCCTAAAATTTGTTTTGTGTTTATTTCTTCTCTTCCAAAACCTATACCACTGAAGCTCTAATGCACTCATATGCACTTGTAACACTTACGATGGCTGGAATATTAAAGCTTGATTATCATAAACCTAATTGATTTCATGAATTGTCCACCGATTTTCATTCCTATCTCTAGTTCTGCCCGTGCTCATTTTGCCATTGTCTGCAATATCTTCATTCGTTTTTTCCAGGTTACTCTATCGAACGCTTTCTCGAAATCAATGAAACAGAGAAATTAATCCTGATGGCATTCGAGACTCTTCTCTATTAGTCATCATTATTGCAATGGCATCCCGCTTGCCTCTCCCTTTCCTGACCCCAAACTGAACCCATCCCCGAAGTAATCGATAACTCAATCCTCTTATTGGTGATCCTGTTTAGCACTTTCGCTGAGTGCGAAATCATACCTATATTTATAGAGTCATCACATATGGATTCCTTCCGCGTTTTATAAATACATATACTTATACTTGCCACAAATGTAGTGAAAAACATTTTTGCCTAGCGAAAATGGGTTGTTGCTGCGTGATATATAAGTCATTTAAGAATTAACTACAGTAGATCTAGGAAAAGTGAGACATTTCGAGAGATGAATAATCATCCACCTACTGCAATTCAAACAACTGCCTTTTAAATTTGTTTGAAGCGAGAGTCAAAGACTCCGTACCTGTTAGCATCATACATTTTAGGCAACCCTATTTCCTTACTAAGTCAATTTTCCTGGTCACCGCAAGACTTTTGCCCGTCACTGTTTTTTCAGTGCACGTCTCCAGGATCTTCTCTTGCAGAAAGAAACTAAGCAAAGAAAATATCCAGCAGAAGATTTTTGATTGATTTTGGAAAGCCCAATTGATCGCAATTTTCACATGGTGAAAGTGTACATCTACATATTACCCCGCAAGCCGCCGCAAGGGCGTGTGGCGGGTGGTGTTAGGTCACCACTCAAAAACGGGGGAAAAAAACCAAATTCATAACAAAGACATGCATGCAATCGACGCTCAGGTAAGGCCTAGGGTCGTGCTGGCTAAAGAAAAAAGAATACCTCTTTGTAGTGGATGTAGATGACCATCAAAGTCGAAGATTAGCTGCCTCCGAAGTTCACGCAGCGTATGTTCCTCAGTGACACAGCTGCAAGAGCTTTCGACCCCAGTTGGGCGAACATTTGGTATTGGCGTCACGTTCTCCATAGAATCCCGCAACCTGCCGCAAGGATTGGAGTCAGAGATTGCATATTATTATTTAATAATAGTCATGCATATATTTCATTAATTTCATTATATTATTCATGAATTTTATTTCAAAAATTCATTATAATAGTCATGAATAAGTAGTGGGAGAGTCAGGGAAAGGAAATGCAGGTGTAAATGTGTTCTTCTCTGCGTGGCGTGGCCGTGAAATGTGAAGATTCTTGATTATCTCTATTCAAAAATGTCTCATAAGGCTTCCATCAACAAATTGAAAAGTAACTGCGGGAGATACCGCTATGGTAACTTTTAACTGGGCTTATGTACAAATCCCACAATTTCATTGAATTTGTCAAAAAAGGTAAACACTGTTAATGTTTAAAAGTTGACAATAACTTCGTGGACTATGGCGCTTCACGAACGACTGCGTTTACATGTGAAATTGAATGTTCGATATTTCGTCACAACATATTGTTTCTTTAAAGTACCCTAAATTTCGGAGTGCAAGAGAACATCTCGATAGTTTAACTAACTAAAGAGCTCGCCAAGACATGATCCGGGTTCGAATCCCAGACAAAGCGAATGTTTTTAAACTTTTAAATTACTGGTTTGTAAGTTTGTCAATATTTTCCTACCGGCTGTGATGTTATACCCTTACATCAATATCGTGTGGAAAATTGCACAAATGCTGCCCGTGTGCATTTACTATATACTATACTCTATCAGTTCTTATGCACTTTAGGAGATTTAAATCAATGCAAATTACGCCGTAATGTTAGCTTCGTGTTATTACGTCGCATTGAACCCGACAGGTATTCTCCGTCTTTTACGCAATCTTTGATCTACCTACTTCAACTGGAGTTTTCACTTGCTCACTATTTTAACTTTTTCTTCACTACATTTCCATACTTTGTTTTTCATAAATGATAGATTTAATTTCGGGTTTAGTGCTGGATGAACTTTACCATCACATACCAGACCGACCTTCGGGTTGGTTACTGTGTTTAATTTATTCTATTGTTACAATTTTTTTCGTAAATTATTTCTTGTTTTACTGTGGTATTATTGGTAATTTTTTACTTTGACTGATTTCATTAAGAGTCATGTGTAATTTTTTCTCTCAGAGAGAATAAAAGTACCTACAATACTCTACAACCAAATTAACCTCTCAGAAAAAAAATGTTACCTTCCAATTGGAAAAGAAGTTAATCAATTGATTCCAATTTGCTCTCCAACAGAAGTAAAATATGAATCAATTTTGCGATGAGTGAAATTGATAGTATTCAATAAACTAGATATTTAATTCATGGATGATTTAAAAGATTAAATTTAATATAAAATGACCTGAACCCAAATCAAATATTAAGTGTATCATTGTGGGGTATAGATAGGGCATTGTTCAAGTAATATTTTGCCGTTGAGTATATTTTAGCAACAGCAAAATATGCTTCAGATAGGCATATATATTTTTTCAGACTTTGTAATTTCCTCGTTTTAAGCTACAGATAAATGGACTGGAACCCTTTTCAAGAACGAAGGCTGTCAAGAAAGTAACATACGTTTCGAGCTAGCGGGTAGACTCATCATCTTAGTGTGTCTAAACGTCCCTACACTCGGTACGCATCCTGCTGTGGTTGTGTGCAGACTGCCGTTTTACTACTATGCTCACTGCTCACTGTTAAAATGTGCACTGCAATAGAAAAGCCCGCGAGTTGTGAAGTGCGATCTGTGATTAGGTTTTTACTGGAAAAAACCACAAGCCAATTGAAATGCATAGGCCACTTTGTGAAGTGAGCGGAGACGGAATAATGAGTGAATGCGGAGTGAGGCAGTGGTACATTCGGTTTTAAAATAGTCGCACCAATTCACGACGAGGACCGCAGTGGTTGGCCTAGCCTGGTGACAGATGGACTGACGGATGGCCAGTTCTTGGACATCGTAGACATTTGTCCGTTCACTCATTAACTAACATCACCATTGATGCACAACACTATCACTTATCACTTATTCGATGTAGAGAACACATTTCCCAATAAATGTCAAAAGCTTTGACGTTTATTGCCAGTAAACACCTTATCAATGAACGGATATCCAATTTATATTGTCCATTTTGACTCGCTACTGTAGACAAATGACAAGCGCCGCGGCCTTGCAAACACTCTAGCTCGAGGCGTACCGTCCTAGAGTGTGTGTCAGTACACCAAAATTCGGCTCTCCCCATTTCTTTGCTCGCTACGCGCAAACGAAGGTTACTTTCTGCATAGCCCTAGTATTTAGCGTATTTCCTTCCAACGTATAACTTTTTCAAGTTATTTTTCCTTCTATGACCTGAAAAATCGAAAGCGCAATTCAGTACTGTAAGAATGCAATCTATTGCAATTATTTTCCTGCTGGTGCATTGGGTTTCTTTCTGTGTTGATAACTTAAGCAGTTTTCTAACATAAATTGATTCCTTTCGATGTGAAAAGATTATTACAACCAACTCTAACTAATGCTAAAAAATTCCATTTCCAAAGATGTTAATATCCATCAACAGTGTAGAAATACATGTTGTTGATAATTTACTCAGCTAAGTCGTCATTACTTGCTAAATATTAATTCAAATGTGTGAAATAAGCTTATCTGTCGAGTTGAGAAAAATTTCAATATGCTTGTAAAATGATAACAGTATTACATTAGTAGGGCGCAAAGGCGTCGTACTTGTAGTGAGGTGTATTTTCCCGTGAAAACTGACTAACCGCGAAAACTGACTAACCGCCGCAGCGAGATTTACTCTTTTAAGAATGCTACTGCCATTTTAGCAAATTTAAAATAATATCATCTGGTAATACAGCAACAAGAATTTTAAATGCAATGAGGTATGTGTTTTATCTTTCTTTAGTTCCTCCCATCAGTGTTAATGAAAAAAAATTTGAGGAAAATTGAATGAGATAAAGTTAAATAAAATTACGATTAACTGATGCATGTTCGCCTATTTCTTTCATTAATTAGTCTTGATTCAAACTATTTTGGCCATTCTTTGTAGATTTTGAATAGTATTATTAATAGCCTCTTTCCCCTAAAAGGTGTTTAAATGGCTCATATCGCAAGAGAAACGGAAAATCCGCTATCAAAACAGTCGTAAAGGACAGATTATATTATATTAGGAAAATACTGGGTATTATTTACATATAGTCTATTAAGAATGTAATGAGAGTTGGATGATTAGTATTTTACCGAAAGGAAATTTTTCCTGAGAAAACTATTCACTGCACGAATACGAAATAAAACTCACTTCTTGAAGAACCCTTGTCTATTTCACAAACAAAGTTGTCAGATAACTAACTCCATGAATACAATAAGTTCTATTTATCACTTTAATTAAAATGGAATTATCTGCCGGATGTGTTGTCCTGGTATAGACATGAAATGAGCTTATACATTTGAGTAGGTGTTTCATTATATCTCTTTGTGTATTACCTTCGGTGACGCTCGGTGGAATTAAGTGAAATTAATAAAAGGTGTCGTCTTTCAATGTGCCTAAACATAAAGAGAAAGTAGAACGTGAGGAAGTCGTCGAAAGGATTCGGAATATGCAACGCTTTTTAACGATTTTTGCAAAACACCCAGCGAGCGAACGAAAGATCAGTTAGAAGGTAGAAATGGCAAACGTGACAGACGAGAGAGCGAAAAGAAGTGAGCTGGATAAAACGGCAGATTTTATATCAAAATAAATAAAAAAATACTGTAAATCCTGAAATAGTCAGGCACAATAGTCATGTGACGTTTAAATGGAGAAATGTAACTATGTAGATATTCAGGCAGCTGGGCATTTGAAATTCCACCCTAGATGCGGGAGGTTATTCATAATCCATTAAATTCTTCTGGCGGTAGAATATTTGTCGGATGCGTCACTTTGGAGAGACTGCCAAGAGTGAGTGAAGGATACAAGAAACTTCGCCTCTTCAATGGAGCGACAGCGCGTTCCTTAAAAGTCGAACTCACTGAGATGCACTTCCATATCGTGGAATCTGGTGTTCGAGAAATATGCGAAGAGAAATTGTCTTGGAATTCGACCAACTTTCGAAATTATTTTTACCCAATGGGACCATTAAAGTGAGAATACATAATGCCACTGACGGTAAGGATATTCGGAACGGAATAGGCAGACTCGACATTGCTCCAGCGAATAAAGGGCAGAAGAAGTGGAAGGGATAAATGAAGGGAAAGAAAGATCTCAGTGAAATAGCTCTAGAGGAGAGGAAATGGCATATGGAAATAAACGGGAAGGAGTGAAGAGATCAATCAATCAATACCATTCAACTGTTAAGGATAGTTTGGGTAAGAAGGTATGGCTGACGTTTTTGATTGATATTTGTGATCTATGATTTAGTGAGTGGTGGTATAAGACGGCTGTGGGATGTTCGAGACTTTGTATAATATCCTAGCATACGTACTGGGGCAGAGTTTTTCATGTTATTCTACCAACGTAATAGCAAATGGAATAGTGACTTCTTAACGCTTTAAGACTGGATCAATTTTCCCTGTATATTTCGCCAAATTACCTATTTCAGTATTTCTAGAAAAGGCTTAAATTGGTAATCCAAGTTTGTTACCTGCCCTGTGTATTTTTGAATGAGCTATGATACAGTTTTATTATGGGATTAGATTTAATCTTATTTTATAGGTTGCTGCGCTAATTCTTAACGGCCTACTCGAATCAATTTATAAGAATGTTTGCTATGAAGTTTAGTTCAATGAGAAAAGATAAGGAAGTATTGGTAAAATTGACTTCAATTTATTGGCAGTAAAAGCTTTTTTTGGCTAATGTTGCTTTCATATTTACTTCACGCGTTTGTTGCCACATTCGCGCTTATGATTATGTTCTGTGTTTCTGCGTACGTATTGTGTATACAGCAAGTTGACGGCTTAATGACGCTGTATAATTAGCCTTCATTTTATTATTTTCATTCTTAAAATAAAAAATTATATTTATTAATTAAAATACGATTGCGAGTGAAATTTATCAAGCCTATATAAATGAGATTCAAGTTTAATTAAATATCAATAAAAGCCGATGTTTCTCTAGTAAAAAATATTTTTCTCTATGAGACAATAATCGAAAAATTACAACATGAAGTAAAACTGTGTTATTTGAAATAAAAGAATCCATTATGAAAAAATAATTGTATCGCTTGCTTTTGAAAAACATACATGTATTTTTGTTTAATTCATTTGGAATTTACAAATATTTTTGTTATAACTTGAATAATGATATCGAGAAGGGATATGAAGTAATAGTGTTATGGAAAAAATGGAGATTATCTTTTAAAAAGTTTCATTTCGTTATAATATTTTCCAACATTGCAGCTTTAAATAAAAAAGCGCGATTTTTGTCGGCAGTTCGTTGATTTTTAGCGAATGCATGAATGAGTTCCAATGACGACATTATAAAACACGCTGGAAGATGTTACTCCTCCGTAGTTATCCAGAGTGCTACTCAGAAAACTGGTCCTATAAAAAGTCGCTGCCTTTCACCCATTGTCTATTATCATTAAACCTTTTGTACGAAAAAGTCCCGGTGTGAATATTTCAGAAGCACTCGCCCCCCTCATGGCCCTTGTTTTTTTCTCTAAAAGAAATACGTAGGCTCGCCCGAACGCCTCCTTGGAGATGTGTTCCGATATCGGTGGAATCAATTTTCGCACAAGGTGAGAGGGAAGCATAATGGATGGATGGAAGGCGGAGAGGGGGCGGCGAGTTGATCGGGGGAAGGAGTGAGGGGTTGTGGTGCGACAGTGGCGGTTTTTGTGGCGCGGTGCGGAAAGCGGCGGGGGAGGCTGTTTCCAAGGGGAGATTTTTATGCGAGGGACACAGACAACTCTGGCGAGGAGTGCGCGCGGTTGAGAGCAAGGAGGCTGCGACGTAGACGTCGGGTGACACCGTCAGGGGGGGAGGAGCAAAGTAGGGTAGGAAATGAGACGGAGCTGGAATCTGGGGCGGATGAAAGGGAGTAGCGATGGAGGGAGAAGAGGGGGCGAGAGGTTGGGCGGGGAAGAGGGGGCGAGAGGTTGGGCGGGGAAGAAGGGGCGTGTGGCAAGGGCTGGAGAATGAGAAAGTGCGCGACGGGCGGCAGGGCCGTGCGCGCGGTGGGGAGAAAGAAAGGAATGAAGGGGGGCGGGGGCGGAGGAAAATAGGAATGAGAAGAGGTTTTCGGCGAGAGGAATTGAGGGTCGGCGGGAGATATGGCAGCGGACGTCGGGCGGGGGTGGGGGTGCAGATTGGCGTGGATTGGGAGGGTAGGCGGCGTGGAGAGGGTGGATGGCGGAGGAGGGGTGAATGAGGGGGAGTGGGGGTGGAACTCGTGCGGCGGGACTCACATCGGAGCGATCGCGGTGTGAAGAAAAGGAAAAAGGCCGGGCTCGGCCGTTTTCGCGCAGGGATTAATAAAAAAATATAAAAAAGATGAAAAAAGGGTGGTGGAGTGAGTGAGATTGGGAGAAAGACAATAAGAAACGCGACGCTTTGTGTATATTGAATGCATTAGCGGAGGAATAAAGATCCATCACGGAGTTTTCCATTAAAAGAGGCGAGAATTTCCCAGTGAGAGCAATGATATAAGGCATATATAGCCCGAATACGCTTGGCTTGTAAATGTGATTAAATTTTGTATGCGAGTGCTTATTCTGGAACTTCAGAATTCATTACTCATAAAGCATTCAGTATGATATTTTATCAGCGGTGGTTGGAGTATTGATGAATAAAAGTTCATTCTGCTGCTGATGAATTAAAAATCTTATTGTTTCATATGAATTTTTTTCTGTATTTGAAAAAAATGTTTTGTTGTCTAACATGCGTCATGTATTTCCATATTATGAACTCCTTATGTTAACAATCCTTGAAGGGTTTTTTCTGCATTGGAATTTCTACTAAATCTCATAGTGCCCAGTTTTGAATCTTCGAATATACTCTTTGTCTTCTCCAGGAGCCCCGACCGTGGTTTCTTTCGTTTCGTTTTTTAAATTTGTGAATTCGTTTCTAGTTTTTTTCTGAGAATCTAATTGTGAGACCTAATACTCTCATTATACACTCATATAAATATGTCTTCATGCAGTCGTGCTATTTGTTTTATTTTAATGATTATCTATCACACCACATTTCTATCTATGATTTTCTTTCCTAGTGAAATATATATTGTTTTCTGCTTTCGGTAATCTTATCTCTTGAACAGAAAATTTCCTCAAGTCTTTAATGTTTGTTCTTCTCGAATAAATTTTTTTTGACCATTTACTCAGAGGTATTACTTTCATTTAATGAATAATTGCATTACTTTTTCTCCCTCTTTTGCTTACGAGAAATAAAAGAGGAGAGCAGTCGGTGTAGTCAATTAAGATTAGGTATGTAATTAAACCAGAGCAAGCTAAAGTAGAATAAAGTCAAATCTTACTTTTCAATTAACACTAGAGCGCAATAAATATGCATTAATGCAATTCCATTGCACCGATAAAAAAGAATATGAAATGGAATTAGATTTTGTGGTGATTTGATTAGAAAGAATTCAATTTTGACTATGGAACATATTTCACTGGAAAAATGAAGTTTTATTTTATTTACTAATTAATACCCAACTTAAATTAAATTTCGGCAACTATTGAATTATTTCCTCATGAAAACTTTATTTTCTATATATATTCGCTAAATTTAACTATCAAGTGCTTTTAATGGAAAATATTTTAGTTATGTTCCCAAAACAAACTCAATAAATGAGATGGACTGGGTAAAACTAACCAGGTTCACTTAGAAACAATGGAATCGGAGGGATATAACTTTTTATTTAAAGTATTCTGCGGAGAAATGTACGAAGTGTATGAAGCATACTTGTAAACAGGCATTTATAATTAAATCGTATTTTTATCAACGGATCCCTATTAATAAATACATTAGCTCAATTTTGAATTCAATTTTTGATTCAATTTGAATAAAAAAATCTACTTCAAATAAAACTGATATTTTATAGTTTTGACTTTTCCAAGTACCCTTTAATGAAATTAAAGATTTTCTGCGGCGCAAGAATACTTCATAATATTGTCTTTTTGCCATTGTTATTCAGTAAAATGAATGTCACTGATATTTTCGTCCTAGAAAAAATATTGAGATCTTGTGTGCTATTATATCGATTCTTTCCTTGCTCGTTTTTAGCGATCACCTTTTAAATGCGGTGGCCATATAAAAGGACATTTACCTCGACTACCTGGGGATATGGTATACCTCTATATATTTTGGAGTCGTTAACCTTTTCTCATGTTCCTCCCACCGAGCGAACCCAACCTGCCGCCGCCATTCGGTGTGTTTACCAGTTAGGGAAACGATGTGTAACTCGATGCCCCATTCGTCGTCGTCCGCGACCGTTTTCGCCGAAACGTCCGTGGAGGGCGCTTCTGGTCTGATTGAAAAGAGGCCACCAACCACCGTTCCCTCTCGCCCTCACCCCGTCTTTTAAAAAAAAACTTCCTTTGCCAGGTCTCTTTCCTAACGGGAGGGTGACTCCTTATCTAAATGGCTCTTTCCAGGTAAACTATTAACCCGCCCTCCGCTCGCAAACCATGGGAGCCCCGCCCTCCACATCCCATTTGCCCGGACAGGTCTTCGGCACCGCCGAAAGTCCTGTCGCCCCTATCACCCCCGCGAGTATCTGCACCTCCCGCCCGCCTCGTCTCCGCCGTGCCATTCTGGACCCTTAACCTAAACTCACCGCAGTCCTCCCTCTTTCGACCTTTTCATCGTGCACGTCGCCCGTGTCGCCGACTGCTGTTCTCTCCCAAACCCCTCGCTTTCTCTCGCGCACATTCCCACCGCCAAACTCTCTTTTCGCTGCCCCCATTTATCCAATGGTTCCTCCTCCAAAACTTTATGCTCTCTTCCACCCATCGAAACGTACCGCACTATTTTATTCGCCCTAAATTTTTAACACGGAGTTAAAAGGCACAAAACGCTGTCGAGCTGCCGTAAAAACCCCGGAGGAAATAGATTTAATTTATGAAATGCTTGCGCGTCCGTGCAAGCCAACACTTTTACTTGAAATTTCGGAAATTGAGGGAGCCCAGTTCGTTCCCGCAGATAAAAGGGAATTTCATTTTAGTGCTGGGGGAACGAGCGAGATGGAAATTTACGACGAAGAAACTGCATCTGGGATTAGTGGGAAAAAAATCACATTTCCAAGAAAGAGTTTTGGAATGCTTCCAAATATTTCTTGGAGCATGTCGCACGCCAAGCCAGGGTGCCATAATATTAACACGTTCAATGCTATGTAGTATCGTGCCATGACATTAAAATGTTATTCAATGCCTTCACCGTAGATTAGTATTTGCCACTCTAAATATAAAAAACGTTTCAAAATTAATTTAAAATAAAACTTGCTTGGCGTCTGCGTACAGTTGGTAAATGAAAACTGGATAATGTTGTGAAATAACTTGAACTCTCATCCATCCATCGTAATTTTATTGTGATCCAGCCTTCTGCCTCGTTATCCTTGATAATCGGCATACCATTTTACTATTCCAGTCAAGTGAGCCACCCGACCAATATAGTAAGGATAAAGGCGGAAGCGAGCATTAGCGTAATTAAAATCTACTTATCCATTTCAATTTGATAATCTTATGTCTCCTAGAGAGGGATGAGCAGTAACTTTTCAAGGAGACCTTAAACTACTTGAATAGCACCCTTCCCCCGTCCCCCCTCCCACCTCCGGGGGCCATCGCCACCCTCCCTCCCGCTCACCGGAGGAAGGTAGCAGTCCAAAAGTTTCGCCTTTAATCACTAGACGCCCTCCTTTCCTCCGCAACCCGTATTCTCCGTTCGCCCGCCCGCCATCATCCACGCACTCGACCCTTTCATTCCCCCACCCCCGCTCTCCTTCCACGCGGCTCCCGTGCGACCTACTCCACCGACAGACGAAGAAGAAAGGAAGAAATACACAACACAGTGGAAACTAGACCCGCTAAAAGGAAAACGGGTAAAATCCTTGCCCATTCCACCCCCGCGGGCTGAGAGGGGGCGCGGGGGATGGGTGTAAATCCCAACCCCCGCATTCGACGACCGCAATGCACAGGGTTCTGGGCCTTTTTTGCGTTCGATTTATCGAGAGCCATGTGGAGGTTGTTGTTGGCCGGGTAGTTGTGAAGGCGGTGGGTTGGTTGAAGTGGCAGAAAATACTCCCGATTGGAAGGGGGGTTTTCGGGGGTCCGCGACGACGCCTTTCTTCGAACCACCCTTCTTCTTTCCTCTCTCTCCCCCCCTCTTCCATCCCCCGTCCTACTCTCACCGCCGGGGTCGTAGAATTTTACGGTCGAATCGGAAATCGTGCATTGGAAAAAGTGTTGAATGAGGAGGGTAAAAAGGGGAGCAAGAGGGTGGGTGGAGGGGGAGGGAGGGGCACCCAGAGTGTAACGATTGGGTTAGGAGAGGGTTTGGCTGTTTTCTCCGCTTACTTCTTTTTTTAGGATTTTCCAGGGGGGGGGTGAGGCGAGGAGGCTATTTTTGAGGATAGGGATTAAGGGAGGGGCAGAGGAGTTTGGTTGGAAGAAGGGAAAGGAGGGTTGAAAGGGGGTTAGAGGGAGTCATGACGCGGCGAACTTCGGGTTGGCTGGGGAGTCCTTGGAAGGCCTTAGGAAAAGGGGTAAGAACTTGTAGAGGGAGGGGGCTTGGGGGGTTTGATCGCTGGGGGGAAGAGCGATAGGGAGAGTGAGTCGTGGAAGGGGGAAGTCGTGGATGGGGAAAAGAAAGGATGATGAAGCGAAAAGAAGGCTGGGGAAGCGTGGGGTTAAGATGAGCGGGTGAAACGGGGAGTTGCGGCTGCCGCCGAGTGGATGGATGGAGTACCGGCGGCAGGCATTTTAATGGGCCGAGCCTTGGGTTGGAGGGTCAAGGAACATGTTCGATCTCGCGTCGCTCAAACGATTAATCTTTCGAAAAAATCCCATTTCCCCATTCGGAGAGTATGAAAAATAATTGAAATATTTTCCTTTCGCAATACCAAAGTACAAAATGATAAAGTAATATTCTAAAAAATAACATTTGTTATTCATACCTAGGGATCACAGAAACACCCGTTACATCTGCCGATATATTAACGACTCTTTTAACGGACGTTTTGACAAGTAATATCTTTTTCCGCGCTTATTTATTTTTAGCCTGCTTAATAATTGCTTAATTGTTTTTACAAGCTTTGATTCTTCATTCAAACGTCATGCGCCCTATATACTAGCTTTTTGAAATAATTTCGTAAATCGCGAAATGAAGGTTCTAATTCTAGTTGTACTCATGTTATCAGATCACAGTTGCTTTTTTATAGTATTTATTTGTCATTGCGTATTAAACATTATTTTAACTATTTTCAAAAAAGGAAAAAAAATCGAGGGAACGGTGTTAATGAGATATTAAATTGAAATTTAATAATTTTATTGACGGTTAGCCTGGATGATGAATACCGTATATTATAAATATCTAATTATTGATTATGTTTTACTCCTTTTAATAAATCTTAAGCGGAGGCGCGGTAGTCCAGAGTTGGACCGGGGGGTCCAGGTTTGATTCCCGAGTACGCCTCACGAGGCATTCTCAGCTACACACAAGTAGTCTGATTTTTCGGGTACCAAAACTTCCTGAGAAACCATAGGTGCTTTTCACAGGGAAAGGAAGTGCCGCGCCTACTCTAATGTGTAAATTTCACACGCTGTCGGGCTTAGCAATGTTGGGTGAACTCTACCGACGCCAGCCAAACCGACCTTCGGGTTGATTATTTTACAACTAAGGTATTGTTTTCGACAGTGCAAAAGTTTGTTGTAACATTTTTTAATATAGCTTTTGAAGTTGTGTGTCATGGTAAACCCATTTTTTTCGAATGTGTTCCTTCAACAATACTTTGTCAGAACTGTTGCAATAATACTTCATTTTTTTTATCTTCCAGGCTACGGTGTTTCAGTCTGCACCTTTGGTGGCCCGTTTACTCGTTCGAGGCTCAGGTAGCAAGGTAACTTCAGTGGTTAGAGGAGAAAGAGAGAGCGGGCCGGGTTGGACTGGGACGAGACTGGCAAGGCCCGAGTCGGCATTCAAGAGGATTTGGATGGGATCCGAGCGAGAGGGGAAGACCTTCGTCCATGGCGGGGCCAGTCCGCCGAGGAGTCGTTGGGACGACGAAGGGCGTCGCCCGGTCTGCCGCCACGTACCGGGAAGAAGAAGTCAACCCATTGGAAAACATGGCGGGGAAATCGGGTGGAAGAGAGGTGGTTTTTGACCGTGGCCGGAAGTGTCAGTGGCGAGTGTCCGCTAGATTGCGTCGCGAGGGCGTCCTCCGATTGCTGGGTCGAAGCCGTCGGGGGAGCGAAGGTAAGAGGACGGGTCAGTGTCCAAGGTTCAGCGAATCAAAGCCCGGAGGATCGCATTTGGAATGCCGGGGTCACGCAACTGGGAATGCTCCGCGTGGTGTGAGAAAGGAACCAGGGGAGAACACTGTCATCGACCGACCGACCGCACATCTTCTTCCAGGCTATTCCCGAAACGCCGTTTTAATATCTTAACCTCCCACCCCCCTTTTCCTCCCTTCTCTTACTCCCCAATCACTCCTTTGTTAAACACTCTCGTAGAACTCAACACGCGCGTTGTCTGGTGGACGCGACACAGATCTTCCTTCATCTATCACCCTAGAGAAGTCGCATGTGGTGGTCGTTTTGTTCTGTGTGGGAATGCTATCATGGACAATGCATCCTCCCTCGCTATATACGCAAGTGGCCATCATGAAGAAACTTTGCAGACGAAAAATAAATACAACTGTTCGTGTATTATTCTAAAGTGGTACATCCGTGTGGTCCTAAAAGAAGATATTTGTATGTCCGTAAACTGATTCGTAGTGAATTAAAGCTATTCATAATGCATTGTATGATAGTATTGAAAGAACTCCGATGTTGTGAAGTTTAATAATCAAAGGTTATCAATATATACGGTGGGTGCAGTGTTTTCAAGTGGCGAATGAACGGAATTACCCTGAACGAGTATATTTTTTACGGAACATGAAAACGAGGTATACAGATATTTATAAAGTTGGTTTTAAAAAATAAAAGATTGATTCTAAAGTGTTGTGAAAGAAAGAATTACGAGAATAATAGAGGTTACGTTAAGATGAATCGAACAAAAATTTACAAAAAAAAATGACTCGATATTAATTGCTGTTCTACTTGTTCAGAGTGAATTATGCCCGTTGGTAACGTTGACCCCGTCGTCCCCAAAACGTATCCATATCACCCTCCGCTCCCCTAATCCATGTTACCCTCAGTTCCCTGGTATACGCATAATCCACTGCTCCTCCCTTCACACGGCTTTGCTCCTGTTTGTCAGTCAAAGAGCAGTGGCACGCTTACCTATGGGAAAGCTTTGTGCCATTTGGATGATTGTCCTTTAGAAGATCAATCATGTCACAGCCTGCCAGAATTTTGTAATTTCATTGAGTGGATTCGTTACGATTTGGGAAATATTTCATTTCTTTTTTGATATCGTTTTTACTCAAGAAGTGTCTCAAATATTTCTCCGAATTCGGTCAAAACACGAAATATCATAACTCGAAACTATTGCTTCAAATATACTTGGATTTTATTTTTCCTCGTTGTCCGAGGTTAATTTCATAAAAAAATAATATTTGACCTACGTTGCATAATTTTTATCCATATGCGTTTGGTACATCACAATAGCAACTTTAATTTTCTATAAGGGGCAACTTTTTGAGTTGACTGCTCTTGACTGCAACACCTTCCATTTGTCCAAAAATTGTAAATCAGCCACGGGTATGCATATTGTGGAGTTTTAACTGAATGGAAAATGTGCTACTTAAGGATGATAGCTTATCTCCATTCACCGATTGATTGAACATTGATCCATGTGACAAGATTATAACATATATTATGCATTATAACCTTAGATTAATAAAGGTGTGAATCGATATTAAAATGATTATTTTGATAAAATTTTCATGAATGTCCCCCACCTACTTGAATCCCTAATCCAACTAGATGATAAGTATGTATGCAACGATTTCAATTTTATTTTTAATCTATCTCTCACATTGTTCATTTGTAGCTGTGTATTATAGCGTGGGTAATTTTATTTTTAGTAGTGATGTAATGTATTGCATTAATTCCAAAGAGTTCCAATTGCAATTAATTCCAATTGCTTAAAATATACATTTACGTTAAAATTACTTACGTTCTCCGATTATTGTTCATAAAAAGCCATAAAGTTTTAGTTTAGCGGATAATATGTCGTAAAAATCCCTATATATAATTTAAAAATACATCAATTTGCTTCACACAGATTTCGCGAATATTAAGCCTTAATAATGACATTATATGCTATCGCAAATATTATTCCTGAATGACTTTTAATGTGTAACAACAAGCAATGTATTATTCCACATAATTTAGGTAAACTTGAGAATTTTAGCTTATGAGAAAAAATATCGGATCGTACGTTCGGAATACACAATGAATTTTCTCTTCTCCTCGGAGGCATGAAGGGAGGAGAGGAGAATCTCTGCAAAATACGATATCAAATTAACTGGCATTCATCACAAGAATATCGGACAAATTCATTACATTTCCCCTAATATTGCGGTTTTTTGGTCTGCATCGCTTCGCTCGGCTATTACTTATCGGCTATTGCACTTATACCGGTTTTATTTTTCGCCATCCGTGGACGCGTTGTCCCGAGGGAGAGACCGTTTCGATTGCTCTTATTTTTTTTCCGCCTGCCGCCCGAATCCAAAATAGTTGAGGTTGCGCTTCCAGTCGCTTGTGGTGTTTGTGTGTGTGTGTGTGTGTGTGTGTGTGTGTGTGTGTGTGGAGCCGCTCAGAATAAATACGACGGCCCTCCTCTGTGAAGAATGGATACACCCCGCGAGGCACAATAATGCGAAGAGCGCGGGACCCGACCCCCCCCCCCTTCGCTCTCTCAGCCACCCCTCATCCTCCTCCTCAGCCATGCAAACCCTTCCCCCCCCTCGTCGCTAACCCCCTTTCGACGACGTCGGAAAAATCGACCCAAACCTACCCCTCCTCTCCCCAACTTCAAGCAAGTCTCCCCCCCCCCCAATTCTCCCCCAGACCCCCCCCCAATTCTCCCCCAGACCCCCCCCAAATCCAAGTATACGCGAGATTCTCGGGCCCAAATCAACCACTCTCAGCCTGTCAATCTCTTCCCCAATCTTTCACTTTGCACTTTTCTGTCGCGTCGGTCTGCCGCTTAATAGCCGACCCGTTGCACCACCACTCATCATGCACCACTGATTGCACGCCACGAGGATGACACCTCAACTGCAGCAGGAGGACCTTCGGCGCGGAGGGAGAGGGTCGGACATCCTCCCTCCGCCTCCCCTTCCACCCCCCACACTCACCCCGTGGGGAAGTGAGTGTCATCCTGGGTATTCCATCCCCACCGTCGCTCCATGACTGCTATATTTTTTCCTCGCGTTTCGGAGCTCCGGGCCATCCCTCTATCGCCGGTGCTAATTACTCCCCACTGCTCTTTCGTCCCCCTTGGCAGTGAAATAATAGCAACGTGTGGTCCACGCCCTTCCTTTCGATCAGTACTGGGAATAGACGTGACGCTGCCGTGTGGAAGGATTCCTCATTGTTTCTAAAGAACTCGTCCCTTCGACATTACAAGTAGTTGTACTTGTAGTTATGACGCTCCTGCTTTAGGTAATAACGATATTTCAACCGTGGACATAAAGGGCCTTTTTGATCAAATTATTGTCATAATGTATTTATTTAATAGAATACTTCAATAATGTTCTTCATGGTGTTTCGTGAAAATATTTTGATTACTAATTCATGAAATAAAACAAATTTGATGAATCGAAAATAACATAAATCTCACAGTAATTGTAGAAGTGCATTTTAATTATAACATTCGAAATTCAGGAAATATTATTTCTAAGTATTACATATCCTCAAAGACTAGTAATTAATACAATTGGCTGTTAAACTATGGATATATGAACCTTATTCACTTTTTATGGATATCCAAATATATACCTAGTTGACTCTTACTTTTGACCTTTGCACATATTTAACCGAGACCTAGCACTGAATGGGTGTAGTAATAAAACTGTTAATAATGACATATTCATCTATGGCCCTTCGGATAGTATTGTTTTGTCGCCTTTGAATTTCGTTTCGATCATGCGTGTGAAAACAATTAACAAACACATACATTAAATTATCGAGCGTCGGGGTAATAAAAATTCTTTTCATTCTTTGTTATTAGTAATCATTCGCATAATTTCAATACATATTTTTTAATTGTGCTTAAATACTCTTATAGTTATCCAGGCGAATGACGATCGTCACTATTAGACACTTGACCCTAATCAAATGCCCAATTCGGGTATTTACGAAATAACTTGCTCACACTGCCAACTCTCCTGCATAGGACAAACGAAACGTAATCCCAAAATCAGATTTAAGGAACACATAGCACACTTTAAGAACGGACGTTTCGAAAGATCAGCTGTCGCCAAACACATTTTTTAAACTGAACACTCCATCACTCAAAACGACTTAACATTATTAAAACCGATAGAACACTGTAAACTCGATGCATGTAAGAGTTTACCATTCACTTAAAGAAGAATAAACTTATGAACAATGAACTAGGCATCATCAACAGTTCACTTTTTAACTTCGTTGGTCAATTCAAAAATAGGCAGCCCCCTCCTAATAGCCACCACTCTTCCCCCACTCCTTCCCACGTGACCTCAACAAACTCCCCCCACCTACCGACCATCGCTTAACTCCTCCCCCCTTGCCCCTCCAGGTATAGAAACCTCACCCCCCGACCTGAACACCCACTTGACTTTGGACAGTGCCTGCTGCATGTCTTCTTTCAATTGTCAAGTTCCCTTTTGATTTCTCTCCCCGTAGATGGTCACCTGGTGACCGAAATACCGGTATCGGAGTTCTTCTGCATTTTTTATTGGCTATAGGATTTTTTCTTTCCTGGTGACAAATGCCCAATGGTAAACTCATCTTCAATGTTACTCCACTTCTTTTCATTTATGTACTAACTATAAACTGTATTTATTTCATCTAAACTCCTTTGAAGTCCCTCATCCGACGAAATATGGGCCAAAGGTAACACACAAAATTTTTCCACAAAACTCTTATAAATACATGCTTCCAGTGATAAGACGATCTAGACGTCAAAATTGGCATTTCATGACTTTTAACTCAAGAACTTGAGAAGGTGAAAGCTAAATACACCATTTCACTTAATATTCCTTTGTCAGATAGGTCCGTAGTATAAGTTCTGGTTCCGAAACTAATGGCCCTCGTTTCACAGGGAACTTTGAAAGCGGAAACATTTCACTAGTGTGAGAAAGTCAAGTCACACCGCAGCTGCCGTGTGGGCAACAGTTCGTTCAGTAGCTCGTGGGGTGTGGAACGCGGAAGAAGGTGTACATCGACATCTACATAAATACCCTGCGAGCCACCAAAAAGGTGTGTGGCAGGGGGTGTATTTTCAAATAGCTGGGGGAAGGTGGGGGGAACCTGTAACAAAAAAATATATTCATATATATTTACACGTATATATATCCACGCGCAGTCCCTAATCTGTGCGTTAATACTTGTTGTGTCGAGCTGACTGCTGGAGGATTTCGACTACAAGCATTCTGGTCCCTTATCGCTCTTGGAAAAAATGACATTTTAAACCTGTCAGTCTTGCAGTCTATCTCTCTAATCTTACATTCGTGATCCCTCCGACCGTAATACGTTGGGGTTCGTATTATATTCTTGAAGTCATCGGAAAAGGGCCCATCTTTAAATGTTTTTAATAAGTTTAATCTATATTGTAAACGCCGCTGCGTAAGAGAATCCCATCCTAAATTGTCTAGCAAAGTAGATACGCTGCTGCGTTGGTCATAACAATGTTTGACAAATCTAGCCTCCATCCGCTGAACTCGATCTAATTCCGAAATAAAATTTATATTTTGAGGATCCCATATACTGGCAGTATACTCTAGGTGGGGCCTGACCAAGGCATGGAAACATCGTTCCTTCACTTTTTCGTCGCATTTACTCTTTTCACAAATCCCATTTTTTCATTAGCACGACCGTATATTTCTCGAATGTGTTTTCCCCAGGACAGATCGTGAGTAATTGTTACACCCAAGTATTTAAAGGAAGCTTCCTTCGCGATTTTGCTTTGTTGTTTAATCCAGCATATAATACTCTCGTGTATTCCATAAGTTTCCAACTTCGCGAGTAATTTGCAATGAGGGACTTTATCGAAAGCTTTTTTAAAATCTAGGAATATCGCGTCGTGTTGATTATTAATCAATAAATCTTGGCTATCGAGGTGCCACATTATGGATCTAACAATGATGTTTACAAGAATCTTACAGGAGATGGAGGTGAGCGATATTGGCCTATAATTACTGGGGTTCTCCCGGTCTCCTGGAAGGTTCTCGGGTATATTCTGTGAGAATATGTTGAAAACACTGTGGAAGAATGAGTTTAATATGTTGGCTTTTTCTAAACTACTCGTTAATTTGTCCCCCTTTTTTATTCAATGAGTTTACGGTGGACTTTTTTCCCTGCACTTCCCTGACGTAGAACCAAGATATCTTTGAGTTGTCGTTTAAATGTTCGCCTAATTTTTTCCTTTTGAATTCCGTGTACTTCCTAGATGCAGAGCCCAGGCAACAGGCTGAATGTGGAACACGGGAGGTGTTTCCTCTCTGGACGAAGGTGAGTTCGCTTTTATATTATTTTGGTTCTTCTTCACTTATATGATTTTAATATATTTTTGCATTCAAGAGTAAAAGTAGCTAATTTGAAAGCATGTGTTGGCCATAAACGTGTACATACATATGTTTCGTCCCTCAAACGTATCCTCAAAGACCTTTCTCCATTCTGAATGACTACAATACAACGGTGGGCATAACTGCCTTCGTAGGTGTTTTATAGCATTGTCACAACTGTGACTAGCCATATGCATGTGTGTATACGAATGTACATATATACACGTATGAACAGATGTACACGTACGTACAGAACTTTTTTCATAGGAAGAAAGGAAACTGAGGATAGGGTTGATGGGCAGGAGGGGAAAGGATAGATGTCTGCGAAAGGAAAGGGTTTGGGGCTGAAAGGTAGGGGTGGGGATCGACGGGGAGGAGAATGGTACCCCCAGTGTGAGGACGTACCCCCAAGTGGGCAAGGTTCAGGCGTGGTCCGAGCAGGGTTTCAGGGGCCGAATGCATGTCGCCACGACGGTTTTGAGCTCTAAAGGTGTGTTTGAGGGGGAAGGGAGGCAATGGTTGACAAAATTAAACGTATTGACAGATACTGACACAATTGAGTGTGGATATTTATATATTTGAATATTTGATAAAAACTGCACTCAGATTAAAATGCAAATGTATTCTGTGGGTACTTTGATTGGAGATAATCATAATGCTCTTTATTCCATACATATTTTGTAAAAATAAGTAAATTCCAACACTTTAAGTTTTTATTTCCTTATTGACCTAGTTGTAAAAAAAACAGGCTCGTATTTATCCACATTATTTCTTCTGCCGGAGTTATTATTCAGAATATTTCTTCTGCTATCCAAGTTATTTCTTCTGAGAAATGTAAATACCGCAAGGTTCTTGTCCCATAAAGCTTGATTAGCCACACTATAGGTACGACTGAAATTATCTAATATGTGGACATTGGAATAGTGTTATGGGTGGAATAAGGAAGTGTAGGAGGGATTTCAATTGGTGATTTAAGAATTTCGATTTGCAATTCAAAAATAGCACTTCGGAGAATCGATCTTTCAAACCTACAAGTGTGGATGTTTCAACTTGGCATAGCACACAGAACAAGGGTACCTTTGGTGGGGAGAGCTCAAAAACCTAAAAAAAGAAGATGATGGAACTTAAAAAATTGGATAATCTTGGGTTTATTGTTAAAACTGCAGAGCCCAAAATGGGCATCTGTTCCCCCTCATTCTGCCCAGCCCAACTTCTTACTCACTCCAAACGTACGAACCGTTGATTCATTAGTCACCACCCTTCGAGACCAAAAACATGCGCATCTAAACAGTATTTTTGGGAAGAAATAAATAACTCACAGGGCAAATCCTTCGTTAATTCAGTCACAATACCCTTGGTAGTATTTTTGTTGGGAAGATAATCAATCTCCGTTCAAAATAAAGAATGCATCCGATGGAGGGTGCGCGGTGTGTCTTTAGGCCCCGTCTTTAAACCACCTTTCACCCTCTTCCCTACTGCACATTCACTCGCAAATTTCCGTAGCCTCCGCCGTAACTTCCTTTGGCACCCCTCATTACCTGCGCCCGCCGTATCTCCCATTTCGCTCTGTCCCCGGAATCCCGCCGATGGGACGCCCAAACCGACTCGCGCTCTCCCGACCCTCCCCACTCCCCACGGGCACCATTCTCCCCATCTCTCTCCTTCCAAAACACCCACCCCCCCTACCCATAACTTCCTCCTAACTTCAACCTCGTCCGCCTACCCTCACCCAAAGCGAGGCTCTATCAGCCTAGATACCAATCTCCTCCGAAGCTCTCACGAAGAGCTCAAACAATGGAGGGGTGCTGAACGTTCGAATCCTTCCTCTAGGTCCCTTTTTAAGGGCTGTGCACGCCCGCTCCATCCACCCCATCCCTCTACTCTTCTCTCCCCTCGCTATCTGGACGGGTGCCCGAGGAGGGAGCGAGGGAGTGGGGAAGCGGCGAGCGGGAATGGTTAAATGGGTAGGGTACGGGAGGAAGGGGTCGGACGGGTCTGGAGAGAAGTGAACGTCGGATCGGAAGGGGGTTGCAAACGGGGGTGGGGTTTTTCTGAAGGCAGGAGGGAGTGGATCTGTATTCGAAAGCGGAGAAGGATTTAGCCCAATTCATTCCCGTACCGGCGCAGTGCGCCTCCGTCTCAACGGAGTTCCAATATGGGTCGCCATCCTCAGAAGGAAAACAAATGCTTGCCTAAAGTGAGCGAGGGGGGGGGTGGTAGAGGTGGGGGTGTTGGATTGGAGGGACGACGGATGTGAGGGGATGGGGCTGGGAGTGGAGGAGACTTTCGGGAAAGGAAAGGTTCGAGGGTCTGGGTTGAAGGAGAGGAGATTTTTGAAAGGGAGGTGTTTGCGTGGAAGGGTTAGGGGAGTGAGTGTAGAGGGTGTTAGAGACCCCTTTGGGGGTGTGGCACCCTCCTGCCGCCCTGCCATATTTCTCAGCCGTAAAAAGGAATTCCTCTTCTGACTCACTAAAGATTCTTCCATCTGGAAAATTTATATTTGAAGTACCCTAAAACTTTTAAATTGTATTTTCATCTTCGTCTTCCCAACCATGCAGTGCTCGTTCTTCGATACATGGACGAGTACTTCCTCCGGCACGCGTAAGTGTCGAAATTTATCGAGAAGTAGTCATGGGGTATCTTTAAATATTTTTTAAAAATAACTATTAGTGACTTAAATATTCTATGTTTTTGTTATATAATTTAGGTATAACTTTATCGATGAGATACTATCATACTATGTTGTTGATAGATCACTTATTTTTTTAGCACGTTAACGGTTTTATACTGCGATAATATATATGAAAAACTTGATTGTTCATTATACTAGCAAAAGAAATAAATATTTTAAATTCACACCTGATTTATTAAATTTGTGGCATTATGGAAGCAAGCGGTTTTCGACTCCTTAATATGTCATATATGTTTTCCGACCAAATTGAATCGATTTAACGAGGTGTGGCAATTTAGATCCTTGTTGAGTAAAGCTTTTGTATGATGAATAGCAAACCGAAAAGTAATTCGATTAGACGTGCAGAATCCATGAGAATAAAAACTCAATAAAAGTTAATCTGGATGTGATTTTAACCCGACGGATAGGTAAAATACCCATAAATATCACGTTCGATGTTCACCCTGTGTTTTCCTTCATGCAGAGATTTGTCTTTTTGAAATTCGTTTTTTTTATCTCATGTTAACACTTTATCAACATTCTAATTTCAAATAATTGGCTTCGTACTTCAACTAAGCAAATTAAATAAAAACAATTACTAACACCGTAAAAAGTATTTCTGAAAACCGTACATCCCGCATTAGAGTAAAAAACTGGTCGTAATATCGAGAAAAAGGGGTAGAAAACAAGAGTAAAAAAAAATTCCTAGCAGTTTGTCTCGGAAAAATTTACTGGCAAATGTGCTTCAAACTTTTGGGAAATGAAATATCATAGTCTTCTAAATGAATTTCACATGATACGCGCTTTCCTCGAAAATCAAACTTACGAACGAGAAAAGATCATGGGTAAAAATTGGAGAGAATGCAAATGAGAGAAAAAATCCATCAAGCAGCTCGCGAAAATTTAATTGAGAAAGAAAATCTATTCCGATTGTCAACTAAATCCCTTAAAAACAGAGAGAATATTCAGGAGGTAGCGGAATTCGATGCACTTTGAGTTGGGTCGAATGTGTTTTTCCCACACCCCAAGGTACCAAAAAGAGGAGAGGAGAAATATGGCAAAAATAAAAAAAGGTCATTTTAGCGTGCCAGGGAGGACGGCCGGAGTAAAAGAAGGGTAAATAGTGGGAGAAGGGTTGGAGGGGGTGGAATGGGGAGAGGTGGGGAGCTTAACAATGGAAGAGATAAATTGTTTGGACTCTGCGCTAAATGAGTTAGCAAAACTAAATCGATTCGCATTCCATCCAGTCTGGCCGTGCTTTTATTGGCATCTAGCAAAAGAGGGCTGGAATGATACAGCATTCCTAAGCCCTCCGTGTGGCACGAGGAGTATGGGAACGGGTGGATCACAAATGAGGGAGGCCAGGGAAAGGGAGAGGCTGTGCGCATGTGACGAGGACGGACGGGGAGTTCTCAATTGCTTAACCGTTGTTGCAATACATGGGAATGCGAATGGAAAAAAGAAGAGAAAGATGAAATGCGATGAACTATCTAAACTGTCCATGAAGGCGAAGTTTTGAAGTATTTTCCTTTATTGACTCGTCTATTTTTCTTTCTTTGAATTCAAAAGAGAGTAAGTTGACTTAAAGAGTAATGTGATTTCTACATAAGTTCATTTATTAAACCTTCCTTGAAGTATAAAAAACAAACTTACACATTTCCTGTCACCGTTTTCCGTTTCTGGATACTTTTCTTATCTAATCAGTGTCCAGACACGTTAAAAGAGCTTTCTAAAAATATATCGCGGCCAAAAATCCAAACTGTAAAAAAATCTAATTTTATTCCTATCCATTACCTACAATCGAGGGCATAATTCTTTAAGATTTCCTTCTTTTCTTTTCGTAAGCATAAATGTATCTCGACTCCATGAGATTTCCTAACTGATCTAGGATTGCGAAGAGAAACTTATTTAGCGTATGTTTAAATCATCGTATCTTGAAAAAAATTGGAAGCAACATGAAAGAAAAAGGGAATTCGTTAATTGTCTCATTTTAAGCATCAAAAGCTATGTGATTTTTTCAGAGAATTTAAGGTTCATCCAGGTTCAGGGGCAAGGAGGTGTAAAAGAAATTGGTGAACAGGACTGGAATCATAAAAATGACAAAATAAAAGAATATGTAAGATAAAAAAGAGGATGAACGAGGAAGTAAAGAAGAGAGGACGGAAAGAGAAAGACTGGCGCCATTCGGATCCGATCCAAAATGGAAATTAAGTGCCAATGCACTAAGCCAGTAATCCTCGGATGTCGAATCCGAACAAACTCGTTCCAAAAACACAAATTTTAAGTGGGTAAATTTATTCTCTACGCGACACTCCTATCAGGATTCTTCTTTCAGAAAGCTTGGAGCGTGTTCTTGAAATATGAAAATATTTTATAATTGCTCAATTTCATGGAGTCATATTTTTTTCTGATGAAAATATGGCACATGAAATGAAATAGTTGGTTCTCGCTGCGGAGAACAAAATTAATTGTAATTTAAATGGTCTTAACTTATTTACAGTGACTATCAAGAATAAAATATAAATGTATTTAGAAAACTATTTCATCGTGCAAATGCAAATTCGTTAAAATTACACTTTTTATTATTTTGCAATTCATTTATTTAAATATATGGCATTAGTTGTATGGACTGAATCGCAAATATTTTCCTCAGTAGTTACAATAAATAATAGTACAACCTTTTAGTAATCTAGTCTTTAATAATTAACACTCAGTGTAATGCAAGCATATACAGTATCTAGTATCCATACACAGTAATCAACCCGAAGGTCAGTTTAGTCGGTGATGGCAGAGTTCTCCCAGCACTAAGCTCTCTAAGGCGTGTGAAATTCACATATCGGGGAAGGGGGGGGGGGGGTGTGCCGGTTATGGTTTCCCAGGAAGATCTGGTACCCAAAAAATCATTTCGCTTGGGTGGAGCTGCAGGTGCCCAGAGTGACGGGAATCGAACCCTGGCCCTCCGGTCAGTAGCCCAACGCTCTACCCCCTGGACTACCGCGACCCCTCACACACGCGCGCACATATATATATATATACATATATACTATATATACGTATATATATATATATATATATATAGATGATTTCTTCTAAGTAGCGCGGAAGTGTTTAATAAAAAACTTAGACAGCAACACACAGCACGAGAACACATAAAAGGAACACTCACACGTAATATCTTGATAATTTCGACGGAGTTCGAGTCCATCGAAATTATCAAGATGTTACGCGTGAGTGTTCATTTTATGTGTTCTCGTACTGTGTGTTGCTTTCTAAGTTTTTTATGGATGTATATATATATATATATATATATATATATATATATATATATATATATATATATTCAAACTTGAAAATCCCGCTATACGGCGCACAAATATTCATTCAAACAGAAATAGGTATAAGGAAAGGGGATAGGAAAACACATAAAAGGCGAACACAGGACATATGGGGAAGGCGGTTTTTGAGCAGATCACGAAAGTAAAAATATTTCCTTATCCGGGATACTCGAACACTCGCGATGATATCCTCTAACTCATCATACATCCTATCGACTTCTTCCTCCTTGTGGTTGCTCGGTGGCATGTATACCTGAACAATGACCAAGTTCGTCGGCTCTGCTTTAATCTCTACGAGTAAAATTCTATCTGTCGCTTGCTCTATGCTGACTACGCTTCTTCCTACCCCTTTATTTAAAATTACGGCAACCCCTCGTTGGCTCTCGTCCCCGCCGCTGTATATCACTCTATAATTGTCACTCCAGTAATCCCCGCTATCCTTCCATCAAACCTCGCAGAGACCTAAAACATCTATATTACCTCTTTCCATCTCTCGCTTAATATTTTCTAATTTGCCTCTCCTCAACATTGTTTCGTGGGATGACGACCGCGGAAGCCTTGCCTCTCCCGCTGCCGGGCACGACACACGGCCTCTTGGGTCGAGTCCCGTAGTTGCCAGGACTCATATTATCTATAGTGCCCATCATTATATTGTTGGGAATCATAATTGAGGTGGTTTCCCGTTGCCTTCTTCAATAGTGTTTTTAATGTGACACCATCACTTAATGGCCGCCCCACTGGGGTCAGACGCCATTGCAGCCGCCTCACTGAGGAACAGACGCTGCGTGGACTACCTTTCGTCTGGCTCCTAACCTTCGACCTATCTGGCATGGGTGACCCTTCCAGGAGTAATTATTATTACTCCCGCCAGCACAGCTCTAGGGGTCATCGGAACACACAAGCCCTTCCACCACGACAAGGTTGTAGTCCAATATTTTCCTGACGTCGCATCGCGCTCGCTCCGAGGTAATGGGAGGTCTGCCCTTCTACAAGCGCCAGAGCGTTGTCGCTGTTGAAAATAGTAGTCTACAAAATTGGACTCCAATAGAGTCTGGTGTCCTGACACCCCCACGCCGGGTGTTCCTTAGCCAGGTTGGGTGTAGTTGTTTATATATATAGTCTTGTATTTTTAAATTGTCTTTCGGGAATGTGTAGAATATTAACCGGTGTCTAAATTGCATTTGTGCAGCCCTCTTTTATTGCTTTGTGTCCTCTTTGTGTAGGCATAGCTGTTAACCATTTTATACTCGAAATATGTGTAGGCATTTTGCATGATTGGTGTTCGGTCGTCCCCTTTCCACGCTGTTTTTGGTGGGTGGTTTCTTTCGCGGGGTACCACTTGCATGAGGAAAAAGAGGCTAGAATGGTAATACCTAGAATGGAATATACCTAGAATGGCTGATGACCTACCACCTCCTGCCATACTTCCTAGCGATGGCTTTCTGGGTATTAGTCAGATGTAGAAGAGCGTTCGTTCAGGCTATATCGTGTTTTTAGGTGACCGCTGTCGAGTTACTGGTGCCAGCGCAATATTCAGCTAACGATTGAACATCGGTATGCCATCAAAATTTTTGTTGGACTACGGGAATTGGGTACAGAAAAGTTGAGCATTATTTTGCCAAGTTCTCAAGGATGAAATCATGTCACAAACTACAGTTTTTCAGTGGCACAAGTTCTTGAAAGTTAGCCGATAGAGTGAGGACGAGCCCCGCCCTGGACGGCCGTCGACGTCATGAACCGACAACATTGTGCAAAGATTACGTGAAATGCAGAATACAGGGTGTCGGTTAAGTTTACGAATGGTCACATATCGTATTTGCATAGATAAGTGGACAGTGCACACCATTATTACTGAAAATTTGGCGATACGAAGATCTGCACAAAATTCATCCACCCAGACGCTCAGTGTACCCAGTCACACCTGCTCCAAGGTAAACCGATTACCTGACAAAAAACAGCATCGCGACGATTCCTCAACCCTATTACTGCCCCGACTTGACATCAGCAGACTATTTCCTATTCCCAAAATTGAAATTCTCCCTCAAAGGACACCAACATGGAACTCTAATTTTCGTCAAAGAAGCTTGCATGCGTACCCTTAAGGACCTTCCGGAATCCGCCTACCAGGGAACCTTCGAGTCGTGGAAAAGCCGCTGGCATAAGAGTGTGTTGACGCTCAAGGGGCCTAATTCGAAGAATTTTTAGGCATGGCAGAAATATCTGAAACACATGTATTTTTCCG
Organism: Hetaerina titia; assembly: GCA_037158775.1. NCBI lineage: Eukaryota > Metazoa > Arthropoda > Insecta > Odonata > Calopterygidae > Hetaerina > Hetaerina titia. Next base: position 103,513,141 of record CM073770.1, on the reverse strand, counting down.
AAACTTTTCCCGGTACATTTTAAACAAACCTTGTATATAGTATGTCGGAATTTTCGAATAACAGGATAACGTGGTAGTGGTTGAGGATAAGAAGGCCGCCAAGTAGGTACACGAGTAATTCAACCGGGGTAAGGTGTATACTTACAAAGAAATTGCAACTTACTCTGCAATTTCAGAAGAAAGAAAGTAGCACAAATGAATGTTTGAATAAAAGTAGTATTCAAATGAGTAGAATCATTAAAGATGAATCAGAAGCAGAGTAGAGTGATGCTTGGAAGAGCTTTGAAATAACTGGCTGTGGGACGAAAGTATATTTCGTCGGTGAGGTGAAAGATAATGCTTGGAGGAATGGAGAAGTCCCTCCCTCTAATTAAAAAGAAAATCCCTCTAATTACAAATATAGAAGCAGACAAGAGGAAAATTTTAGTAATATGCGAGTGAACTCGAGTGATACGAAGTTCGAATATAAGGTTAACAAAGATGGAATGAAGGGAAACTTTTTACGAAAGATATTAGATGAGAAAATGTTTGTTAAGGTTTAGAATTGAAAAAATCTAATTTGCTTTCGAAGAAAAAATAAGCTGATATTGAAATGAATAAAAAGAATGGGCCAATAAATGAGGCATAATAGCGCAAAAAATAATAGAAGCTTGTGTTTTCCCTGGATTGAAATTTGATTCGGAGGATATATTTTAGAAGTGTGTAATAGCGATTTATATATTAAAGAGAACCAAATAAATTTGTTTTGTGTTTACTGAATGAGCGGCGTTTATAGCATATGGAAAGTAGCATATGAAACATTCTGGGTAGTCCAGTGTAGTTTTATGCCAATAACCGGATGCGTTGCTTATACCTGTATATATTCACATTAGGATGCATCGATATTTATAAGACATTTTATGTTTTTTATTGAGATATGGTACGAAATTAAATTTCAAAGTTTCTATAGGAGATGCTTGGAGGAAGAATAAGTAGTAAATATGTGGTTCTTAATTGATTATTAACAATATTTTTAAATGTCGTGACTGGAAATAAACTGAAACTAGTTAGAGATATGCGTATTTTGAACAGTTTATAGTTGAGCGATTTAAGGTTGCGTGTGCGTGGGTGTGTGGCCGTTGTTGTAGCTTTTATGCTCTTCTATGCTTATTCAATCATACCTCTCCTGTGGTTTATAGTTCAGCTATACTGTATCTAGTCAATCGGAAAAAATTTACCTTTTGCAAAATTACGGTGTCAAGCATTTTTTAGGCTCTTTCGTCGATGTAGTTGTCTAAGTGTTAATTAACATAATTCACCTGGACCGCAATTTAAAACCAATGCCCTCGATCGCCGGCAGTGTGCTTAAGTCGTGTAAGTTATGGAATCATTCTATTCTCCAGTACATTACTTGGGCGGAGAGCGAGGTATCCGGGTTTGAAACTCAGTTAATATGAATTGTATTTTTTACCTTGATTATTTATCGCATTTTCTAAAAAGTCGGTGACAAAATCTCTTACAGTTAGTTAGTTCCCTCATATCCTTTTAAATCTTTTGGTAATTTAAAGTGAAATAATCCCTATTTTGTTATTTCATCAATGTCCAAATAATGCTAAGCGCGTTAATCAGGTGTATAATGCGCCTGTTTGCTTATACTAAGATCACGAATGACGAATCTTACTACGGGGATGTATGAGATAAATACACAAAGAGGAATTTAAAGTAATTAACAGGAACCCCAACTTTTTTACCAGTAAAAATATTAGTGCATGTTTATTTTCAATAGCTGTACATTTTGTTGGTTGAAAATTTATCCATCAATTTGGCAATAAACTCTAGTTAGACGTAGCCATAATGAATCTCGTAATTATATATTTTAATCCTCCCGATTAGCAGTCAAGTTACCATGGTGGGGGCAATTGAGCGTTCCGATGATCCCCAGAGATGTTGTGGCGGTGACAGTACTGGTAACTAATCCTGGTAGAGACATCCATCACGTATTGCTCAAACAATAAGGTCCAGATGAGAATATTTATGTTTGACTCAAGGTTTGTAATATGATCTGTTAATAAGGTAAGACCAACTGATCAGGTTTGGTTTGCAGCCGTTGAGGAATAAATTCTTTTGTACACGCCCGCTTCTGATGATGAAAAACGATTTCCACGGGGATGTTCTCTAGCTTGAAGAGCAGGGGGTAGTCACATGAGGTTAGGTCTGGACCATAGTGAGGGTAGATAATACATATCATCACACAGATATTCGCGGGATATCCAGGAATGTCATCTGCGGTATGTGGCAGTGAATGATTCCGCCTGTTTCTTTGCAATGTGAATTTTGCGAATGCCTTGGAATATTTTAGTATCTCCCTATAATGTTATGCTCAAATTTAAAGATGTGTATGCTGGTTTGGCATGCCGGTACACCATTTTCGGAATATCGGAAAACGATACGATCCCATGTTGACCACCACATTACATGTATGAATGTGGAGGCCGTGTGGAAACAGTGAATATAGACGAAACATGTGAATGGAAAGGAAAAAAGTCTAAAATTCTGAAAGGAAAAGAATTTAAAGTTTATATATTGTTATTTTCAGCTGTTTAAAACAAAAAGTGGTAATAATGTTGTTTTGACCTGCCTGAAATCAATTTTCCGATTAAAGTATCATCTGTTCACAAATGTCATAGATATTAGATTTAACTCTTTAAGCAGCATTAGATTGATCGGGTAATCACACCGAGTTGTCCAGGAGTTCTTGACTCCAAAGATTTCCAAACAGAACTATACTGTTTGCTTTCAGATTCAACATTACGTTCTGTCCCTTTCAGCCAAGTTCTATGATACTGATAACCTTTGAAATAACCTCCTCATCTTCCTGTTACATCAACCCCAACTGCGTGAAGCTCTATGCAAAAATTTTTTTTTTCGAATAGGGACAATGTCGCGTCCTACCGCGCACAAAACCGGCTTGTATGCAACTTTCCTCTTACCTACGTGTGGGTGCACTAAAATAATTTTCAGAATTTCCGATTGTGCTCTTAATTTATTCGCTTTAGCAACTGTTTATATTTACATCCGTAAGAAAAGTGATTGAAAGTTAGGGTGGACCCTTGAACTGCTAATGTCCCATGTTTCAACATTTCAAAAAAATTAATTGATATTCTATACGGAAGAACTGACTCTCGATATTGCTCCGGTAGAGGTTTCGGTTGATAACTTGTTCTGAGAACGCAATACTGTAGTTCAACGCAGCGTCGCGTGTCACCTCTGTCGATGCCGTAGGAGTTCTTAAAATTTCAAATTGCAACGGCCTTTGCTAATTACTGCTCTCAACTCATTGAACCTGGTACGAATACACATAATACATTATTAAAAAATAATTAGAATTAAATTTTACACACTAAATTATTCTAGCAAAAAATTCTATTATCACTTTATTGAATACATTTGTCAGAGTTTTGACGAATGATATCATGGTCACTATGATCACTATTTTTTAACATTGTAGCTATCCTGGTCTCTTTCCATATTCCATCTATTTCATTGCCTTCATCTTATATTCCTGACTCTGCAAAAGTTTGTACACTTTCACAATCGATAAATATGATGTGCGCAATGGTTTGCAGAATCGTCTTAACCAACCTTGATATTCCCCCACTCAATAGGGTACCATTTAACTTCACCTGTCTTGATTGTAGTAACCTATAATCTACATCCTGTCCACGGCTGCCAACCTCTCGAATAACTGCTGAGCCTAAATACACGTTCTTCAACGTACTGTATCCCTGCTTTTTTGCTGCCCTGTGGCAAAATATATTCACATAACCTTCACCCACCACCACATGATTCATAATTCATTCATTGATGATTCATGATTCATATTCATGTTGACTCTATTTTATTTGATTTTATTCATATGTACTCTAGTCCATCATTCTTCAACGCTCCTAGCAACTTGCTCACTATGAACCTAACATCTTCACGACTTCAAGCAATTACTTTCTGGCCATCCTGTGGGTAATGCAGTATGGTAATCTATGAAACATTGGGAATGTATGATTCTCTGATCAAAAGAAACTCTCATACCACCACATGAGTGCTTTCATCGCTCTAATATATTTTCACAAATTCTTAATTGGATTATGAACATAGAAAAGGCTTGTCTTAGTGCTTTTTTTTGTTCTCAATGAAGTTAGTTTCCTTCCATGAATTAATTCAGTTTACTTTTGACCCTAAAGAGTTTTCTGCATCAAAGGTGGTCTAGGTATTAAAATCATAAGAAGAAGAATTACATAAGGGAAAAAGCATTCATAAAGAGAAGACACTTGGTAGCAAGGACTTTGTGTGTGGATCCAAATGACAGAAATCCTTAATATTTGGCTTATTTTTACACGGCTCGGAAACTTGGTACATCAGAAAAGAGGATAAGCGACTTTTTGAGGAGGAAAGTAAAACGGACAGAAAAGAAAACAAGCAATGAAATACCACGCATGGTATAATGTGTGAGCGGGAATTCAAGGAAAAAAAATTCAAGGAAAGCGGATGAGTTGAGGCAGGGAGTTTTCACTGGCGCTCGAAGGTGCAATACTCTGATACAGTAATGATACTCGCACAAGCAAAGCAGATGTAAATAATAAGCTTGTTGGACGAAATGGAAGAGGGACGCAAGAAGGGTGTCACACATTAGTCCTGATAGATTCAGCTTAATACGCATGGCTGTGACTGGTTTATATCTCCATTCTAAATCTAACCTACATTTTGCACTGTTGTCATTAACGATATTTAACGAAAGAAGTGATTATCATTTGTACTATTTATTCTAAAAACTACCTTTTCATATTACAGGTTCATATGTTCTTTGATTCCAAATGTTTTCAATTTCAATGTCAAAAAAATCAAGTATTAAATCTGCATAATTGTATCTTTTATTTTTTCAAAATTATGGTTTATCGCCTAAATTATGTGTCATTGACTTTGTTACAGAAACCGAACTCATGGAAGGAAAAAAATAAGCATATAGTACTAATATATGGAACAAAAAAATGACTGTTATGCAACTTGCAATACCTTATTGTATTTGTGGTTGCCTATTCGTAAGGATGCACCCCCTGCGCGCAGGTTTTAATAGTGTTTCAAAACAGTACGTGCACACTTTTGATTTGATCTCGTCAGAACGATCGACCTTGGTAAAATATCCTAAGCATCATGATATCAATTATAAAGATGTAATGCAAATGTCTAAAACGGTTGATGTACATTAAAACAGGGAACAGGGATCTTTCACATTTATAAATTAATTATTTGTTATTTATTAATGTAAAATATGATGATCACAAAACTATCATTCGACAACCCATAGAAGATCGAGTTGTGTGGCTAATTTTTATTACATTTTACCGGTAGAATGCATAATTTATTTGGTCAAATATAATTAATTAGTCTCCCAATACCTAAAAACATGAAACATTAATTAATATCTCATGCAATGCACCTTGTATGTAATTGAGGGCTAATGCCGTTTAAGAAGATGGGTATTTCATGAGAGTTTCAAAGATAACGTTTTTAAAAACACCCAGCTACGTATACTTACTTAAAAATCAAGATTAGGAACAAAGGAGAAAAATGGGTGTCACAAAAAATGAAATGATTTGACTATTTAAATTCCTTGAATTCTTTAAACTTAAATTCGCGCAAATTCAAGGAATAAACGACAAAAATGCCGTCATTAATGTTCCTTCAGGCTTCCGGTAAAAGAAAAAAATGATCGAATATTCTTTTATGCCAACAAATAATCGCTTTTGCACATTTCATACATATATATAATTCCATATTTTTATTTGGTCCCTTCCGAACGGGTTGAAGGAATTTGGGGACCCACTTTCGACCTCATTAATTGATTATCAGGAATCAATTATAATCGGAAAACCAGTCATAGTTTGTTGCAATTGGTCGTACTCGGCTATTGATTTATCGATTATTTTGGTCAAAGTCATTTGCAACTTAATTAAAAACATTTAATCATCCTGGATAATAAAAAATGAAAGTAAATTTATAAATATTTTTCTTTAAAATATAATTTAGCAATGCCGATATTGTGTTAACATTTTTAATTCCCCTGAATTCAGTATTTCGGCATATTTACGTTAGTAATAATGTTTCACAAGTACCAAAAACGCTCCAATAGATTTTTTCCTATTTTAAGAATGAAATAAGAAACCTTTATTTGGATTTATTGAGATTAAATAACTATTTAATTTCATTTTTCTCTGTTTAGCATGATAAAAATATAAAACGTATAAATAATAATAATAAATATAGAAAATATCACAATTACCTTTTTAAAATATTAAAAGTGTGGATTTGAGCAAAACTTTTGGCCATTCATCGAAGCTCGACTGTAATTGAAAAACCCTTTATTGATTAAAAAAATGAAGTACTAAGTATATTTAAATAACATTATATTTTACTCTATTACTGGCATCACTAGAAGGACGAGTTCAAAACGCTCAACTACAGTAAAAATGGCTCCTATTTACAACTTTTTTCCTTTTTTTACCCTTGAATATCTGTGCTCAAAAAAACCCTCATGGCTAAAAGCCGTTGTTTTTAGTCATCGTTCACAAGAGGCCGAACAATACTGTCCACATTACTTCCTTCTTCAAGAGGAAATATACACCTTTGGATTTTCGGGGGGGCGCATAACACTTTCAGTTAACCTGAATAATGAGCCTTGTAAATTAGCTTATTTTTTACTAATCACGATGGGTATTACAATTAAAAATTTCAAGTGTGTGTCGACGAGAAAATTAATGAACCAAAATAAGATCACGCTTTAAATTCTAAAATTTGGTCTTTGGTTGAGTTACATTCTCTTCGTGCATAATATGCCATATCTTCTCATATCTGTATCTGAATACATCAGTTGTGCAGGTAACGACAGAATGGGTCTTCAACGAGTAGCGGACGAGAGGGAAAAAGATAGTAGACATAGAAGGCTTTCTAGACAGTATTAAAGAATGCAGAAGATACGAATAAATCAAGAAATAAATTATGTAAGGCAAAGAAATGATAAGTTTTTGCATCTTCTTCGATGTAAATATTTGTTAGGGATCGTCCAAAACGTACTATTCAATAGGAAGTTCAATTTAATTCAATAGATACCTTTATTGAATGCATCAAGTTGATAGTCTTATATGGCGTATTGCTTTTACTATACGATACATAAGAGAGAATTAGATTTTCCAAAACATCCTCATTACATGAATTCTTAAAATCATGAACATGGTATCTCATTAAATATTATCCACAAAGATTTTGTGACAACATTTGTTTCACGTAAATGTGAAACATGTATGCATACAAGTAACATATAAAAGCAATAAATGTCTTTTGAATTAGACCTCTTCATTTGTTGATATGTTTTTATCTGGTAATATACTCATTTATGTTACATAATCCATTTATTACTCTTACTCTGACCTCATGCAACATTATCCAGAGTCGTTATATCGTATTTATGGTCAGAATTCTTCTATTTTCATTCGGATGAAAATATGTCTGCAAAGAATTTGTATTAATGTCTTTTACATCCCAGGAGAGGAACGTTACTTCTTTATCCCTGCTGAAATGATGGACGTATACTTTCTTTTTCTTGTCCACTGCTTCGTTATCTTTTTATTGTCTCATCTCTTCCGCAACGCTGATGAAAAAACCTTCCTTCAAATGACACTGAAGGCAACTCTTGGTAGATCCCTAAATAGAGCTCACGATGCTTTATTATCCGAAAATGCCTCGAGTGGCTCTCTCATCGGCTAATCACCCAAGGGGCATTCGGAAGTAGATACATCGGAGTGGAGAAGTTGGCAGGGCAACGAGAGATTGGAGCAGCACATTTATGCATGCATGCTTAGTCTAGGATAGATCAGTATTGGTGGTTTGACGTGGTATTTGGTTTTTGCCGGTATGCGGTCCTTGAAACTTGTAGAAGTGTATAACGGGGATGAAAATGATACGAGTATTTTGCTCATTATTCCGTTTTCTCAATATATACTCGTGCGTTAGTAATTTTAGGCAAAATCTCAAAGATATTAAATGCAAATCATACTTAAATGATTTTCATTATTTGATCAATCTCAATATTCATTCAATGTTTACATTATTGAATAATATCCTTTGAATTTGCAATGATTTTGCAGCTAGTCAATGATATAATGTCATAGTCATACTACTATTTGCGTAAGTCAATACATTGCTAGAAGAAAAATTTTTATGTCGTTGCTTTTAACGAAATTTCCCGTTTCAGTCAATGTGGGAATTTCTTGTCATCAGCATCGTAATGTGATTTATAACTTGATGATATTCATGTAAAAAGGTGCACACTTTTCCCAGTAAATTGTAATTTTATTACTTATTAGATGGAGTTATAATTTCCTCATTGATATACCATTGCTCTTTTAGGGATTTAATTTTAAAATATTAAATATAAGCCATTACAGAGATGTTAATTCAAGTACATATTGCGTCTTGAAATCATTGTTAAATTTAATCACAAATTTTTGTTTTCTAAACTGAAGGATAAAAATCATCTAAATTAGTAATCAAATTCCCAAGATACCCACCACATTCAAACAGGTATTTTGTAATGACTACGTGGGTCACAAATAGGACCTATTTTTGACCCAGATATCCACTAAGAAATCAAGTCTTCAACATAGGTCTACTAGTGGAAGAGTTTGGGCACTGGTTTTCTATGGAATTCTTACCAAAAAAAGGGACATATAATAAGGAAGACCTCCTGTATAAAGCGAAATCATTCTTAAACTGAGGGGAAATTTCTCTTATCTGGTAGTGAGATCATGTATTTGAAAGAAGATATTGGGAAAAGCTTATGAATCGTAACATGCTTAAGTTTGGTGGGTAACTAAATCAAGTTGAAAGTAAAAGTAGAGATGCTAAGCTAAAGCCGAACACATCCACTATAATATTTAAATGGCTGACGTTTACGTTTACGATTTTTTTTAAGTGTTGTAGAGATACTGCTATTTAAAAAATACATCGTGGACAGCGAAAGGAAAAAATTTATTATGCATTTCCATTAATTGAATTCTAAATAGGAGAAAGGAGGAAACATGGGCGTCTCATTACGCCAGGGTATTTTAACCTTATTCATGGGCCTCCCCCTGAGCATTCTTTTATTTTAGAATCAACAAATACATTTTTCCACTTGCGTAGGTCATTGCTCAATGTAAGTGCACTTAATTCGTTTTTGAATCGGACTGCGTTGATGTACAAAATGCACCGTGGTTACCTTTATCTATGACCATGTCGATTTGGGTGAAAGGAAGAGGGATTTTCTCGGAGGTCTAATTGTAAGAAAGTAGTGTTAATTAGTTTCAGAACCCATAGCTTCCAAATGTGACAACCGATTTTAATGAAGTATAATACAAGTACTTGTATGACTGTGAGTGACTGCTCATTTATTAACTGAATTTTCATGGAAGGGGTAGTTACTGCATATCAAAAATATTTGTTAACTTTAAAAGACATATCCAATTTGTTTGCTATCCTTTATTCATGTAAATATCATTCCTGACTTGATATTCAGTTGCCTGCCATTATATTAACTAAATAACTATAAGAAGTAAAGTTAAGGTTATTTTCGATAATCCAGAGATGAATTCATTATATATCATACAAATTTTGTAAAACTGTTAAACTTGTAAAAACGTACTAACTTCGAAACATGATTTATTGAAGTCTCATTTGGACAATTGTAGTTCTCAGGTTGCCACTATCAATAAGGCCGAATTCCAGCTCGTTTTTTAAACACAATTAAATATTTACAGATATTTGCTTAAAGATAAATACTGTTTAGGAATTGTTTTACTTCCTTCAAATAGGTTGTCATTTGGAAAATAATACTTCTGAAACTCGGGTGACTCGACTTCTATTTACAGACAGTAGCAGTAGAGTACGTTTTTGGCGGTTTGTAAATGGTTGCCACAATTTGCCACTATCAAATTACCCTTGGAGTAGCTTTCTAAGAATTTTCCAAAAACGTTTCTCAATACATCACACTTTAGCCATCCAAAATGAACAAATATTGGAAAAACTGTTACCTAGTTGAAAACTAGTCTCTCACATTTCCAATGCCTTACACGTGTAATCGTGTCCTTGATTTATCATTGATAAATTGACCATATTATTCTGATAAATGTTATACAACACATGATTACTTGCTTTTAAATTTAGACAATTTTAAGAAGTTATTTCGTGTTGATAAGGCTTTACAATGAGTTTTTGTGTTTTACGTTGAATTTTTGTGACCCACCACTAAACTTTATTAATGAGTTATAAATTATAATAAAGCTGAATTACAATTTCATTTAAAATCCTTGTTTTGGAGACATTTGAAAGGCGAATAATATAGGTGAGACTTAAACATTTTATAAATTGTCAAATCATTCAGGTTATATGCTGATAAAGGACTAATACTATCTACGCATTAGTAGGTGATAATATAATTTTTAGATTAAGTGAAAATTACTTCTAAACCGATCGCTATAAGCATTCATTTTTCCACTGCACAAATTGAATCCACTAAGGTAGAAAACAATCTGCTACGAATCACTCAATGATTTCTCTTATAGTTGGTTACCTAGCACCTAATGGAACTCATCTCCGAGTCAGTTTATATGGTGCGGTGTAGTTACAGATAACAATAATAATAATTCGACCCGTTCGATTAGAATCGGGATATTTATTCTTTCAATTTTTTGAGGTACCTGTTTTTTAAACCCCAATACAATTTCGTTAATTTTTTACAAAATATGAGTTGCATGCCTTTCTTTTCCATCGTTCTCCCCGTTCCCACTTTATCTTTTGTTGATAAGTCTATCCAACATTCTCTTAATCCGTTCCTTCCAGTTTGTGTGTTTCCTCGCCATAAATTGGGAGATAAAGAACTCTTGTGTATTGCCGTGTCCTCCTCCATGATGTAGTTACAGATACAGTCAATAGTTGAAATGGCATTGCCAATATATTTTTGCGATTTCAAGTTATCAAACAATTCCGTACCTATCCCAAAAAACTGTCGCCATGACCTTCCTGGTCAATGTTAACTGTCTTTGCCATTTTCGGAGCAGGTTCGCCCTTTGCATTCCACACTGTTTTGATTGTTCTTTTGTTCAGCAGTTATGAGTCGACGCAAAAAATTCTGACTCGCTTCGCTAAAGCAGCTCCAACAGGGCCTTGGAAACGTTCATTCGAATGCATTTTATTCCCAATGTGAGTAAACGTGGCACCCAACGCGCGAATAGCTTACGCATGTCCCATTATTGAAACAGTATATGACAAACGCGTTATGTCCATAACCTCTGTTATTTCTCTAACCTTAATTTTACGGTCGTGCAGCTCATATTTTGTGAACTTTTCGATGGTTGTCGCGGTTTCAGGCCGTCCTGAACGCTCATAATCAGACGAGATGGTCGTTTAAATTCAGCTGCCCAAAATTACGAGGTCGTAAATGATGCCACGAGGTTTCTTTACAGCGTCCAACTCGTCTTTGATTTGCGTAGGTATGTTGCCTTTTATAACAAATACTTCATTACAGTTCGATACTCAGTTTTTTCCCTATCACAAAAACCCACCAAACGACTCACTCAAATAATTGCCCAGCAACAACTGAATGCCCAAACAGGGCTGAAATTATTTTGAGTGCTCTTCAACGCATACAAAAGCACATTCCCCAACTTTGTTGAAGAGTATTGCCATCTTCATAACGATTTTGGAAACTTTTCAGGTAACTCCTCTCATCGGCAAGAAAATTTGGAAAGTTGAAAAAACGATGAAGGAATAGTACGTAAACCAGCTTTAAACGGCATAGCAAAATTAACAGCTTAAAATAAAGTACGACCGTAGTAATTGGTTGTACTAGTTGTGACTTTATGAGTATTTCTTTTAATTTGTAATGGAATACGATAAAATTGTGATTCCTAAGTATTTTATTTAGAAATGACCGGGGTTTCAACGATTCGCGTTGTCATTAGGTGACCTGAGAAATAGTGATGACGTTCAAAGTTGAAAACCGGACCGTATCTAAATAAAATACTGTGTAATTTCAGAATAGCAGTTTTTCACTACAAAATGAGCACAGCAGTAAAGAATGGCAGTATGACATGAACTCAAGAGTGGGAGAATAAATCCGTAATAATCATCCGGCCGCCTGGTTCGTATATGAGCATATTCCGTCCTTTTACTTGCAGTTTTTAGAGCAGGTCACACTCTCGATACGACGCATGCATTTGCTAAAGTCGTCGTAAATAAGAATTATCTACAAATATTTTCCCTATTGCTTCTTGCAACAAAAGTTTTTATCGTGCTCACCATTGTCGATCGCTCAAAAGGAGACCCGAGTTTTTCAAGTCCCTTAGCTCGTCAATATTGTTACAGTTTTTAAAGTGCGAACAACTACCCGAAAACCTCGTCCGAATAAAATCTAGGCGAAAAATCCAAGTCATCCATCAATCCAAGTCGTCTCCTTCACATCCATTGGAGATTTCTAGGTAATCAATTAGGACGCCCAAGGGTCTTATCAGGGTGCATTCAAGACATTGTGCGTCCTTCCTCTCCATGTGCCTCCCTCCCTCCTTCCACCGCCTGGCCTAGATTCCTTCCCTTCGCCGCGTGCACCCTCTCCAGCCTTTGTTTCCTCTCACCGAAACTCTTCATCCCTCTCCCGTCCTTCACTCGAAAATCCACAAAAGATCTTCCGCCCTCGCCCCGCCATGAAAACCACCGAAAGACTCACTCCCCCCCCTTCCCCTTTGCTTCCCCTCTCTCCCTCCCACGTGGCGGCTTCCTCTCATGTCCGCACTCGAGGACCGAAGGTGGTTTTAAGTAACAACCAGCGCCGTAATCCCTCAATCCTTAAACATCCCAACGACCCCCCATAACCTAATCTCTCTTTCCTCTCTCATCCTGTCCGCCTTGATTCACCTCCATCGCCGATACACCTCCACCCTCCCTTACTCCCTTGCTGTGCTCCTTGAACATAGTCCGAGGTGAAAAAGTCACGGGAGAGAGCTCCCTTTTAAATGAGTGCGTGCCTCGTATTATTGCTTTTGTCACTCGGGATACCTTTAGCTTTATGACTTTCTGCTGGAGTTACAGCCTCGCGGGCCCTTTACTGCTCGGAGTTTAGATACGTCACAGGCTGCTGCCGCCTCCAAGGAAGCTGAGTCTTACATTTCGAGCAATAATGTCGCAACCCAAAATTGAGAGAAAAAGGATTTTCATCCGTCCCCTTCTTCTCTTCCGTTGACACCCCAGCTATCTTGGCGACCCTATCCCGAGTCTTGCAGCAGTGAACTCTGATGCAATAGCATCCTCCCATTCTTTCTTTTTTTGCTGCGATTTTACCTATCCAATGGCATTGATGTGAACATCAATGCTCTATCCGCGGTGTTATTCTTCTTTTTTTCTCCAGAATTTAATGTAAATGGATAGTTGTTTAATAATGTTCCAATATATATGTTGAGAGATATTTGTGTATATATGGTGCTTTCAGTTTGAAGAGATTAATTGATCAAGTCGTTGAACGAAAACAGTTCAATCCGATTGCTCATAGTCCTTTTTGACGGAAAGCGTGAAAAGCTGTTTTGATCCCTTGTTCAAATCAACTTGTATAATTATAATACAATTCTCGGCGTGATCGAGTTGGTGTGCAGATATGGTGCGCTATATTCAAAGACGTAGGAGGAGAGGATTTAGAAAAATAAAGAGTCGCATTACGAAAAAAATGTCAATGAAATAAGACTTTCCAAACAAAATTACAATAGGTACATGTGTTGGATATGGTTTTAAATTAAGGAGTTTCTCGCAAAATTCCAATTACAAGTTTATCTGAAACTCCTCCCATAAGGAGTTACGTATAAATATAAAACACTAAATGATATATATATTTAAAAAAATATATATACATAATATGGCATGATGTATTTCGAAATGGCTAAATTAATACTAACATTAACATAATGCCATTGGAATTAAACGCTAAAAAAATAATTTCAAGCTAAATTATTATTAAAGATAACTTTTATAAATACATACTTGATTTAATATAAACGCTAACTGCAATGGACTGGAGAAATAGGGGTTGTAAACACTGTCTCTAAATAGATAGACATTATTAGGATTATAAACTACCTTTAATGTTTCATTTTCCCAATGTCGTACAGAAAATATAAAACCATTGGGTTCTTTTTCATTTATTTTCATTTTTATCGAGATACTAATATTTTTATTAGAGTAATCGAAATAATAAACTGAAGATTGGTTCAAGCGATGGAGACATTTACAGCTACTCTGATGAGTGTATCCCGTTGTTGCAGCCCTAATGAAATCCACATTTTTCCTGTAAATTTTATTTTGTCTTTTAAAATCATAGTTAAGACCTTTGCTATATAAATGCGTGTAATAAAATGCAATGCCAGAAAATATTCATTTCTTTACAGTAATCAAATTCAAGGTCAAATTTGCGGAAGGTTAGCCCACTCTCCAATCACCCAAATTTTCTTTGCTTCCATTGTGACATCACTGAACTACCATAGTACAAAAATAGCTAAAAGAAATAACTAAATACACTTTAAATACTATGCCACTCAATTAATTTTCAGATCTTGACAATGTAATCACCATTAGAAAGAGACATGCCTTTTGTGAATATTGACTTGACCCATCGCGAATGAAATGTTGGAATACTACGTTTTCACAAGTTCCAGCTCACACAATAATTTTAAAGTTATATATATCATTTTCAGATATGAATCAATATCATAGGCATAATAGCATTCATGTTATTTCGGGAAGATTCCAGCAGTTAATTTGCATTAGCAAAATATAGGATAGTCAAATGCTACCAATTTCAAATCGGAAACTTTGACCATTTAATCATTCTAGGCCACCAGCCGACCCAGATACCTGAATCCTGGTAATTAATATTATCTCTTGTCGGTCGCTCTCTCCAAATTCTCACCGTTTTTGTCCCTTGTATTAACTATTCTATCGTCTACATTACTAGACTCTACTATATATGTGTACTATACACGCTATAGCATACCGTCGTCGATTCTTCACTGTCAAGTCTGCCACGATAGGGTCGAATTTGAGAGTCAGGAGCTAAGAAGATCGCGGACCTTAAGAGGTCGACGTCGGATTTCTGCAGATGAGATATTCCGCCTCTTCCCTTTCCAGAGCGCAATTCCTTGAACCCCACACGTGTACCGCATCGGCGTCACTTCCGTGCGCCCTCCTTTCTTGAAGTCTCCCCCAGCCCTCCTCTTTCGACCCTCTCCCCCAGACTCCGAAAGCACCCCTTCCCCATTCTTCCCTTTCATCCATCTCCGCTGCCACCCCTTTAAACTCTCTCTAACACACGAGCAAGCCTTCTCTCTCGAATTTCA
This sequence comes from Hetaerina titia, assembly GCA_037158775.1. Lineage (NCBI taxonomy): Eukaryota > Metazoa > Arthropoda > Insecta > Odonata > Calopterygidae > Hetaerina > Hetaerina titia. The sequence continues at coordinate 103,497,701 of CM073770.1, read as the reverse complement.
CATGCATTGCGCGCTCAAGGTTGGATTGTTTCCAAATTACCAAATTGGAATTCACGTTAGTTTCCATGGTAGCGGGTTGAGTGGGAGGCACGGAAGGAGGGATGGGAAAGGGCTTAAGGGTTCCGGGGGTTGGGGGTGGCATCTAGGAAGGAAAGAATGAAGGAATGCTGGGAAATAAAAGGTTAAGAAATGGGAAGTAGCTCTGAAAAGAAGTGGGGGATCATGACAATGAGGCCACGATCACTGGAGATACCAGGAAAGTGTATGGGGGTTCGTATTTCTCATCTTGAAGGCGTATTTATGATCCAATAGGAAAGGAACTCAAGAAACCATTATTAATGTTAATTTAACACACCCATTCCATGTGATCTCATTAAATATACCATTATAGAGATCACTATAAAATCAGAAATACATTTGAAGTAATGTCTCCTTAAAGGCAAAAATACTCTATCCGTGTATGAGTCACTTACTAGTTTTTAAGTAAAAAACGAACCAGTTATATTGGCCATTACTTTCTATAAATATGGAACAGAGACGTACATTACGTGTTACTTACCTACTTCTTGGCATAAAAAATATAATGACTTTCATTAGGATATGTGGTGATTTTTCTCCGAGGAATTCATTTCCTATCATCATTGTTTTTGGCTAATTATTCAATTTATTATTTTTGCATGAACAAATGTAACATATGGAAGCAAAAACATATTTTTAGATTATGTTAAAAAAAATAAAAAATAACAGGAATTTTATCATGAAAATTCTTAAGGTTGAATTATATTTATATATATGGCGGGATTTCGTGTTTCAATGTATATTTGGCCAATGTGGCTCGTCTCTTCGTCTGGCAATGCGTACCATGAAACGTACCGTTCTGTTCCTATCCTCTATGATGCTGTATGTTTGCTTACCTACTGTCCTTTCTTCTTGTGTGTTTATTGTCTATTTCTCCTTTGGTGGGTGAAACAGCTCTCTAACGCTCTCTCTCTCTGGGCCAAGCAATCGGAGCACCTGGGCTCGGATAAGGAAATATTTTTACGTTTATGATCTGCTCAAATCCGACTTCCCCATCTTTCCTGTGTTCGTCTCTCATGTGTTTTCCTATCCCCTTTCCTTATTTCTATTCCCATGTGTGAAATAATATTTGTTCGCCCCATCTTTCCTGTGTTCGTCTCTCATGTGTTTTCCTATCCCCTTTCCTTATTTCTATTCCCATGTGTGAAATAATATTTGTTCGCCGTATGGCGGGATTTCGTGTTTGACTATATATATAAACACGAATAATATATATATATATATATATATATATATATATATATATATATATATATATATATATATATATATATATATATTGATATATATTATATATTAATCAAATCATATATCAATCATAATCAATCAAATTATATATTATATCAAACAGAATTAGGTATAAGGAAAGGGGATAGGAAAACACATAAAAGGCAAACACAGGACATGTGGGGAAGGCGGTTTTTGAGCAGATCACGAAAGTAAAAATATTTCCTTATCCGGGATTTGAACCACGGACCTTCCACTTTCCGGGCGGATGCTCTACCTCTTGAGCTAATTAGGAAACCTGGTTTACCTTGAGATCTGCGATCTTATAAAGCGCCAGAGTGCTCCGATAGATGTTGCCCGAGAGATGGCGTTATGGAGCTGTTTCACCCACCAAAGGAGAAATAGACGGGACACAAGAAGGGGAAGGATATTTATGTGTTTTCCTATCCCCTTTCCTTATACCTAATTCTGTTTGAATGAATATTTGTGCGCCGTATGGCGGGATTTTCAAGTTTGAATAAATAAATAAATAAATATATATATATATAGGGTTCGTTCCGAAATTAATACAATTATTTTTTTTGGTAATTTATTGAACAGATTTTCAAAAAACGTAATATAAATATTGAGAGAGGTGGGGAATGCAGAATCGAGTGTATCAAAAGAGCAAAAATATTTCCTTGACCGGAACTTGAACCACGAAAGGCCCAGCGCAAAAGTTTCTTATGGGCTAGTTCATACACCTCCCGTATATATATTAATGGTGCGATTTGCCGGCGAGATTAGGATTGCGAGCAAATTATTCTTTGAGTAACTTAAGTTTTCCGGTGAAAATCCCATGTAGAGCGTAAATGCCACGCAACTCCGTCGGGAGTTACGATGATTGCAACTTGGGCGTAATCTGATTGGAGAAAATTCCACTCCAACTACAATTAAGCAATTGGCAAATCTCGTCGAGTGGGCGGGGTCGCGTGAGAGATGTTCTAACGGGAGGAGACAATGGCGGTAAACGGAGACGGGGACACCGAATCCAAGTGATCCAATTGGAAAAGAAAGACTGGTGAAAGGAAGTTGCAACTCGGACAATCGCAGTTGGGGCATCCACTACGAATAGATGACGGATAGACGACGAGGCGCGTGGCGCAGGTCGAGCGAATGATGAGAGGGGGAGGGAGAATCGCCGGCGCAGAAGAAGGGGGTAGACGCGGAAGGCTGCCTGCGTGTCCCTTCATAAATGTCTCGCGTATTACCTGTCTCACTCCCACCCCCGCTCCCTTAACACCATCCGAAATGAAAGTCAAGACGTCTCATATTTCGCTGCGAGAGTTTTGACGAAGACGGAATTGTTCGGAAAGAAAGATAAAAATTGTATTAAGGAAAGTAGGCTGCGAGATTAGGGAAGCACGAAAAAGCTCCGGCGCGCACAAAACTCTCGGGCGCAAACATCGCAATGTGACTTTTATCGCTGCTCGCGGGGCGGGGGTAAGGAGTGCGTCGCCCCCCCCCCCTCTGCCCACGGGAAGAATGGGGGAGGGGAGGAATATCTCAAATTACTCTCCCTCTCAAGTCGCGAAACATGGCAAGTGTAAGGCGGTTCCCTCTCCGCTGCCAAAATACGTAGCAGCACAGCAGCGTGCAGCACGCATCTCCACGCCCGCCTCTCCCGCTTTCGTTGCCGGCGATCGACCGACCGTCGCAACATCCTGCCCACCGCGCGCACCCAGATAGACCCGCGGTGTATTCCACTCCTCCCTCCTCCTACTTCACCCGCACGGCCTTCTCTCGAGAAGAAATAACCCCGTGTCCTGACTCTCAATCCAGCACTTTTCCGAATTTTAATAACTCGTTCGCTTTCCCCCATCCTCTATACACACAGACACCATTGTGCGCTCCCACCAAGTAAGCAAATAGTTGGCTGTTGTTCTAGTGCCGGTGAACTTAGTCGTACCCCTTCCGCGCTCCGCCCTGCTTTTGCTGCATACCTTCGTCCTCATATCGTGTCGCTTCATAACTCGCGTGCCTTCTCCTCTTTCCCCGCTCGCCCTCTCAGCCTTTCCCATTTTTTTGGAATATCTTCGTCGCCGAATTTCACCTCCTTTGACGGTATGTCCTTCTTTTTAACTGGAAGTCTTCCTGATCAGTTACAGTTTCATTTTTCATCCGAAAATATCACCCAATTTCACTTAGGTACTCCTAAAACTGGTGAATATATCGCAGGGTTAGGGTGAAAACGGTCACAGTGTTTCAAAAGTTTACAAAATTGAAGATATTTTATAGCATGATAATTGTACCCATGCTTAAAGAATTACCTGAAAATAATTCATTACAAATATGAAAAAGAAAATATCCTCTGAGATATTCTTCCAATCCGTTTTTAACTTTTCAGCGTTTCATTATCTAAGTAGAACAAAAAGTAAAAACTAACTCAGGTTACTAAGCTGCGACGAGAGAAGTTTAGTAAAATAACTTAAGAAAATATAAATAGCAATTTTCCGCAGTATTGGAAAGGAATTATGACTTGAACTTGTTCCCTAAAAATAATGCCAATGAATGTAATGAACGTCTATTATTAAAATGCTGGAGTACACTACTATATTGTTTCCCTTATGGTAGACCCTTGCAATCCTTATGTAGACCCTTCTAGGCTAACTTTACAGTTGTAAATTTTCCCTTCTTTGAAAGCTACCGTTAACAAAAACTGAACATTTTTATTTACTTACATTAACTTTTCCTAAACTTCAATTACTTGATAATTGTATGCCGTTCAAAAAAGATGAATACCATAATTTCTAGCAATGGAATAGCATTTATATTGAAGTAAATTGTTTGAGCTTTATTCATAACTATCATGCATTTAATGAGAAGGTAAGCCGTTCCTGCATCACGCAATTCTCCGATTTCATCTCACCTATCCTCGGCAATGGGTTTCATTTGCCCCTGTGAGTCGATAGTTTTCTTCCTTTGAGGGAAAACTTTGAATCAAACCTCCCTTGATTGGATTAAAGTGAATACCTAACATTCTCTCAAGTGAAGACAATAGATTATTTTCGAACTTCGTCGCTTTACCGGAAATACCATTTTACCCTTCCTCGGAGATATGTACCCTCCCAACACAAATAATCCTCATTTTGATCAAATGAAAGGGTTTTCCTATCGGTCGAATAGATTCTCCGAGACACTTCAGGAAAATTTTCAAAGTTGAGAGTTACAGGTATGCGCTCAGAATTACTGCTCCTCGGAAGGCATTGATCATCATCGCAGCAGCTCTATACATCGGGAAAGTTAGCTCTCTGCCAATCATTCTATTCCTGCGTGTTGACGCAACGTTGAGCACCCTTGCAAAGAGGAGCGCTTATAAGACGCAATCTTCCATCCTTCCGCTTGCTTTATTCCTCGTCGCTGTCACCGAGCAAAGCCTTCCTACTGATCCCACATTTACAGCGCTCTCTTTCGTTCTCCCTCATTGTCTTCGTCTCTCATCCAAACTCAGTGATAATTCCCTCCTCCGGATTTCACGCTGTGAGCCGATTCGGTAACCATTTTAAAAAGCCATTCAGCAGACACAAATGCAGAGCCGGGATGCCACGAATAAGATAAATGTTTAGAAAGGGACGATCAAGTTTTCCGAGAAATTTGAGGGCAGAGCGGTAAAAGCCTTGAGTAGTGACACACGATCCGCGGAATAACTTAATCAGGCGAAAGGAAACACCGCAATAAAAGTGCAGAGGTAAGAAAAGAATGCAATTAGACAAATTTTTATTTAAGAAAATATGCATTCGATATAGGAGGAGAAACCGAGATATTTCTGTTTTAACTCGGAGTAGGAAATTATAGGGAACAGAAAAATAAGTGGTAGAACTTTTCAATATAATGTGAGAGTAATTTGAGACGCATGTTTACTAAAATAACAGGATTTTAATGGACATTCTTCAAACTTCAATTTTACATAGATGCAGCAGGGAATACTTATACGTGAATCTCGGGTATATTAAATATAAAAAATATTGCTAACATCAATGAAAGCGGTCATGTTTTCTAAGATTGGCGAATCACGAATGTTATGTAAGGTGTACAAAAGTGTTAAAAATGATAATAAAATTTTTTAAAAGAAATTAGGGGTGGTGAATTATATCTATATTAGGTAATATACCAGTTAAGGTAGGCTTTTGGATGGACACAACTATCAAATAAATATTTTGTAACTCCAAACAAAACCCAATCCAAAAACCTACTCTACATCAAGTCCCTCTTCATCTCTGTGTACTTCTTTCCTCCCTTCATCCCGTTCAACATCCCTGTCCTGTTCCTGCCCTTTCCTCCTTTGCCTAACATTCTCCCCTCTATTATCTTCTTAAACATCCCACTACCGCTCAATACGCCCTTCATCCATCTTTCCTGCCTCCATAGGATTTCTCTCAACAAACCCCTCTCCTCACCCACCATCTCCAGTACTTCCTCATTTGTTTTCCTTTCGGTGCATTTCACCTTTTCCATTCTTCTCCACACCCACATTTCAAAAGCCTCCAGTCTACGTCTATTCTCCTGCTTCAGTGACCACGTTTCCGCGCCGTACTAGCTACGCTCCATATCAAAGTTCTTACGAATTTTTTCTTAACATACTTAATCAAGGTCCCCGTCATCGACTCCCTCCTCCTGGAGAAAGCCTCCTTGCCTAGTGCAATTCTTCTCCTTACGTCCTTACTACTTTGACCGTATTGGTCCAAAACACTTCCGAGATATGTAAACTGTTCTACCTGCTCTATTTTTTCCCCTCCTATCTCAATGTTTAGCTTAGCCTTCTTCTTCCTAGAAAATCGCATAACCTTTGTTTTATTAATATTGATTCTCATGCCATATCTATCGCACTGAACCTCCAATTCACTCAGCAATGCTTGCAACCCCTTGGCTGACTGAGCAACTAATGCTTGGTCATCACCAAACCTAACCGATTTTACCAATTCCCCTCCGACTTTTATTCCTACCTCCAGTTCTTCCCATGCCTCATTAATCATTTCCTCCACATATACGTTGAACAGCACCGGTGACAATGGGCAACCCTGCCTTACCCCTCTTCCTAACACTGCTCATCCGGACTGCCCGTTCCCCACTCGCACCCGAGCAGTCTGAGACATGTACAGGTTGCGGATCAGTCTCCTGTCCCTCCAATCCATTCCTATTTTCTGCAATACACGCATTAATTTTTCCCAATTCACTCTATCAAACTTTTTTTAGAAATCTTCGAAACAGGCAATTACGTCCTAATTGTATTCTACATTCCTCTCGATTAGTGATCTCATTACAGCAGTGGCATCGCGCGTACCTCTTCCTAAACCCAAACTGATCATCTCCTAAGTAATCATTTGCCTTACTCTCTATCCTTTTGTTGATGATCCTGAGAATAACTTTAGCTGCGTGGGATATCAAGCTTAATGTTCTGTAATCCTCACATGATGTAGCCTTTACCTTTTTCGGAATAGGAACTAACACTGATCCCACAAAATCTTCCGGCCAGATTCTTCCTTCCTCATAGATACTACGAATCAGTCCATATCGAGTTTTCTTCCCACATTTTCCTAAACATTTCAACAGTTCTACAGGGATATTGTCCACCCCCACGGCCTTATTTGCTTCCTCCTCCTTTAATTTTCTTTCTATTTCATCATCGAGTATGCCTGGACCTAAGCTATCTTTATCTACGTAATTTTCCTTTTCTATGTCTAACCCCGTCGGCCTAAGTTCTCTACCATACAATGTTTCTATATACTATATTCCTTCCATCTCTCTTGGATTTTATCTGGTTCAAATATTATCTTACCCCACTTATCTTTAACTGTTAGCACAGATCTTGCCTTCTTACTACCTGATAATAAACCTTGCTGTATAGCGCACCAATTTCACCCTTCTTCTGTTAACTTTCCATATCCTCGCATTGCGTTTTCCACCATTCTTCTTTTATTTTATTTGTGGCCTTTCTCAAATACATAAATATTCACAATACATATCTGATCGGCACGGTAAAAATTTTCTTTCGAGAATTTATCACAAAAGTTTTTTAATAATAATTGATTTTAAACAAAATAAGGTTAAAATAATGTTGATACGTAAAATCCTTTTGCTTTCCTGAAGTTCTTAGACAGCCGCATTTATTTGTAAAACTGTAAAGAATGTGAAATATATTTTATGTGCTTTCAGCAAAATTATATGTTTATTTATTAAACGATCACTTACCCATAGTGGAGCATAGTATGGTTTTCCGTCATCTTGACCTCTTATAAAGTTACAACAATTCCTGAAAATTACTTTTTTCTTTCAATTCTAGTTTAAAAAGCTTTGAGATGATACTTTGAAATTCCAAATAGCAATGTGCTATATGAAATATTCTTAATTATGGTTGGAACTTCAAAGCAAGTCCTACACATATTCAAGCACAGAAACATTTTTCTTTTGTTTTCAACAAAATTTATTTTTTGAACATTATAGGTGATTCAATGATTTAATTTATCATAATTTGTATTATTAAAGGTTGTAATAAGTGAAAATAAATCTACAGCATTTCTAGGTACTGTGATTTTTGAAGTCAAACTTAGCAGGTGAAATACATGGATTGTTTTAATGAAAATAACTTCTTTACTATCTTTGTTTGTAAGCAAGAGAGAGTACTGTCCTGCTGATACTCGAGCGGATCCAGGAGTGTCTGTTACGTTTCTTTCCACCAAAACCCTTGCGCTGTCACAAACTGAAGGAGACCGATGTTTACCGTGAGATATTTTTTCAGCTCTTAAAGAAACGGGAGCAAAAATTTCATTAGGAACTTTAGTTTACAGATCTTTCATTCTTACTTCCCGATAATAACCTTGCTGTACAACACACCAATTTTACCTTTCCTCTGTAAACTTTCCATATCCTAGCATTGCGTTTTCCACCATTCTACCTTTGCTATATTTGCGGCCCGTCTTAATTTATTGTTTAACTCTTTGTACTTCCTTTTGCCTAACTCTGTTCCATCTTCTTCTCTCATCCAATTTTGCAACCTTCTCATGCGTGACCCAGAATTTCCTTATCTTTTTCCCGTTAACGGTTCCCATAGTGTCTTTTGCAGCTTTCGATGTCTCTTTCTTGATACAATCCCATTTTTACTCGATAATACTCAGCTCTTTAATAATAGTTTCGACGGAATGGAGCTTCGTCTTCATCAGAAGATGCAGCAGAACTGCATTTCGAGTTCTACTGCATCTTCTGATGAAGATGGAGCTCAATTCCGTCGAAATTATTAAGAAATAACGTGCGAGTGTTTTTTATGTTCTTATATTGTTTTTTGCTGTCAAAGTTTTTATTCAACACTTCCGTGTTACTTCGAGGAAATCTCGACGATCGAGAAAGGTTTCCCTTCTGGCCTTAATGGTAATTTGCTTTTTGTAAAGGCTGTAAAAATGGTAATATGATCTTCAGAAAGTTAGGCGCTAATTTCCTACTCTGACACATTTCTATACCCTATCGCATGATATGAAAATGTGAACTCCGTGAATACAAGTCAGGGGGCTCTAAGGATATTCACGTCATTAATCCAACACATTCCACGTCTTGCCTACACGTTCGCCTTAAATAATTTAGGATCTAACTTTTACTTTAGTCGCCGTTGTTAGTAGCGATTTAACATATGTGAATATTTGTAGTGAAGAATGTAGGAAATGGCAGATAATTTTCAGAATAATAAAGAAAAAATTTTTAAATGCGTTCATTGCGAAAATTCGTTCACAGCGTATCGTAGTCAGCTCATGGAGAATAACTACTAATACGGATTCTATCGTACTTAGGGTGTTAGCAAAAATGCTTGTGTCGAATTGAATTAAGAGCCAAATGTTCCACAAAGTTCTCCTTGAAAATTTATTTCTAACGTGCAATTCGTGCAATTCTTCCGTGGAACTAGGACTTTGATTTGTTTAGGTTTATCAAACTGTTTGCGTCCATGCGTCTCTATTTGAGTACACTTTGGATAGATAAGTATTTGCGGCAACGTGAGCCCAGCGAACGAAGCACCTAACTGCTAGCCACAGAAAGAACATAATCAGCCAACATAGTCGAACGTCTTGTGAGACTCTTGCTCTCTCTCAATATTCTAAATAATATGCCAATGTTCGTTCAAATTCAGTCCGTTAATAAATACATCATTTGAATTATGATTTATATTTTGTCCTGATCTAATAAAAGTAAGGGGTATCAAAAATATCTTGTTAGAATTCATTTTAAAAAATTATTAATTCTTTTGCAATGGTTACTTTAAGAAGTGTTTCAGATTACAATTTTTGAAATTATTTATCTCAATTTAAAGCATGTTCTTGTATGTAAGTTGAAAGTCACAGCGCGCTTTAAAGGTTGACCTTGCCGATAGCATCAGCTTGTCTGTACGTGTACATAATTCCAAATCTGGCATATGGATCACGATTGAATTAGTCCATTAGTCCAATTAGTCCAACGCCCAATGTGCTTTTTCAAAACTTTGCTCAATTAGCAGGCAAAAAAGGTGTAATTAACAAAGAGATGAAACAAAACAATGATGAATAGATAATTAATTAAATGAGACTGATTAACGAGAGAATATGAGTTTATGATCATAAATAAAGACGGTTTCTTATATTCTGACCAACTTTATGTCGGCAGAAAATTGTTATACACATGTGTTAATAAGGAGCAGTTGGTGTGATAAGAAACCCATTCTATAATTTTTCATCTGCTCATTTATAGATTAAATCACTTCCATTTGGAAAACAATGGAAAAATATTCGCGGGTATTTGTAGTGGATAGTATTGATATTATGTAACATCTTATGGCAGTTTATACAACCGCTTTCATAGAACGCTTTTTGAGACTTTAAGTGAACATGAGAGGTCTTTTTCCAGTGATATTGGCGATCCTTTGAGAATCAAACTAAATGCATTGATCTCCTTTAGTTAGCCAAAATATATCACTTTAGTACTAATTTTCATCATTAGATTTATCCATGCATTTACAAAAAGCTGTCAGCATAATTTTTCGACCAAGATACATCTAAGAATAATGAACCCCACGATTGTCATAATCTGAGAGCACTTTCTGAATTTTTTTCAAAACTTCCCAATAACTTATTGAGAAAGTTTATTTCACTTATCCTTTACATGCCATATTCGATCTTCACGTGCTATCTATCTCTCTCTATCAGCTCTCTGTATTTGGTTCGCTTATACATTATCTTTCCAAAAATCCTTAGATAAAATTTTCGCTGTCCGAAGTGGAGGAAGTAAATTGTGACTTGAATTCATGCATTTTCATTTTTTAGTGAATTATTTGACATTTTTCATTTAATAACGCACTTCCAAATTTCCTCTTCGGCGAAAGCACTTTTTAAATGGATTTACTTCTAAGTATTTAGGGTTATAATCCCAGAATATGCCCTTTTTATTATTCTCTCGCTCATCTCCTGTTTGTAATGAATTACTTTACTTCATATAACGAGTACTGCGTTATCTGTATTCGATTTCTTTGTCTTACTTTTTTGTGGCCTTACATTTTTCTTATCTTATTCCGTCTGAAAAAGCCTTAAAAGTTGGTATTTATTACACCTTATCTCAACCTTAATCGATCTGTGAAAAATATACGTTAATTTTTACGTCTTTTCCGGGCGTAAGCGTTAAAAAAAACATTCCTCTCCCTTTTTCACGTTCTTCATGTAATCAGAATTTGCGACTGGATTAATAATTTTCATCGGTATTTCCCATTGTTATCACATCATAGGACCAATATTTATAATTTTTTTACAAGTTGCTGTGCAAATAACGCATCTTCTTATTGGCCTCAAATAATTCATCCTCTCCAGTTAAAGGTTGCATTTTCCGTTTTAGTTTATAAAATATCTTCCTCGTTTAATTTAAATTATTTAATAAACATGTGGTAAGGCAACAAATTCCATATTTACTATATCAAGCGGGGTTTTCCCATGCGTTGTCTATTTATGTCCTCCATCATCAAAACATTTATGACGTAATAGCTCGTTAACTTGGCTCGCGTCGTATACGATCCTACCTTTCGTGCACCTAACCTCAAGTGTCAGCAACATTGATCTGGGGACGACTTCGATAAAATAGTTTCCCCGCACGGCACCTCGCCAACGTTTACGACCAAATGCCACCCTCTCGCTCTCCAGCACGCATGCACCTGCCCACCCAGTTTAATTTGACCCTACTCCCCTTTCGGTGCGCGGATTGCTTAATCGCCTTCTCATTGGAAATTCCTCGCTCACTCAAAATTCAAAAAAACTGCCAACAAGCGATTCTGACCCATTTGCGCTTGCCTACAGCGGTGGAATGTCACCCGCTACCCTCGCCTAGCTAGTTCCTCAATGGAGGAAAAAGAATGTTGGATCATTGGGCTGTTTGTATGGGGCTAGTTTTCCTCAAATATAACAATGCTCTTTTGGGAGAGGGAAAAAGAATAGAATATGAAAGAAATCGATCAGGTTGTTAGGTTAAATTTAATCCGTCAAAAACGATTTTTATTTTATCTCACATTAAAGCAAATTAAACAGACCCCCAGGTTGACATCTAAAAATATTTCTTTACACCATTAAAATAGACAGTGTATTTTCTATAAATTAGTACTCTATGAATTAGTTCTGTAAGTCACCCTTTTGTTTCTTTAACGGCACTTTAGTTTACATTTCCACATGCCCACCCTGTCTTTTGTGCTGGTGTAGCCATCATTAAGTTGGGAAATCTATTTTGATCAAAGACCACTTGGTGCGCGGTGAACACTAATAAAATGACTCCCCACATTATTTTCACAATTGAGAGTACTATTTTTAAATTTTCTTTCCAGTTCAAAAGTGACCAATAGCTCCGATATCTCTAGGAATAACAAGGAAAAATGATTTTGGGATCCGCCAATTAACTCTTATTATATCCTATTCCGCAGAATTTTCAGATTATTACTTTTTTTGACCGGACCGCATAGCATAGCAATCTTTACTGAAACCCCATTTTTGTACCCATGGTGATAGATTTGAGATGAGAACCTACCTAAAGGAAAAAAGGTGGAAGAGGCTTTTAGTGACTAGGATAGCTAAGATATTCATTAAAATTAGATGTTATCATCTCGAGAAGGCAGAGTAATTCACATAGTAAATTGGATAAGTGGTAATTAATAGAAGAATACTCGTAAGATAGGCAAAGAAGCGTTAGGAAGTTGCTGACCAGTCTTGAGTAGAGATGTAAAGCAGAGCCTAAAGAAGACTTTTACTTACATGTATAGTATTGTAGGGCGCGGAAACTTGGTCCTTGGGAGTAGAGGGTAACAGAAGTCTCCAAAAGATAGTGTTGAGAATTTCCGGTTGAGGAGTTGAGAATACGTATAAGAAAAGATAAGTTGGCGGAAGGAAATTCAAAGGAAGAACAAACGAGGAACCTTTATGGTGGGAAAGGAGAGTGGGTTTACGGAGAAATCCAAGAGACAGAAAAAGCGGATGAAGGGCATGTAGAGTGGCGATGGGGTGTTCAAAATTATAGTCGAGGAGAAAATGTTGAGTAAATTGGCCTGAGGGATACATTTGGTGTTGTGGATTAACTGTAGGGAGAAGAAAACACGCAGCATTGGAGAATTGTTTATAGTATGGAAGTAGTTGTTTACTGTCCCCTTAGTTGAGACTTTAAGGTGTAGCAGTTAGTCTTTGTTTTCATGAAAACCTTTTAGACCTTAATACGTATGTATAGTTTTATGTTCAATGCTTCCGATATTGTTTTGAGCTGTTTTAACGGACTTCTAGGTGGTTCTCTATTTCCAACTATTAAAAGTTCTTATTTCACTGACCAGTTATTCATCAAAAATCGAATTGAACACAAGGGACTGAGTACTTGAAGGCTGTGAAGTGATGTTTAAACGGGTAATGGTTCTCGAATTCTAAATTGAAAATGCGAACTAATGGAAAGCGCTGTGGGACAGTGACCGAAATTATATTTAATCTGTTTTTAATTTACTCTGAAGGCAGCATAAACTGCGTTTAAAGACACATTGGAATTGCGCGGAATCCCTCAAATTAAGAAGGAAATTGGAAAATAACCACTTTTATAAAATAAGTTATGGTTACTTATAAGAAAGACTGCCTCAATATGCGAACTTGGAGCTTTCCTGTCTAAGAAACATTGACATGGAACATTTTAGATTCGAAGAACAAAGTTGTAGCATTTGAAACCTGGTGCCAAAGTTGCGATGACCTTATGAACAATAAAATAACTGAAAAAGTAACGAATATGCCCAAATACGTAAGCCGAGCCTAAGTAATTTCCACCACTTGATAGAAAAAAGTAATTTTTAGGTTTCATCCTATACGTTCCGGGAGTTCATGTAGAATCTCCAACATGCTATTCTTTGCAATTTTACGGAGTGAGATTGAAAATGTGTAAGAATTCATATATAAGCATAATGATATTTTTAATATCCAAACTTTTATATGCCCTAATTGTAATTGTAAGTCTCAATATTCACCAAGCCTATCCATTAGCGGTACAATTGCGATTAGGCCGTTTCATTGCACAGAAAACTTTGACGAAACGCAGTCGACGAATTCGCCATTTCGTAGAGTTAATATTTTTTCCGGGAGCATCTCAAGGAAAAAGAAGCTTAAACGTATGCGGCAATATGAAAAATACTTCACAGCTTCCTATCTTTAACTTCATTTTTAATACAACGACATTACCCCAACAGAGTCATGTCCCATGACATTCTTGATGACCTATAATTACGTACCAGGTGAACGCAGACGCTGTTCCGTTCACTTTTTAATCACCCGTTATGTAATTAATTCTATTAATTATATGACGGATGTAATATGCATAATTTATTGCCGCTTAATCAACTATAGACGTTGCATTTTGTTTGTTTATGATCTCCAATAGTTTGAGAATATTTGGCGCCATCGTTCGAATCGTTGTAGAGGACGCATATTTGTGTTTTTCAAATTCCAGTAGTGAACATGGAAATCGGTTTTCGAGTCATTAATGAGCGTTTATTCTGCCTACACACGCAATTTGAACTCATCCTATGAGTTGAAGAGGGTCGTTAAAACAATATTTTAGCAATTAAAATTAGTAGGAACATGTTTTAATTGGAAAAAAGACAGCAACTCCTTCATTACTCAATTTTTATAGACCTGATAAATGTAAATTTTTTGTATACTGAAATGCAAGTCTATGGAGTATTTTAAAAACACATCATGACAGAAAACATACCCTTAATTTAACCTGTAAACATTTATAATAGCCCAGACGGTTATTCTCCACATATCTGTAAGGGGTTTATTTTATTATACATAATACAATTTTCTAGATGAAATTATAATCTAATATTTTACTTGCTTGACATCCGACCGTGTTAATAATATGCTTTCGCTTCTATGATGTTCAATTCTCTAAAAAATTGTTTTTAGAATTTCTATCGAGTCCAATAAAACGTATCCATATTCGGCCGATACAGTTTCTGTATCCGCCCCACCGACTAATGTCGAGACACGTTCAAACCCGTGGTATTTATTATACTATTCTTTCCCTAGTATTTTTTCTTTGTTTCTCACGGCCAATTACAAATACCTTTCATATGCCTATAAACCAGCTACAAATGCTATTTTGATACTATCAACCAAAATTGATAAAAATATATTTCTACATATAACAACAATACAACTGTTGTATATATTTCCATATATATGACACAGGAACACGAAAGATCTGCGTCCCTGTCGATGGAATATTGTTGCGCTTGTGATCTGCTCGATTCCGCCTTCCCCGCTTCTCTTTATAGATGTTCCTATCCCATTTCTTTGTATCTATTTCCATTTGAATGAATATTTGTTCGCCATATAGCGGAATTACGTATTTGAATGTGGGTATGTATATATATAAAAAAATATATGTATATATAATATGATATATCTGTATATATATTTATATATATATGTATATATAAATATATATCGTACATAAGTAATGGTTAAAAATTTGACAGCAGAAAAAGCTAAAAGCGGAGGAACACAATGTTTACGGTTGAATATATCGGCGCACAACACATTCTTCAATGAAAGATTTAACACGTGGGGAAAAATGCGCGGGCGAGGGGGTAGAAGTTTGAGAAGAGGTTTACGTAGAGGTCCCTCGATTGGTGAGAGCTGGTAGCTGGAATCGAAGAGAAGGGGGAGTGAGGCATTTTCTACTGAACCACGAACGTACAGCCGTGGACACGAAATGCACCAAGGAGCTAAGTGCAAACCGCATCGAGCATTTTAAACGGTAGTGGTGTGACAGAGGTGGACGGGAGATGATAGAGGACACATTGAAGCATTCATTTAAGAAATACTATGGAGGGTGGTATGTCTAAAAACTATATAATGCGCTGGGGTGATGGAGAGAAACATGCAGGAAGCCCGCTGATACGAAGATTGAGGGGCGTATTACATTGTCCATTGTTGGAAAATCTGCAGTTCTATTTTACTTGGTAAAATCCATTTCTGCAGATGGAGTGGGGCGGGAGAGAATTGCTGGAGTTAAGAGGAAAGAAACAGTGTGGATAATGGGGCAGGTTTTCCATTTTCGTCAATGTTGCAATTTGTGCGTGTAATAATATATATTACACACATATATATACACATATTTTTATATGAAAGGAAAACATATGAGGAAGTACTGGAGATGGTGGGTGAGGAAAGGGGTTTGTTGAGAGAAATCCTATGGAGGCAGGAAAAATGGATGAAAGGCGTATTGAGCGGTAGTGGAATGTTGAAGAAGGTAATAGAGGGAAGGATTTTGGGCAATCTAGGAAAGGGCAGGAACAGGATAGGGATTTTGGACGGGATGAAGGGAGGAAAGAAGTACACAGAGATGAAGAGGGACCTGATGTAGATTAGGTTGCCGGATTGGGTTTTGTTTGGAGTTACAAAATGTTTATTTGATAGTTTTGTCCATCCAAAAACCTACCTTAACCGGTAGATTACCTAATAATATATATATATATATATATATATATATATATATATATATATATATATGTATACATGCACATACACACACAAATACATACATAGATGCATATATAGTATAGTATACCCTTTCAAACTTACATTTATTGTACATTAATAAGCGTATCCATTTTAACGTTTTTTATAGTAAATAAAAAATGGATATTGATTCCGAGTCTCAATAAAAAAATGGAAAATCTGCGGAAGAAGGCAGGCCTAAAAGAAATACGCATCGCTGAATTAAGGAAAGACATGCGGTGTTCGAGGGATGGAGCAGAGGCAAGGGGCGGAGCGGGCGGTAGGGCAGGGGTGGCCGGGAGACAGCGTCTCGGAGAGTTCGAAAGAGTGGTGTGCGCGTCCGGGGCGGATTCCTCAAAACTGCAGACCCCAGGGCGAAGGTGCACGGAGCTCGGCAGGGGAGGGATGCGGGGGCGATAAAGCATGGCGTGGCGGGAGAGGAGGGGTGGTCCCTCTTCCCTCGGGAAGGAATTTAGATTGCGCTGCCAAGAATCTCAACGACCTCGCATCCCGAGGCAGAGTACTGTTGAGCCGGAAGAGGGACCGGTGTGCCGCATGAAAGAGGGACGGAGGCGGGTTGATGAGGCGACGGGGGAGGAAGAAGGGAGAATTTCTTTTTGAGAAAGTCGAGAACGGGGAGGGGAAGGCAGAGTGGGCGGGTGAGAGTCGAGGTTGGGCCGCGGGAGGTGGGGAGGGCAGTCGCGGTAAGAGGAGGAGGCCACCAAAGAGGCTCAGATGTGAATGAGCCATTGTCTCAGGGGGAAAGGTGCGGGAGGAAGTTTCTGGAAGACGGCGATGGAGTGGCTGAATCGTTGAGAAGAGCGACTTGGGGATTATTGAAAACAAAAGGATCTGAGATGTAAATAATCATTACGGGCGAGGAGAAGTGGACGTTCAATTGTACCAGAATGGGGTATATCAGGGTAGGTGAGTTATTTATGATACTGTGATGTAAACGTAGCCCCTTAAGGAAAGACACCTGAGGATTATTGAAATGAAGGGATAAAATGATTGTTTCACGTGATACACTTTTTTAGGATTCCGTACTCCAAAAAATAAAATATTTTCTCAATCCTGGTCAAAATATTCGATTTACTTTTCGATCGTAGGAGATCTCGTTTTTGCCATCATGCGATAATATTTTTAATTCACTCAAACGTGTCAGTGGAGTGGATTAAAAATATTGGCGTGTAATTGTCATTTGCTCTTGATTAAACACTAGAACACTCTGAAAATTTATTTCTCGAGCAGACAAGTTTGTGGCTCTTTTTGCATGTATCAGCCTCTCCAGAGTAATATAAAATGCACTAAGATTATAAGCAGGCGTTATTCCTTTATTGTTGGCTCGATGCTTCAAGAATTATTTTTGCATTGATATATTAGTTAAATCAATATTTTAATTACATAATATAAGCTAGAACGGTTTTATGGCTAAATCACCTCAAATTTATCATTAGGTCTCCGCTCATTTAACCGAAATTAACCTCTTTGATTCAAAACGTACATATTCCATTTGTTGCTGATTAAAGTCCATATTGTTCATCATTCTATCTCGGGTGATGTATATCTGGAAATACCTTTTACTGCTCTTATTCTATGCCCTAAGTGATTTCTCTCACAGCAGAAGAACTTTCGAAGATGAGATTCGCGAAACCCTGCGGTGCAACAAATAATTTGGCCTACGGAAAAACATTTATATTTCAGCAATTCGATGTCTCGACTAAAGAAATTCTGTATACTGTGGAAATAATTTATTTCAATAAAAACTGACTTTTTCAAGTAACATAGCAAGTTCATTGAATATAAGGCATTGGCCATGAAATTTATCGACACCGAATTTTGTATACGCATATGGTTGGTATAATAAAACTGTTGAATGAATTCATGGATTAAGTTTAGATGACAGAGAACAACATATGGATGCATACTTGCAATCGATCGATAAAACTTCCTCGTCCTCAGGTCAAGGATGGAAAGACGCTCATTGTCCCGTCTTATATATGGAAAATCCAGCGCCAATACTTGGAAATTTCTTCGGCCAATCAGGGAACGTCCTCATATTTGCGCGGAATAATTCTTTTCCACGCACTGTTGAGTGGATATCCATCCTCTCTGTTAAAGTTTTCTGGCCTTTTAACGATATCAATGGCCTCTCTAATTTTCCTCGGGAAGTATTTTTCTTCTTTCGCTATTATTTTAGCGCCGTCGAACAGAATAGTGTCCGGGTTCACTCCAGGCTTGCTCAGCGATGGCCGATGCTCTAAGCTGTTTGGTCTTGGTTGCTCTCTTATGTTCACTCATGCGTGTTTTTAGCGCTCTGCATGTTTCACCGATGTACCATTTGCCGCAAGAGCATGTCATTTGGTACACACCTTCTGATAGTGACGGTGAAATTTCATCCTTGGGTCCGGGTAGGGTGTCAGCTATCTGCGAAGCTGCAGCAAAGACCTTCTGAGAGAGAGAATTCACGATGAACGTTGGAATCTCGACCGCTCCTCCGAAGAATTGTACTACATTCATTTGGAGCTGGCTGCCACCCTACAAGCTGACGATTGGGACACAACCGAGCGGATTACGTACGATCCTCCCGAGCCAGTCTAATGGCGATGCGGGAAAAGCAAGTCGATAAATTTAACAAACTCCAATGTAGGCAGCATCCACTGACCTCGATTAATGGGGCTGAAAATGGCCAATCGGTTGTGAACCAGACGGACCTTCATTTAGATGGAGCCGCCCTCGCCGTCTTATCTAAGGGTCTGAACTTCGCTTTGAACCCAAGGGCGATAAAACTTGAGAAGATCATCGCTGAGGTAGAGTCATCGACCCGGAGACTTCCGAAGGTGGCCGCCGACGAAATCCGAGAAGATGTCGCACGTATCCTCCATGGCGCAAAACAACCAAGATCAAACACCACGGGCAAAGAAAGGAGAGCACTTAAGGAGGTCAGGGACAACGAGAGTATAATCATTTTACCAGCTGACAAAGGCAACGCAACAGTCTTGCTAAACAGAGAGGACTACGAAGAAAAAATACCGCTCATCCTCAGCAGTCCGACTAATAGGAAATTGAAAAGCGATCCGACGGCCAAGACGGAGAGAAGCACAAGGGCTTTCATAAAACGATCGCTTTTTCCAAAAGAAGAGCAACGACGCCTGCTTCCGACTGCACTGAAACCACTGAGACTGTATGGTCTGCCCAAAATTCACTAGGATGCACCTCTCTGACCAATTGTAAGCCAGATTGACGGTCCGACTTATCGACTCGCCAAGTATTTGGCGCGGTCTCTGCAGGACCACGTCGGACAGACACCCAGCTTCGTAAAAAACTCGACGCATTTCAATGACATAATAAGAAATATCGCCATCCGCGACAAAAATCCCATGGTTAGCTTCGACGCTGAATTGCTCTTCACCAACGTTCCTATCGAGGAATCGCTGAATATCATCAAGTAACTCACCTCCCGCGGGATCCCTAAGGACTTTTCGGGATTGGTGGAGCATTGCCTCCACAATTCCTTCTTCCTATGGAATGGTGACCATTACGAGCAGACGGAAAGAGCTGCGATGGGCTCACCCCTCTCCCCGGTTGTGGCCAACCTCTGCATGGATAGCTTCGAAAAGCAAGCACTAGAGTCCTGCGAAAAGCGGCCCTCACTGTGGCTAAGATATGTCGACGACACTTTTGTCATTTGGTCACACGGCGAGGGAGAATTTAAAAAGTTCCTGAAACAATTTAGCTCACAGCATCAAGCCATCCACTTCACTATGGAGGTGGAAAAGGATCATAAACTGCCCTTCTTGGACGTCATGGTGAAGAGAAATAAAGGGAATGGGAGGCTTGGACACATAGTATACAAGAAGCCCACTCACACCGACCGCTATCGTAATGCTGCATCGCACCTGCATCCCAGTCAGAAGACCTCACTGGTAGACACACTTGTCAACCGAGCATATAAAATATGAGACTCCGATTCTATTGTCAACGAGAAGAAACACTTGACAACTACCCTGCAAATGAATGGATACAGCGCTCATATGATCCAAAAAAGGGCCGGGAAGGACGAAAAGAAGAGACAAACCACCGCTGTTCCTGACAGGGAGGAAGACTCCAGGCCACAACCGAAGGCTTACCCTTGATCAAAACGTTCCCGGAATAACCACCGTGTGGCGCTCCCATCGTTCCGATTTGAGTTCTGTTTTTTTTTTGTTAAATTGGTACATCTGTTGTTGATATTCCCTTTAAATCTTAGTGTCATAACTGGACATTTGCAAAAGTTACGTAGCCAAGAGTACATCTATCTCTGTGTGTGTTGGCGATTTTTTACAATTGCAGAAATGGATTTAAATTTGCAACAACGAACTTGTATTAAATTTTGCGTAAAAAACGGATTTAGTGGCGCACGGACGTTGGAAATGTTAAAAAAGTGTTTCGGCAACGATTCTCTAAAAAAAACGGTCGTTTACCAGTGGCACGAGCGGTTCATAAGTGGTCGTGAGTCAATCGAAGATGATGAACGCAGTGGCAGATCATCGACATCGAAAGTCGGTGAAAAAATTGATAAAGTAAAAGAAATGTTGGTCAATAACCGCAAATTAACCATCAGAGAAATAGCGGAGGACTTGAACATTGCCTATGGATCCGCCCAAGACATTGTGGTTAATGATTTAGGTTTCCGTCGTGTAGCAGCAAAGTTGGTGCCAAAAGACCTCAATTTCATGCAAAAAAGAGACCGTGTTGACGTCGCAAAAGACATGATTTGCGAGGCTGAATCCGATCCCACATTCATCAAAAGGATCATTACTGGAGACGAGACGTGGGTTTATGAGTACGACACGCAATCCAGACATCAGGCAAGTGAATGGCGTTCACCAAATGAGCCGAGACCAAAAAAACCACGTCGTTTTCTGTCAAAAAAGAAGGAAATGCTGACGGTTTTCATGGATCACAACGGTGTAGTGCATCATGAATTTTTGCCAGAAGGCCAGACAGTAAACAAAGAGTATTATTTGGGCGTTATGAGACGTTTGCGTGAAGCAATTCGCCGAAAGAGACCAGAAATCGTCGCACAGTGCGTCGAGACCGTCGCACAGTGCTATCATTATTCGTAATTTTTTGACGAAAAATGCAACAAATACCATCCAACAGCCACCGAATTTACCTGATTTGGCTCCCTGTGACTTCTTTCTGTTCAATCGAGTTAAAAAACCATTACGGGGAACGCGTTTTAGCAGCCGAGAGGAAGTAATGGAAAAATCGCTGGAAGCACTGATGGACATACCGAAAACTGAATATAAAAAATGTTTCGAGGATTGGATCAAGCGCTGGCATAAGTGTGTTGCAGTCGATGGGGATTACTTTGAAGGGGACAATATAGATTTAGATGAATAAACTTGTATTTTTAATTTTCTGAATAAATTCCGGGAACTTTTTGTTAGTATGTCACCATCCCCTTCATCGCAGGGACTTCGGAAAGAATCACGAGGGCTTTCAGGAAGCATGATGTAGTGACCAGATTCAACTCCGTCACCAAAATCCCTAATTCAATAACTTTTATAAGTTCACTAATATTCTCTATTGCAACCCAAGAAAATTGACGGATAAGTTGGCAGGGAATGAAATCATTGTAATATAATATTTTAATTTAATTCGCAGAAATCGTCCAAATATTTTTGAAAGCTAAATGTTTTTTTCTGCCATGTGCAAAGTATAAAAATATTTCCTTCCGCCACCAATAAGTGCCACCTATACCTCCAATATTTACACAAATATAAAATAGGTAAATAGAGGATGCTTATAAAAATCACCCAGGAAAGAATTTTATTCAAAGAGTAAACATAAGGGAGTCTATAGAAAAGCTGGATTTTTGTATAAACATGCGTGGGAAAATAGTTAATTAGTTATCCGAGTATATATGCATGCTTGGAGAATCAGGCATGGATTTACACGTTGCGGGATAATTTGCATTTTGCGAGGAAAAAAGAGTTGCGGTCAGAGTCAATACGCCCACCAAACAGCTGGATGCATAAAAACTTGATTGCAAACCAGGAAGGAATTCCTAGTCCAGTGAATATCATCGATTTCTTTCCTTTGAAGAAAACTTACAGAAAACAAATGTATGAGGCATGACTGCGAGAGGTGAGTTCAGAAATTGGAATAAAGACTGGGGAGAAGTAATAATATTTACAAAATAACACCCTTTCATGGGATTGAAACTGCATGAATCGTAAAGTAAATACATGTATGTTTCAATCTCTCCTATTCTCAGGGGAGCTCTTATGGAATGGTAATTATTTCAATGTCACTATTTTATATTAATTTCACTAATCTCATTGAACTCCATTAGTTATTTGAGCCGCTTTTGATTATTCAAATACTGGATCAAAATTAGAGACTCATCTTATTGGTGTCTAAAACAGTTATGTGACTTTATTACAAAGACATCAACCCTATGGATTGTCTAAATATTGTCGTTTTACATAGTAAAAATTGCATATTCTTCTGTCAGAAAATGTTTTGCCATTCATGGTTAAGAAATTTAAAAATCTGTAACGAGAGCAGAACATGAGGCGGAGGCACAAGGCTGACCAAGTCCTACATATGAAACCAATCATTGTTAATAATAATACGAATGTCCCCCACAGAACTCATATCAGAGTCATATGTTCCCCCATGTTTTCATTCAAAATATTTTATGCTCCAGTACTCTAATTTTTTTTATTTCTCATATTTTAAATTATTTCCCAAAACATATCATACAGTAGTATAAAAAACGCATAATCTAATTTGAAATTGAAAATATAGTATACTCCAAAATATGCAAACTGATAAATTAATAATATTTTTAGTAAGATCTCATTCTTGATATAAATAGAATTCATTTCTTAAACATACTATTAGTTCTTGAAGGAATGAATTATTAGTCTAATTTATAGTGATTGGATCTCCTTACAATGTCTTTCTCATAGAATTTTGAGACGCCCACCCAATATTAATCTGTGTATTCTTGAACTGGATGCTTATCCCCTTCGATAGAAGCCACCCATGGCATCCCCCGTGAATGAAGTGGACCTCCCGTCTGTCCATTCGCCTTCTGACCCACTCGATCCAGTTCCTGTCTCCTATTTGCAACACCTCCAACTCCCCCTTCAGTAAACCACACCCCCTACCTGCTCGGGCATCATCTTCACCCCCTCATCCCGGAAGGAAAACCACACACCTACAAAACTTTCCATGTCCTGCCTCTGTCCAACTCATTCCGCGCTAACTTTGAAACGTCCTCACTCTACCACTCGTCTTACCTTTCGCCATATACACTACTCCTTTGCGGGCATTTCATAGCATTCGCCCGCTGTATTGATCACCAGAAACTTTTGCGTTACCCCTTGTTTTATATTTTATATACACATTTTTCTCTTCTATCCATTTCTACTATACAAACCGCTCGAAGATTTGTCCTTTTCCCAATGAAATAACTTTTTCCAAGGAACTTCGCTACTTTCCCCTCCCTCTGTTGTATCTTCTTATGTATTCAATTGCGGCCTCTCTTCCCCTTGTGCTAGATCCGCATGTTTTCTTTCCTTTCTTTGCCTGTTCAAGAATGCTTTCTCTACCCCTCGGTGTCATCACTTTGTCTTCGACCATTTGACCCATGGATCGACAATTAATAGAACTTTGTTAGAACAAAAAACGGGGCCCATATTCATTTTTATTCTCAAAATCTCCATTTTACGTAGCGTAATCATTTGCATATCTACCAAGTTGGCGTAGAATTTCTAAAGGAAGATCTAAATATGAAATTCTAAAATAATAAAACAAGTGCATGTCAATATCGTCTAAATCTTCTAGTTTAATATGGTCGACAAATTCCTATTAAACAATTACAAATAATTTACTTTTCCATTCTATACTAATGTATTGCTACGAGTTTTTTTGATCCACTGTCTTACTCACTGCCTCGCCTCCTGGAAATTAAGCTTGCTATCCTAAGCACCGCCTTAATCTACATGCTAACGAGAGTCGATAATAAAAGGTGTTAAATGAAAAATGTAATTCAGTTTATATCTGAGGCATTTGAATTACTTTGTTTTCATTTGCAGTCTGAATTATATTCCCCAGAAGCGCATATACCTGTATATTTAAGGATTTCATGGATCAAATTTTCAGGTTCTATTATAAACACTTATGTTGTAGGCAATGAGCATCTATCAATCAAGAGTTAAAAGTTTATTTCTTACTTAAAGTTCTCTCTTCTTCATTAATAATCAATATATAGCACAAAGGTTCTTGGTTTCATAGCAATTGTTTATAAATAATTCCGCACCGACAAATTTTCGTAATGCATCATTTATATTCGGACAAACTGAATCATAGTTTCGTGAAAAACAATGAAATAAGTATTACCTCATTAATTCTATAGCTGTGATTCTTTTCCTTACTACGGCGAATTGTTTTTTGCCTAAAATCGAATTGTTTTCATGTTAAGCCAATAAAGGGGATAAAATAAATGAGAGGTTACTCGCTATAATCGCAACATTTTTCCCTTTTACAGTTTAGTGCATCTTAGGAACGGATAACACAATTGAATCCTGACAGGCTGCTTAAATGATTTTGATAGCTATTATTATGGAAATATATTTTCTCCCATGTTGATGAATTTGTCTCAATTTGAAAAAAAAACATTTTTTTCTGAAGTTTCACTCCTCCAGTTAAATATTTATTAATAATCATCATTTCTTTGTCATTTACAACTTTCAAGCAATTAAGTAATTTATCCGATTTCCTTAATTTTGCAATTTACCAAAACCGAGAAAAACAGGATAAATATAATTTCCAGATTATGAGGAAGTGATATTTACTGATGAGTGGAAACATTTTTGCGATCAAACGTTCTTCATATAGTTTCGTACTGAAATGAGAATTTATTAATAATGTGAGCTGAAACAAAAAAACTAAAAAAATAATATCTATTCATTACAATCGATTTATTATTTATAGAATTACTTCCCCACTTCATTGACACACTTGAAGATTCCTGCAATAGATTATTCCTGGACACTGAGTAAGAAAAAAAAAGAGGGAATGAAATCGTTCCAGATTCTCGTTTAATAAAGAAAATGGTGCAATAAAAATATAATTACACCGTTAGGGACTTGGCCTGGATGGAACAATTATATTTCCCCGTGGGGCTCTTGATGATATTCCAGGACGACG
Source organism: Hetaerina titia (assembly GCA_037158775.1). Lineage (NCBI taxonomy): Eukaryota > Metazoa > Arthropoda > Insecta > Odonata > Calopterygidae > Hetaerina > Hetaerina titia. The sequence goes on along the minus strand of CM073770.1, from coordinate 103,472,136 downwards.
CGAGAGCTTTTCTTTTTGCCGGTGGTGTCGGGCACAAGCGGGGCACCGCCACATGCGCTGCACACGAGCGCACACATGCAAGCAAGGCCTTTAGCGCTTCACCATTCCTCTGCTCTTCTCACTCGCAGCAGCCCTTGACAATCTAGCCGCCTTCCCACCGCCCTCCTACCCGCCGCCCTCCCGGCCCCCGGCAATGCTCTGCACATTGCCGTTCCCCCGGCCGCCGCCTTTCCCAAAAAACACTGTCCCTTTCCCGAAAGCCGCCCACTCAACGGCCGCACGGTCACCGACCGACCGACCGCTCCTCCCCTACCACCCACCCCTCACTCCCCTCCTAAGTACGCCCTTGCTTTTTAGCAAATTGAATCTCTCCGGGCCATAAACAATGCGAAGAGGTGGAGAGATTTGGCCAACACCCTCTTCGCCAACTCAACAATTCCAGCAATAGCATAATCCTCTCCTCTGGGCCTCACCCTCCCCCCGGCCACCCTCCCCCCGGCCACCCTCCCCCCACCACGAAACGACCCCTTCGCCAGACTCGTTTATCCGCTCTTTTATTTCCCTCCCTCCCTCTGTCTCTCTCTCTCTTGCCTCGCTTCCCGCCCTCCCCCCCCCCGCTCTTTTCTTTCCGGTGTCCCTTAGCCTGCTCGCTCCCCTTATAATCTGCCTTCCGTTTCTTCTTCCCCAGCTCACTTTCTTCAGAAAGTCATTTCTTCATCGTCCGAGGGATCCCCTCCTTACCTCTTGTCCACCTCCGCCAACACCCCTCCCCTCTCTTATTCCCCAGTGTCAGCGCTGCCAACCGTTGATGTTTTCTCGGAAGGGCGTGGAGGAATAAAAGTGTGGTAAACCCATTCCCATATTCATTCGTTTCCATGAAATATTTTTCTTACTCCTGAGAAATAGGTTTCAAATTAGAATCACTTTTATTTCATCATGATGGTACCTTATGATGTGATAAATCATCAGCAGGCACCTTCAAGAGAAATTTTTAGTTGAACTGTTAACGTGATTGTGATTAAAACCATCGAATAACACATCAAAAGCTAAGAGTACCGAAGATTAAATTTAAACATTTATCTCGAAGCGTAAATTTGATACAGATGACAACATGATACAAAATGACGCAGGTTCCGAGGAGTTAAGAATAATGTTAAAACAAAACTTTGTAACTCCACATGAAACAAAGTTTTGCTTAAACGTTATTCATTATGGAACAATTCCAAAAAGCCCGAAACTATTCATTACGAGGAGTTTAGAAGTTGATTTTTCAAACAACCTATGAGTTTAGACAATGGTTTTCGGGGTAATATTCAAGTGTGGGAAGCGTGATTAGAATGAAAATGAATCGAGCATGAAACATTTGGCGTAAATCACTTTGCAGTAATGTCTAACTGAATTCAAATCGAATGCTAAGTGATAGTTACATCACCTTAAATCCTATTTTGAGTTTAATGAGCACTTTCCAGTTTTGATGGAATAAAAATCCCGGCCTCATTTGTATTGTGGTCTGTATACTCTCGCGCAGTTAACATCAACGTTCGTTCCCTACGTATTTCTTAGCAATCTACTTGGCTTGCCATTTTCCAGTTATTCAGATTAAAATTGGAGTAACTGTGAGTAGTTTGAAATAACTGGTTTTCCGGACTTGGAATAGAATAGGGAAGGGAATCGAACGCGCAGAAGCCTCTGTACCTGTGGACCGTTCCTCCGACCAAGAGATCAATAAAAATATAATAAAACTCAGTTTTTGCATTAGCAGCTTGCTGCCTAAAATCGAACACTATTGAGACAAATAATTTTTTTCATTGGCTGAGTTTTCCAATTATAATACCTGAAACTATTTAATACATCGATGCACTCTATTTAAAATTTTAAAACTTTTGTCAACACTTTTACTGGCCAAAATCATTTCTCAGCTGGTGATTCCATACACTTTCAGCCCCCTTCATTCTGCATCAACATCATCTGAATGCATGCATAGGCATAATCCACATCATCATTCTACCTAGTGAATAAGCATAATTTATCTTTAAAGGTACTCCGTGGTTATAGGTAATTTTGTTATTTGCTCATGTAGTATGATTATAAGAAATCAAAACTAAGTTTTTGACGGAGAAAGCAGAAGGAACTGGTTTGGTACAATATTTAATTGTGTGTATAACGCAGGGGGTATTCAATTAATGGTACCCCAATTTCAGTTATTTCCCCCCCCTATTACCAAGAGAGGTAAGTTAAAGTAATAACTTTAAAAGTAAAACTAGTATTTCGGAAGGTTAACATTACATACCTTCTAATTTAGAGCCATTGAATAATGAAAAATGTGACTTTTTAAATTATCGTGCGACTCTTTCAAAATGCAACTAGTGGAATTTTCCAGTCAGAGTTATTATTCCTTAAATTATTTTCCTGATATCATTATTAATGAACTTATCAAGTTAGCTGTCGTTATACTGAAATAAAGAATATACAATATTTGAAAATATATATAATGCTTGTAAAAATCTATTATTTCATCTCATTAGTAGTTTAACTTGTGATTGCAGAAATATTTTGCAATGAACTCGTTTAATATAGAGTATCACAATCAATTATTCATGGAGATGATTCTTCCCTGCTCTTATCCTTTTATGTGTTTTTTTTCTCACACAATTTTATGCGGCATACTACCGTTGAAGGTAGGTTTTGGATGGACGCCAACTGAGCGTCATTGCCATTCTAAGCCTCGCATAACAAGGCACAACCTCTCATTCTGCTCTAGAATAAACCCTTCTTCAGTATAGCATAAATTCCAACTCCCATCAATTAGGTACAAGCCTATACTTTTGCTCCCAGCACATCGATTTTATAAACTTCTCCCTTATTTCAAGCTTTAACATTTCATCGTCCTATCACAATGTTCTGGATCCATTTTTATTATCTTCATTCAAATTTTTCTCACAACGCTTTCTCCTTCACACCATGCCTAGTATTTTCATTCATTTTTCATTTCATTTATCTTTAATTTGTCATTTTTCTCCAAAACCACTTCGCATAAGTCTCCAAACTATACTTTTCAGCTTTCATCAAGCATCAAGTTTCCTCGCGTACAAGCCAATGCCCCATACCAAGGTTTTAACGAGCCTTTTCTTAACAGCCTTACTCAGCGTCCCTGACATCAAATCCCTTTTTATTGTGGAAGCTTGTTTGTCTAATTTTATTGTTCGTATGTCCCCATAGCCTTCAACATATTGGTCCAAAACATTTCCGAGATATGAAAAATTGTAATTCGCTCATGCATGCCTGCTCTAGTTTATGAGTTCCAATTTTAATATTCAACTTATCTTTCTTTCACCTGAAAAACTACATAACCTATATTATATTGTAATTATTATCACATTGTTATTATTATTTTGATTACACCAGTGCTCATCCAATCTCTAACGTGCTGAATATTTAAAGCAAACATCTATCCTTTCAACCCCTTTGCTGACTGGCCAAGTCAAGCTTGATTCTTTCCTAATCTTGCTGATTTTATGAATTCACAGCCGACTTTCATTCCTATCTCAAGTTCCTTCCCTGTCATTTTTCCGTTTCCTCAAGTGTTTCCATTTCTTCATGTTCATATTAGTTGGCAATCTCAGGTGATGATGAGAATCTCTGTATCACCCTTTTCCTAATACTTCATCTTGACACTCGATTCCCACTCACACCTTAGCAGTTTAAGATCACCTTCTCGAAATCAACGAAACAGAAAAATACATCCCGATTGTAATCTTAAGTAAATTCTTCTCTAGTGTTGATATCATTAATGCAATAGTATCACGCGTGCTTCTCCGCTTTTTTCACTCAAACTAATTATCCCATAATTAATCATTTTCCCTGCTCTTCATTCTGATATTTTCAATCAAAGAAATCGCTTTATTTGAATGTGAAATCAAACTTGTTATTTAATAGTTCTCAAATTCGGTTGCATGTCACTTTTTTGAATAGGAACTAACAATATTCCAGTAACAGTGATCCTCGAAGCCTTTCGCCCAAATTCCATAGTTTGTGGGAAGTCTTTCTACAACGTTTTCATAAACGACTTATTGATATATGATATTGAAAGTAGTTTCACCGGAAAGATCCACACTGCCTTAATTAATTTTATTTCCTTTAATTTCAATTTTTTCATGTTGTGGAGTATACTAAACTTTCCTCATTTACGTCATATTTCCCTTTTTTCTAGATTATTTTTCTTACTTTTTATTTATCTTTATAAAATACATCCTCAAGGTATTCTTTGCAACTTTCGTCAACCTTTCCAGCGTCCTTTAATAATTTTATAGTACATAGAATGGAGAATGTGGAGTGGATAGAAAGGGAAGCAAACGAGGATGTACTTAGTGCTTAGACCTAGTGCGCAGAGGAGAAATCAAAAGGAGGCAAGAAGGGTGGATAGAGAGCTTTTTTTTTTGGCGATGGGATTTTGAAGTGATATACATGTAGATGTGGACGTTAGGCAAACGAGGAAGCGGTACGAGCAGAATATGCATATTGGACGGAGTGAAGGGAGGAAAGAAATATGCGGAATTGAAGAGGAGGGATTGGAGGGGGTTATTGTACTTTGGAATGTCAAGTTGTGTTTTGTTTGGAGAGGCAAAGAAATGTATCGTACCGCTCTATAGCCTGTGTCCATCCAAAATTTGCAATAAACGGTCGTACACCAAAGTTGGTATTAGGGTTAATAACGCCTCTACATGGAAGATCATTAAAGGGAAAGGGTGTTCTGACGCACGTTACGAAATAATTTAGTTGAAGGTACACTTCAGAACGATTTCACTTGAGTAGTAAAACTCCTAATAAATTCTTTTCTGTACTACCCGAGAATTCTCTCTCTTGTAAAAAAGGGGGAAAAAATACTGGATAAAAATTGCCGAAATTTTTTCCACTCCTAGCAGCATTACCAGGATAACAACAGCTTTCTCCTACGGGTCGTACGTTTTCTCCAATAAGCTTGTTTGTTTGAATTAGAAGCTTACTACTTCCCACAGGCATAATTTAAATTTACAATGGAACCAGGATGTTCCTTTCATTGACATCTGTGTGTGCTGAAAGGAACCTATCTATCATTTCATTCGTTAAACCTTACGTTTCGCTTTATTCAAATCCTTTCTATTTATTCATTCTCTAATTTTGTTTGCAGAGGACATCGCAATTAAATACGGTAATTTTTGTCTCACATGTATTAAATTTTTTCTTCAGTTACATTTAAACACCTCTGAGAATAACCAGCGAGTAGATCCTTGCGACTGGTTATTTTTTGCAGTTGTTGGCAATGTGAAAAAAATGTTTAAAAGATCCTACTATCAAGTTTTTATAATGTGTGTCCTGCTCAAACAAATATCACCATACATAGTTTATTAAAGAACCAAACGGCACTTTTATTTTTTTAATATTTTTCAGTTCTTGGGATAAAGGAATGGTTCAGACTAAGGTTGATGAGTATGGTTTAGCAATTAGGAATGTTCGCAGGGAAAAAACAATTAGATTTTTTGAACTGCTCATTAAAAAGTTGTCTGGTTTCAAAACACCACCACAGAAGAGAGGAAAATGAAAATATTAGGGGTTGCATCGAGATTGGTTTGTCGGGATGAGATCAACAATGGAAAAGTAAAGACATTTCTAAAAAACGATTGGATTTAAAGAACTATAATTAAATTTAAAACTTTTTTTTTTCAATTTTTTCTTAGTACAACTGTGCTAAGGAAAAAAACTTTCCTTTTTAATTATGACTGCCTGTTTTTTAGAAATGTCATTTTATCAAATCGCAATAGTCCACAATTCCCGCAACAGTCCCGAAGAAGGCAGTTTGCCTTCTTCGGGATTCTAGTCCTATGTAATTTCCTTTTATAATGTATTACTTTTAAATCTTTTTAGTACATAAGTCCTACATAAAATTTGCATAAAATCTAGTGCTATAACTTTCACCTGATTCTGTACACCTGGCTCTGAAATTTCTTAATGTGACGCCTTTGACGATGTTTCCCTTAACTTAATGGCATCAAACCATAATTTTTTTCTTTAATTCAACTTTTATTTTTCTCTTATTTTCCCCTTTGGATTATTTTACGTCCATCTCTTTTCTTTTATTCTAGTCCTCTCATCCACGGCTCTTCTTGATTCTTTCGTTTTTACTTTTGCTATTTCCCTTAAGGATCCCATTGCCTCCGATTGTACATCCTCCCCCAAATCTTCTCCACATATCGTATCCTTGGATCCCCTTTAAGAATTCCGTAAAATTATTCTAAATTTCTTCGTTTTCATTTAAATATTTCACATCACCGTTCTGTTGATATTCCTCTTGAATTTGCAGTTCCATTCATAGTCATTACTCTCTGTTCCTTGGACGTAATGCAAATCGATGAAGTTGCTTCTGAATCTAGGTCCAACCTTTAAAACATATGGTTAGTATTTTTCACTACGCCATGATATGGCGAGGAGAATTATGCGGAATTGATGAATGGTTCATTGAAATACCTAATGTCACGTTGTATTTTGTTAAAAGAGGCTAATAAACAAATCATTGTTCTGTTTTATAGTCTGAGTCCATCCAAAATATACCCTAAACGGTAGAACACAGATAATATTAATAATAACCCTGATCTCTCCCACTTTTAGAGTTTTAGATGCCACTCATTAATTAATCCATCTTCCAGAAAAATTCAATTCTCTTCTTACTGTGGTCATTTCTCCTAGCTAAACCATACTCCTCCTCCTAAACTTTAAATAAACCACACTCTCATTTCTTTTTAAGAGATTGTTCATCCTCTCACCGCCATCGTCTTCTTCTCGTGGTATTCGTTTAAATGTATCGGATCTCCTTTTGACTTGAAAAATATCATATTGGTATGTACTAATCAAATATCGCACGATATACGAGTATTCCTTCCTTTCCGAACTCTCTACCGTATTACATCACCTTTTCTCTGAATCTCTTTCTATCCAATTTAATGGGGCCTTAAGTTAACTCCAAAGAATCCCGTTGTGTTTCCAAGTCAACTCATTAATACCTAACTTCTAGAAATTTCCTTTCCTCATATCTTGTTTTATATTTGTTAACTTGTCTGCCCTCAACTTTATTCTAACATTCCAGCTCCTAAGATAAATAACAGAGAATCCTTATTCTGTCTTCCTTCCGCAGCTGTTGATTCAGCTGTTCAATGATTGCATTAGTCGGCAACCGCCCTTGTCTCCTTCCCTGCAGGGCACGATTCCCGCCGCAGTGAGTGAGTTCATAGTTTTGAGGGATCCATTTTGTATTGGCGTCCATTATATTTTTATGGGAAGGTAATTGAGGTGGTACCCCGCTTCCTCTTCTCAGTGGTGCTTTTAACGTGGCACCATAACTTTAATATAAGCCCCGCTTGGTGTTGAGGCATTAGCAGCAGCCTCCCTGGGGCCTCTGTGAGGAGGTTTCGTTTGACTGCGCCATTTTGATCCATCTGAAACGAGTAAACCTACTAGGAGCAATCATCATTGACCCCGCCACAATTTTATAGGCAATTGGGACGCACATGCTCTATTCCTCCCTAGAGAAGGCCGTCAAGGCTTTTGTGGTTCATGAGGGAAAACGAAGTTAAGCCCATATTATGACTTGTGACCGCATCTGCGTAAAATCTCACGTGGCATATTTAAGAGGGGTTTTAAGATTATTTTTTTTCTAAGCTGTATTGTTGTTGATTTTAACGTTTCTTTATCTTAATAGCGGTTTCTTTGATGAAGTAAAAATATAATTGGATGTGAAAAATTTTAATAAAATATTTAAGTGTCCCAAGTGATTTCGTGTTTACGTAAAGTGTCAAATAATATTCATATTCATTCCATATTTTCCATATGCAATTCATATTATCTTCACCATTTGATAATTGTACACCCTAAAGTTGGCTTAGCTTTCTATTTATAACTCCAGTAGACCCAACTTTTAAACCAATTATGATTTTATTATTCCACTTATTCAATAAATAGCGTAGGTTTGCCCGTGCGACTACTATACTTATTAAATTAGTTTCAGTAAAACTAGCAGTCCTGCGGGTAGAGCGCTGGGTTTACCGAGCGGAGGGTCCGGGTTTGATTCCTCTTGACGCCTCCGGGCACTCTCAGCTTCACCAGAGATATGTTATTTTTCGGGTACCAGATCTTCCTGGGGAACAATAGAGGCAGAAGGAAACGAACTGCTCCCTTCACACCCTGATGTTGAAATTTCACACGCCGTTGGGCTTGGGTATTAGGAAAGTTCAAACCACACCTTTCAAACCGAACTTTGGGTTGATGCCTGTCATTTATTTAACAAACCATTAACAGGCAGCCTTCACATCGCTTTCCAGAGGTAAAAATCTAAGGTGCTCAACAAATTATTTCCATGATAATATTTTCATTTTTATGACCAAAAATAAGATCTCAGTTACAATAAAGGTTTCATTTGTTCCTCTGCAAAGCGGAATGAAGAGACAGTGTTGGAGAGCGACAGTCTTGTGACAGAGACAGTCATCTGTATTTTGTTCTTAAATGCGTGGTTTTTTTAGAAACCTTGCTGCACCCGGAATGCAATGTGCTCGTCATTTGCCCCAACACGGGGTGACAAGGGTTTCAATGGGCACCGCTCTCCTGGTTGCTCTCTCAATTCTTAACGGACTCTCTCTTACTTTCACTCCGGTAACGTTGTTCATATTTGTTATAAGACTTCTTAATGTATAATAAGAACATCGAAACATCAAATTACGTAGGTGAGTGTCCTTTTTGCGTACGTTTTAATGGTTCCCTTCTTTTTCTGTCGAAGTTAGGGCAGCCTCCTGACCCAAAAATGATCATCGTCCGTGAGTTTCATGGCAACAATTTTCTAATTATTTCAGCCTGTGTGTTAAAATGAAATGTTCTTTATACGTGCATAACTTAAATAAATTCCGCTAATCAGTGATGACACGTATACGTGAAAAAGAACTAATAATTAACCTAGTATACAAAAATTATTGGTCACTTGCACATATCTTGACGATTTGATTGAAGAGAAAAGTCATTACTTGCTTCACCATATCTCATCAGCATTCCGTCATCAAAAATCTCGCAGTTTGCTTAACATTTGGTATATCTTTTTTACTTGACATAATACTAAAATAAATAATGATAGACATTGGTGGTTTTTTTAATTTTTCATTACCTTCGGTGATTTTCTAAGAAACAACCTTTCAGCCTAAAAGCTTTTGCCATATAGTTATGTTCAACGAAAAAATAATAAATGAATTTGAGAAACAGACTTGACCCTTGCCACCAGGAGAAATGCCTAGTTGTAACGAGGTTTATATAATAATAATACTCAGCATATATAAACACGAGGCCGAGTGCTGCGATCAGAAAGAAGAGTGACGTTAACAATACTGGACGTTGAATCTAAAAAGTATTCTCTAAAAACCAGAGCTTAGTAAATAATTCGTGTCGCAAAGCGTCCGTTCGAAGAGGAGAGACGAGTCCTCTTAAAGGGATGGAGAGGGAAGTGGCGCTTAAGTAAAAGGCCGAGCAGAAGTCAAGGCAATAAAGGTGGTAAATATCAATGTGTTTTGTGTGAATCTGCATGCGAAATACACATCTGCATGTGGTTTAAAGAAGGTAAGAATGAAGATTCGATGCAGAAAAGGAGATTATTGCTGGGCGGATGGCAAGGAAACATTTCCATGGTGGGTGCTGCTTGCAAGTTTTTATGCGGAAGTGGGGGTGGGGGCAATAAAGGCTTCGTTGATTTCAGAATATTGCTTACGTTCAAAGGTTATCTGAAAGAAACCAATGAGCACCATTGGAAGATTTATTATGAAAGAGAAGTGTTCTTATGTAATTTTTCTAAGTTTATTGGCGCCAGAAAAATAGGGTATGATGAAGTTGAGAGGTCCGCGCTAGAGAGGAAAAGTATTTGGGACCAAAAGTGGTATGGTGTATAATCACCCCCTGCAACACTCCCTAGCGGTGGATAGCTAAGTGTGGATAGTAAGAATAACAATTATAAAATTTCTGAGGAGCAATATACTGGAATATGGGGGCAGGATTTTGTCATCTAGTATTTTTGTTCTCCCCGTTCTGCGGCATTGTGCAGTACCATCCCCCACTTCCCCTCTCCCTCATCCCGCCTGAGAGCAATACACTTCACTCCTCTGAGAAAAAAAGGTCGGTCGTCCTGTCTAAACACCAAGCAATGTGTGAGTATCTTTTATTTATGTTTTCTTATTCTAATATTAGTCATTTTGATGTGTACACATGCAAGGCGTGTTCAAAAAGTAACGATCATTTTGGAATTTTGATTCTTCGATTTCATCAACATAGTGCACCTTGAGTGCACCACAAGATCAAAATATCAATAAATGGTCCTACTTAAAGTACGACGCTGTTTGCGTAAAACAATGAGGAAAAACGCCCGTATTTTCGGCGAAGCAAATCATGGCTTATAAGGCATGGTCTCAATAACTCACTTAAGTACTCGGACTGTTCACGGCTTGTTCGTGAATTTTTGACCAAAAACAGCACTGAAGAAATTCATCTGTAAAGTATTGCACGGAGGTAACTTTCTATTACATTTTATTACACACTAAGTGCATAATCACGTAATAAAAAATATGGAATTAGTAAAAATTGAAATTACTTAATTAGAAATGGTAAATTATAACCTTTAAATCTACACTTTGCGTTGTTATTCTTGGTCATATTCAAAATAACGATTGGATACATCAGAGAAATGACTTGTACCATAATTAAAGAAAGAATGTATTGTTGAAAAATTACTTCACCCACTGCAAATGTTCTAATTTATTTTAACTGATTTTATTCATGTGATTAAACAATATAATTAAAGCAAAAAGAAATGAGATTACTGAAATATTTGCTTAAATTCCCCTCATAGAGTCTTAAATATTAATTCATTGCCAGTCGCAGATTTTAAAATAAATAAAATTTCCCCATTTAGATTATTCACGTTTAATTACCTTCAGTTTTACGAATAATTAATTGATTTGGAAAGGAATAATAATACCATTACGTTGATAATTAACTATATTTGCACTGAATAAATAAAATTGGTATTTTTTCACACAAAAAAACGTTTTATGTGAAAAAATACAACTTTATTCATTAGTGATCATGAATTTTCACAAAGTAGAGCCTCAAACCATCGAATTCAACTATGTTTGTATTTTATATGGTTTGAGCAATATTTTCAACTGCAGAAATTAAAAACCTCCTACGTTTTTAACGGCGTTTTAGGCGAGGCTTAAGTAAGATTTGATCTTCTCGTCCATTTCAAGAACTTGAAGAATTTATCAAAGATTTTCTTTTAAAATTAACTCAAAAAGCAATAACCCATATATGTAAGGTTTAAGGTCTGGAATTTCAACAGACGGATGTAAATGGAGCCAACCCTAAGAAGAATTTACTATGGACCACCTCAATCCACCAGACTTTATTTGTTCAACGTCAATGTGTTGGTAATATTTTAGGTCTGCACAAACCTCCTGTAACTATTCAAAATGGTTCGTGTTTAATTTGAATACGTGAATATATCTTTTTTCGGCCTTGGTTAATCACTCAGGTTGTGGATTGTAGAACTTTTCAAAAGTCAGCTAAAATCAATAGACTTTACATTTCCCTGCTTTTTTAAGTGCGGCAGTACGTATGTGGGTCAGATGGTCAGCGATGAGTGGCCTCTCCAACGAGCGGGTGTCATCCCACCCCAAATGCCCCCTTCGTATTCTGAATTTATTTGATTCGGGAAATTCAATGTTCGAGTTTTGAGCACCAAGGTTCAGTTTTCAGCGTATTATTTCCATAATTTTGAACGACACGGGACCGAATCTGCGTCATTCGAATCTTTTTCGTTTGTTTTACCTGGCAATAATTGCTATTTGGAAGATTACAAGATGGTAAATCCTTTCCATTGTAAAGTATGCAACAAACGAGATAAATCGACTAATGAAAAGGAGAAATAACGAAGATTTTAACTTGTTTATAAATAACCATGGCAACTCTAGGACAATGACATTGGTCAAAGCTACCCCGTATATTCATTGTCTATTTTTCTCATTAATTCTGACCAAGAGAAACTATATAAAGACAATTTCAAGTAAAATTCTGTTTTCTAATATTTTCAACGTAGAAGAAAGTGTAGGGTGTATAAGTCGGGATATTTAAGTTTAGACAAGTTGATTGGTACCCCACTCTTCTACCTACTACGTCATCACGTCATCCTTTTTTCAAAACTTATTTTATTTCCCTTCAGTGTTCTTGTCAACGATAGTTTAAATGCCTCGAAGAAAATAGAACGAAATTTTATTCTATCATAATGATAATTTTTACCCGAACTTAATTTAGCGGATATATAACGGGGTAAATAGGCATTGAGAGCAACAGCTGAAATACGAAATTGAAAGAACGATGTTTTCTTGCCTTGGTCAGGCCCCACCTAGAGTATGCTGCCAGTATATGGGATCCTCATAATATAAATTTGGTTTCGGAATTGGATCGAGTTCAGCGGAGGGGGGCTAGATTTGTCAAACATTGTTATGAGCAACTCAGCAGCGTATCCACTTTGCTAGACAATTTAGGTTGGGATTCTCTTACACAGTGGCGTTTACAATATAGATTAAACTTATTAAAAATATTTAAAGATGGGCCCTTTTCCGATGACATCAAGGATATAATACGAACCCCAACGTATTACGGTCGAAGGGATCACGAATATAAGACTAGAGATATAGACTGCAAGACTGACAGGTTTAAAATGTCATTGTTTCCAAAAACGATAAGGGACCAGAATGCTTGTAGCCGAAATTCCCCAGGACTTAGTTCATTACAATAAGTATTAACGTACAGGTTAGGGACTTCGCGAGGATTTTATATATATATATATATATATATATATATATATATACGTATATATGTGTATATAATGTGTATACGTATGTATATATATATATTTTTTCTTACAGGTTCCCCCCCACCTTTCCTCACCTAACCCCCAACCCCCTCAACCCTTACCCTTCCCTCATGGTGCTACACCCCCTGCCACACACCTTTTTGGTGGCTCGCAGGGTATTTATGTAGATGTAGATGTACGAAATGGAAACCGTTCGGGTGCCGACTGAATAGTAGTTTGTCATGCCACCAATTACTTTAAAGACACCTAATGTAATTACTTAAAATGAGCTGTGACATGTTTTCCATTCGTAGGCCAAATTCTAGTGATAAATGTAAAAAGTGTCATACCTCGAAAAATTTCAACCTTGAACTTTGGACGCAAAATCCCCGATTTTATCCTCTTTATTTTTATGATAACGTGGAGTTAAAAACAGTGACGAGTGCACATGGATCGTGGTGTTTGTGAAAAATTAATGGAAGAGAACAAAAACGGAGGCATTAAATTAAAAGAGGCCCGCGAGAAACTATCCTAGGAAATGGTTAAAGAAGGGAAAATAGGTGTCAGAGCAGTGAATTTGACAGCGATGCCTATGAGCATGAGGATTTAGGAAGAAAATAAACTCAGTGAAAAAAATGCCGGCTAAAGAAAAGTCTTCCGTGGAACATAATGGAGAGTAGGGAAAGGTTAAAACAGAACTCATTGGAGGGAGCGAGGTAGGATGTAGGCGGAGATTAGGGGAGCGTGAGGCGGTTTGGATTCAAAGAGACGTTAAGAACTCGCGGCTTCTGAAGGCATTAGCAAATAAGTCCTGATGAAGAGATGACGACAATGGAGAAAAAAGTGGGAGATAAGATGGAACTTTTTCAAACATTTCAAAGGAATGGAGGAGAATCCAAGGGTGGAATTACAGATGACTTGTTATTCCGCAGTAGTAGAAACCCATGGGAAAAATATAATGAAGTTTAAAAAAAAGTGCATTTGAAAAAAACGGTGATTACTGCTCTGAGATGAAGAAAAATTTGAGCAGACATTCAGGAGGATCCAAAGATTATTCCGAAAAAAATATAACGAGAATAAAATCAAAAGACAATTTAATGTTAGTATAAAAAAATAGGAACCATTTCGCCGTTGAAAAAACCATAGCATATTTCATAAAAAACATACATGCCCTAAAGAAATCTGCCCGTTAAAATTGATTAAATCTAATCCTATCTAATTTATTTCCATTAGTAAAGTATGTAGCAGATAATGAAAAAAGTAAGTCAATAATAACAGGAAACTAACAAAGGTTTTGCCTTAGATCTCAAGTGACTTACTAGGAGCAATTTAAAAAAAAATACTAATTACGACGCGTTATTCCAAAGGATTTGCGAACGGACAGGAACATAAGCTATTTAGTGCCACTGTAATAGTGAATTTACCAAAACTACGAAATATATATTGGATTGGCAATGTTGTGCTGATTTCAGCACCGTTTGAATCTCTAAATAATCACGTATTGAATATTATTACTTTTGAAATAATGAAGTTAATTCTAATCATATCCCGAAATCAAAGGGTATAAATGGAAACCCATTCAATAAAATCACTGATAGTTAATTTAAGTCCTATTTACTTTACGCAATTTTAATATATCCAAAATCCCGAAAAATATTTTGCCTTAAATAAAACTTTTCTCTATATTATTAACGTATTCAAATGCTATGCACTCCCATCCGCTATAATATTTTTTAAACCGGTGTAAGTTCAAATATATTGCAAAGAAAATTATAACTGTTTAAAAACTAAATGATTTCTTCCACCTCAGTTTTGTATGTTTTCCCTAATTTAAAATATATGCAAGTTAAATTAAAATAATTCCGCGGCTGGTAAAAATTTCCTGCAGTACGACTCCCACATTTTTAATGAGAGATTTTTAATTTCGCTCTTTTATTAGTGATTCCAGCAACTAGTGGATAACCAATTAAATTCATGGAATGCACTTGCGTAATGAATTGCCATTACTTCATGTAGAAACCTTGATTCTCCTGATTTACCGAAAGAGAGAAATGGGCGAAGAACCGAGACATGGCACGGACGTAAATGAGGTATTATGTATTTGAATAGAATTGGATTTCTGTGATACTAACTAGGTACTGATAAAAATATGGTCATGGCATGGTTGTATGGTGACGTCCGTAAACCGTTTTATGAATATTTAAGGAAAAATACTCGGTATATTTGAGTAGCATACAAAATATTAATCTAAAATAAGGAAATTTTTTTGCCAAAAAAGTAGCACTATTTAAAATAGCTATGGGGTTAAATGTTATTTTTGTTGCCATTACTATAATACTTGTAACTTAGAGGACTGTAGAGGACACCTCACACCAAGTTAAGTTTACACGTGAGGAAGGGGGATGAATTCCTTTCCCCCTTAAACGCTTTCCCTTTCTCAGGACGATGATGTAAAGGAAAAATTACGAGTACATTAATGCTACTGATGCACGATTCGCCACCGAGCTTTAAGTTGACTGGTTCAAATTAAAATTTAAACACGAAATGTTATTTTTCCTGCTGAGCAAGCTGACACCCTAAATCAGAATATAAAACGACTCCAAGTAATTTAATGTCGAACCTTGAAAAATCTATTGCGATTTGTATATATTTCATCACCTAAATATATATTTATAAATACGTGTATACGATTTAAACACAGAATAATATTTTGATTTGTTTCATGTTTTGGGCGGAGAGTGTGAGTGATAAGGTGAAAAGTGAATGCAGAAAAAGTGGGTGGAGTAAATGTTGGTGTATGTGGTAGGATTTAAAGGGCATGAGTTTGGTTAGCGGGGTAGAGGAAGAAGGAGAATAAGTACGTTTTCTTCGACGCCATAAAGGCAGATAGAAGTTAGGAAGAATTTAATATAAACGCTGCACTGCGATCAATAGGAAAGAATGATCCCAATAATTTAGTTCAAAATTAATTTTGGTAAACTGCGGATTTACTTCCTCCGCTATAACTGCCTCAAACCATCCACTTGACAGGTTTCCCCAAAAACATATTTAACGCCTTATAACTGCAATATGATTGCTACGCACATGATAATCACTTAATTCTACTCCTACTGTACTTGTCATAATTTGTCTTCGAATCTCGTTTTTTCTGTATTTGCGTGCGTATATATATATATATATATATATATATATATATATATATATATATACACACACACACAAGGGTGGTCAGAAAAGTTTCCGACCTAACAAAGATACAAGACATTTTTTCCGAAATTTTGAGCTGGGAAACTTTTCAGACCAACCACGTAAAAACGTATAGACACTTTTGTATTTATTCTTACATGGTATACACAAAAATATATTTTTTGTATATGATAAGAAATCGGTAATTACCGGTAATCGGAATATTACAAGAAAATCGGTAATCTGCATCTACACAATAACCCGCAAGCTGCCACAAGGGCGTGGGGGGGGGGGTATTAGGGCACCAGGCATGCATGTATAATCCCAATCATTTTAACTCTACACAAATATTATTTTGATCAAACGCTCGAAAAATTGTAACCACTAAAATAATTGTACTTACATGGGACAATACTCTTTAACAGGATACGTACATTCAAATCATCCCGTAGAAATGTTAAGAAACGGTAGGTCTATTAAATAAAAAAGAATAACCTACAGGATATCGACAGAATATATACAATACCAATTCTAATTATCTTTTACGCGACTGCTGTCATATCCATTTTGATTTCTAATAGCACGAGGGAAAAACAATATTGTTAATCTATCCGTTCTACTGTAATTTCTCTTATTTTACGTTAGTGATCTGATGTACCAGCGTTAGTCGGAACCTCTAATATGTCTTTAAAATCTTCAAATAAGTATCCTGCCTCAAATCTACGCAGTAAATTAAATCTTCTAAAAACCTACGGTCAACTAGTGTCTCTCATACTAATTCTTCCAACAGTGTCGTGACACTGATGCCTTGTTCATAGCAACTTTTCACCAGCCTACCTCCATTTCGTTGCATTCCATCCAGTTCCAAAATTAAACCTATTTCATGAGGATCCCATGCACCCGCAGTGCACTCATATCCAGATGCGGCCTAACTAACGTAAAATAAACTTCTTGACCCTTTCATTACAATCCCCAAGGATCCATTTTATTAATCCTAACTTTTTATATGCTATTCTGTAAATTTCACGAATGTGTTTTCCTCAGGATATTCGTAGTTATTTGTTACACCCAATTATTTTACCGATTCCACGTGTGTATACAAATGTTGGTTCCCTGTATAGTGAAAGTGTTTTCTAGAAAAGTAATTTTTTTCCAAAAATTTATCGAAACTCATTTATTCAAATTTAATTCTAGATCCCGTGTCTTGCACCACTTTTGGATTGTAATTGGGTCGTTAGCTAATGATACTACATCTTATTGACTAGATCGTCGGCATCGTCGGCAAATAGACGAAGTTTGTTAGAAATCTGAAAGAATGTCATTATTGTATGTAAGAAATAAAGAGGACCGATAACACTTACTAGTGGGACACCCGATATGGCGCTTGATACTCGCGATGACGCGAAAGGCATTTCACGTACTTAATTGGGTAATGAGTCATTTAAAAGGAAGTAGGGTAGCAATAAAAGAAAAAGCATATTAAGGTCCTGATTAGCCCTGTCCTGGAATACTCGTCCATAGTATGGGATTCATATGAGGTGGGACATATTAAAAAGTTAAAAAAAACTGCAACGAAAGGCAGCGACATACTTACTCGGAAGGTATATATGCAAAAGGTCAGAAAGCGTAAAGGAAATGTTGGGTAGTTGAGATGGGAGAGTTCGAAAAATAGAAGAAAAAGCAGTTGGTTAGGCGCGATACGTAGAATTGTTAAATATGACGAAGCGTGCGAAGATTTATGGAAAGAGATAGCAACACCAAACTTTAAGGGAAAAAACGACCACAGTTTGGATAGAGGTACTTTGTGTTCCTGTAAACGATTTTAAAAATCGCTATGGAAGTAGTGGTTTAATATTTTAGCTTTTTCTGACCTTGTGGTAAGTTTTTGCCCGTTGCTGTTTAGGGATGGCACTGTCGACTTGTTTCCCTCAACTTGCCGTACATAAGGCTAAAACGCTTTTGGGTTATCTTCTAAATATTCAACTAATCTTTCACTTTTAAATTCTATACTCCTATTCACATGTTATACTTACTAACGCTTTAATGCTTTATAGTTATGTATTGTTTAATTTTTTTATTGTTAGACTCGTCCTTTTGTGATCTCTTCATTTTTTAATACCATGCTCTTTGGTGTTTCAATGTTTTACGTACTTCAACGTTGTACCATCTTGATACCGTCCTGTCAATTTTAAATTTCTTTGGTATGTGGTTTTCTATTGCAGCCCGTGTGAAGTCAAGAAAGGAACTCCACAATCTCTCACTGTCTCTGTTGCTACTACTTTCGTAAAATGAACCATAAGACTGCTGCAGGTCACGCTTAAATCCCTCGGAAAAACAAGTATATCTTCTGATTCTGATTTTTCTATTTTTCATACTCATAAAGTTAATTTTAACTTCCACTATTCTGCGGTCACTAAGTACTTCAAGTTTTGCTGAATTTAGGACGTCTTCGGATAAATTTGTGGTTATTAGCTCAAGGACTAATTGGTTTAACGAATATGACGTGAAAACGCGGAGCAGTGACACGCATGACTCCTTATCCTTATCTACTGCTATGAAACTACAGTTACAGTCTATGGATGAAAGATTGAAATCCCCTCGGATTTAGTCCTCCTATTGTGTAAATGGAAATTCGAACTAGGGACCTCTCTTTCTAGTTCTAAAATTGATATTTTTCCGAAATAGGGGGGTCTGTAGTAGCCACAAATGTAGATATTTTCGATCTAGGGTTTTTTTATGGAATACCAAACTCTTTCTGTTACTAATAGGGAAAAACTCACTTCTGCTTTCGTGAATTTCTTTAGCAATCCACCCATTCTATTTTCTCTGCCCCTTCTGTTAATTCTAAAGCCTTTAGGGAAAACCTCCTCTTCTGCAAAGTCTTGCGATAATTAGCTCTTGGTTCCCATAATTTGATGGGCTTCGATACTTCTACTAATATGGTAAAATTAGGCTATTTTGTTTTTCAAGCTTTGGAATTTGATTAACACTACGGAAATGGCTATATCCTTGAACAATTCATTTTAATTTCCCTTTCTGATGCATCTTACTCTATAAGAGTGGCCAGTTCTTTTCACTGCGCCGATAATGGTTTCGACGGAAGATTTGGGGCCCGAAAAATCATACAGGGAAAGTGGAGCTAAGGTTGCTCAGAGAGGCAGGCCCGGGTAATGAACCTGGGTCTCTTCCGTTTCAGTAGTCCAACAGTCTCTACCTCTGAACTTTTGCGTCCACCAATAAACAGTGAATTAAATATTCAATCTACATCTGAATGCTTCAGATATGATATCCAGGTATTTAGACCCCTCGTTAACCCACTAATGCATTTCAGCGACGATTTATTAAGCGGCAGCAAGAAATAGTTTATGTGTAACTCCGTTCGATCTTTTTCCTGCTTAGAAATACACAAATTTTACTACTTACCTCAACATTTTATTTCCCAGCCACACGCAGAGAAGAACATTCAGGGTCAGGAATCATTGCAATTTTTCCACACAATACCATTATCAATCTTAAATCTATGTCATTTTTGCTAAATTTCGTATTTTTTGCTGATCTTTGGCCACGACGCCCGAGGGGAAATGACCACTAAAATCAGTAGTAGCGTCTACGAAAACAATTCTAGCCATCGCTAGAGAGGGTAACTTTTAAGTTACGAACGTTACCCTCTAGTGACTGTCGTTTTAATTTTTTTTACTTCCTCTCCGCCATTGAATTGCACTTAAAATGGGATTGACGACCGTCTCGAGTCTTAGCACCGCGATCCCTTTCCTACGCGACGTAACAGCGGTCGGGTTTTGTGCCCATCCCTTCCCCCTCACCCCCGCCCTCCTACTTAGTGGAACGCCAAAGTCATGTTATGGGGATAGAGGACGTGGTTTCCAGGGAATGGCAAACTATGGGAGAGACCCTGGCGTGACCCCCGAGGGAGAATAAGTGGGCGAGAGGTAAGGGGAATGGAAGAATAATGGACCCTGGGATAAATAGTGCAAAGGTCCGATACGGGGAAGGGAAATTTTTAGGAGTCGCGGGGAGGAAACTCGAAGGACGTAAAGAAAAGAGTGAGAGCACGGAAAGAGTGGAAGAAAAAAATGTTTAAACATGGGGATCCTATCTTAGGAGAAGGAATGGGAGGGGCGGAGTTTGGAAGGAGAGAGGACAATGTGTTTGGTTCGTCGGAGACTTCAGGAGTCGTTCAGAATGGTGTTCTCGTGGGGGAAGAGTGAGGAGGGGAAAGTTCGCGGGAGGGAGGAGGGGAGTGAACGGTCGCGATGGGGAGAAGAGTTGGAGGGGTGAGTGGGGCCGAGGCGGGGAAGAAATCGGCGTCGGGAAGCGGACGAGGGGGGAAGTGCTCACGGCATACCGGTCGGCCGTAAAAGGTGAGAAGCGACGGCGTTAAGAGGGAAGAGTCGCGTAAAGGGAGCGATGGAAATGCAACGGATGGGAGGAGAAAGGCAGCAGCAGCGGAGGAGAGGACTTTCTCGAGCCATTTGCCGCTTAGGGATAAGTATCGGTGCTGCGGAGGCAGGGTAGGGGTAAAGTGATTGCATGGGAGAGCAAAGTGATTGAGAGGAAGGCGCGTGAGGACTCCTCCTCTTAACGGTGGGTAGTGGGGAGAAGGAGATATGTGACAAGGTGATCCGAAGGCGATAAGGAAGGAAGGGGGGCGAGAAGGGGTGTGGGCGGGAGTGACGGAGGAGGACCATTCTGTTAAACACGGGGGGGGGAGGCAGTCTTGTTCTCCGCCTCGTTACTTGCTTGCTGGCGGAGGGAGGAGGGGAACGAAGTGAAACTTCTCCAAGAAGCGTCCGCTTCCCATCAGGAGTAACGTCCCATTCCACCGAGAAATACTTCCAAAGCAACCTTTAGTAAGCTGGAAGCTGCTATTTTTCCCTCCCTAGCTTAAGTAACTAATTGCCATCGAAGAAATGTTTCCTATTCACAGGAATAATTTCTCTATCCTCCGATTCCGACGTCAAATCTTTCTTCAAAAAAAATTTGACAATTATCAAGGAAGGATTAGATGGGTCCAAAAACTTAGCACTGCTACACTCCTAATCCTCTTCTAACATAAAATTAAATATTCTGAAGTCGTATGTTAAAATAAATATTTTCACGTTTTTAAGTCCACATATTTTCCGTCACCATTGACTTCAATGGGCCTAGTATTTTCCTCTTCACTATTTAACCCAATATTCTCCCGAAAATGATTTCTGGTACTTAAAACTAGTATGATGGTAGCTGGCGTAATGTCATATTTACCAAGCCCCAAAATTAGAGTACGTTCTTGGGGTTCTTATGAAAGTAGATATTGAAGAAAATTAACTAAGAAATTTTTCTTAACCGCGCCCTGACACTCCTAGCCGGGCACCCATATGGCAGTTTTCTGGGTGACATGACCGTGCAATGTGATATTAAAATAGATTTTCTGAAGAGTGGATCTGCAAAACCTGTTTTGCAGAAAACACTGAAATCCGACCACTAGGGTGATGTGATTCCAAAGTATTAGAAAACAGGGAACTATTCTGTAATCAAAATTACCCAAAATTATCAAATCTTTTCTTTTTGTTCGGCACGAATGAATTTAAGTTGGGTTTTTCCTCGTGCTGCTCGAGGACTAGGATTGTGCGGTGACTTAACTCCTAATCTTCCACCTAGATGACCCGGGGTCGAACCCCGGGGGAGGTTAAAATCTTTTAGTGGCATCCCAATCCCTACTTGGGGTGCTATGTGGGGAGCACTTCAAGCGAGTACGCCTTCCGCCGAACGGAGCGTTAAATTGTGGACCCCTTGGAGCCAGTCCGTTATGAGTGTGCTAATCCCGACGCCATGTTTCTCTCCACCATTCCTCCATTTCTTGAATAGCCTATCTCTAATAAAATTTAGTTCAGTGTTTCTTCTCTTTCACATCCTTTTAAGGATGTCTTAAAATGTTCACGATTAAAAATTAGAATCGCCTGGGAATTAGGAAAATTAATTTCGAAATTTGATCTGGCAAGTGAAGAGTTAAGTAAACTAGCAGCTTAATAGAATTCAGCTTTCATCTATTCTCACGAATATTATCGTGGAAAAAATAATGTAAAAAGATGGCCCGTACCTTCACGCTCCATTAACGCGATATAGATGAACCTACGTCAGTGTCATCATGATATGCCTTCCGCCAATTGAACGCAAAATGTGGGGGTAGGAAGAAATATAATAAAAAACGAAGTATTTTCTTTTAATATAGGGTAGCCACCAAATACTCAACGAGGTTCAATAAGTGATTAAACGCTGTAAATCCACCCTAATTTCTCTTGGGACAAAGTGAATTAATAATAAGATGGAATTTAATATAAATTAATAAAATGAGCGCAATGTCAAAATGATTAGAAAAGATATTTCTTTTCCTCGCTGCAAGTTCTTCTCGTCTAAAATAGGCACCCATTTAATTAGGAAGAGGTGCAATTGAGCGGCATATTTACTCAAGAGTGTGGTTGCTCATTGTTCATTACGTCGAGAGTAAAAAAAATATTTTTTTTAAAGTGTGCGCACTTTCGAGTTCACGGACGATTGGCTTCTGAAATACTTGAGCGCAACTCTTGAAAAGGCGTCAAAACCCTCATATAGCTCATTCCTCCTTCCATTTTGCTCTATCGTGGAAATTAATTACTTTTTTCTCGTGCTGGAGACGTTAAATTAATTCTTTTTCTAGAGTCACAAAGAGCGGGGAAACGCTCAGCTCTTTAGCGACTCGCAGGCAAAAACCCACCGCCTCTACTCTCTCTATCTCCCTCTGTTATCCTCGTTGCTTCCATTTCTTCCGCCCATTCGGAATTCATTGAAAGGGCCTTCGACTTCAGCACATCCCAGAATCTCGGACCAACTTTTACCCCTGCGCACATCCCCTGCGTCCACTCTTTCATCCCTCGCTCTCTAGTAAAAGAAACAGCCAGAAATCAACCTCGAGCCCTCCTCCACCCACCCGCACACCGAAAAACTCCTCTCCGTCCCAAGAGCGAGGAGCAGGGAGCGGGCCCATCCTCCTTATCGGTAAACACAACCGCTCTACGCCAAGAAAGGGATAAGGATCCACAATTTGGGCTGATAGAAGAGGAATGGGAGTGGCAGAGGAGAGGAGAGACGATGATGTCCTGGGCTGCGAGACTAGAGAAAAAGTATACGAAAGTGTGGAAACTCTTTAATGCCAGCAAGGATAATAAACTCATGAAAGGGAGGAATGGCAATCGTAGAACGAAGGTTAAAGTTTACGGAAATTAGAAAAATAATGCTACATAGACTTCCTTGCGCATGAAATATTTCATGAAAATTTTAAAGCATTAATGTCTTAATTCAAATTTTATTCTAATCTGTATGGTTTTCTTCCTGCAAAATGGATCTTTGCTCTGTAATTTTGTAAAAAGTAATCGTTCCGTAATTTTGCTAGACACTTAAGAACGAGCAAGATTTTCAAAAATCATTTACAATATATTTACAAGATACTAATACATTTCAGGGCATTTTAAGAAGAATAGCATTTATTGAGAATATTTCATCTGTGATCGACCCGGTAATTACATGTGGTGAAATTTAATGACGCACAATGAAACTCTAAATGATAAACCAGGCTGGCTGATAAATCCCTCATATCGCCAATATTCTTTAGCTACATACAAGTGGCTTATTTTATTATTTGTACAATTATCATTATTAGCGTTAGTCTGCCGGTCTAGGATAGGTTTTTGATGAAACAAGATACTGCACTCTACTTTACTCCTAAGCCCAATGCAACATGACACCAAAATCCTTAGATCCATAACATGTATACAGCACATCTACATGTACAGCAAGTAATTTTAAATTTTCATTATTTTGAACGGGGCGAAGGGTACTTTATTTCAGATTAAATAGCTTGTTTTAGATAACTTGTATCGAAGAATTAATAATGTTCTTGCGCAGGAACTAGAAAAATAATGTATTAAAAATTATGAAACGGAAAATTTGCAATAATAATTTGTATGCCTTGGCAATTGAGTTAATTTTCTCTCTTTGGTAAAATGTACTGTAGTTTACATAATGTGCACCGTTAAAGCTCCCTCTCGACATCTTTATGTGAGTTCCGCATGATCTCCATAAGAATGCATTGCCGTCATTTAAACTACTATTTGTACCCTACGTATCCTACCCTTGTATAATTTGATCCTTCATTTAGAGAAAATGCCCCCACACCGCAGAATTTGTCATTTTTCTATCCAGAATTGTGAATACGTCTTCGGGGTTTGACTAATGCTGTTTCGTCGAAGAAATCATCCCTCCCCACAGAGAAATTGAAGCAATAACTAGCATTCTTCTTGAAGTTTTTCTTATCCTAACAGTAAAATCTAACCGATCGCATTGGATTTTTTCATTAAAATAAAGTTTTTGAGTACCTTTGCCTAAGGAAAAACTACTTGCAAGGGAAATGCAGTATTTAAGGGAACTTCAGGCACCGAATTTCAACTCCTGAAAGTAGAAATGTAATTTATAATACCTGCAACATTATGTTTGCCTAAATGCCTAATTTTAAATCAGGTTAAACCCATGAGTGCGGCAGAGAAAATAATTAATAGTGAATTAGTCTTCACGTTATCCTTTTGACATAAAATGTAAAAATTGAGATCACTTCTTAGCATAAAATGATTCACTGGAGCGAGAAAAATTCCTTTTATGGGCGTGCATTGAGGTATGGTTAATGAAGGATCCGTTGCAATTTTTGCATTAGGGAAAAAGATGAGCACCCTCCGTTTCGCTCCGAATATAGCCACACCCTCACGCGAGAGTTGATTAGGCAGGAACTCAGGGTTCGCTGGAACGACGCGCCACGCCGTGGGAAGAGGACCATTCGCATTCTTGGCCCGGTCTCGGAGTGTCGCTTGCCAACACGAATGGCATGCCGAACGCGTCCTCAAGGCCCAACTTGTCCGTGCTTATCAATTTGTTTTCACTTTCACCAGATTCGTGAACAATTCGCTCGTCATCACTTTGGCAGTCGAGGGGAATTATCCGAAGAGCTAGGGCTTTGAGTGGCCGCACGGACGAATTCTGCCAAATGTTTCCTTGCTTCTTTTTGCCATTCGAAAATTCACCAATGACATAATGAATGTAGTAGGCATATTCACATCCAGTCAGCTCCGTTCCTTCTGGCCGTCCATTTTAAACAAACGAGAAGTTAGGCATTATGAGCGAGATAGGATATTGCGGGATAGTCCATATTTAAGAAAATTGAAATGGACTACAAAGTTCCATGAACTAAGTGACCTTGACGGTAAAACCATCATAGTTTTCCGCCAGTAATAATTCGCAGGCATTACCTTCCAATTTACCGCTTTGGTAGAGCATTTTTGTCGTTCGACGCGGTGGTTCTCATTTCCGGTAGTGAAAATTTATTTTAGATACAATCATTATGAAATTCATTTCATATTTTTCTGATATTTTGGCCAATCAGAATTTAAAATTAAATATGTTACTGTTAGATTATTGAAATTAGAGCATATATACAAATAGTTAAAGATTTAAAGAATTAACTTCCTGGTTAGTGAAGGTTAATCACATAAACAATCACAGATCTTAATACATGAATTTTTAACACTTAAAACCTAATTTGAAAGAAAAACCTTCTAAATAAACGAAAAATACCTCCCAATTAATTTAAGCTTTCCTCATTATTTTCCGGTACATAAAATATTTCAGTTGTTAGATCCACGGTAGTAAAATTCAATTTTATTATTTAATTTTTTATATCTCGGTCGCCTAGGAAGAAACTATTAGTTCTTAAACGAAAGTAGGTAATGGGAGGAATTTTGAATGATTTTGAATGGAGTTGAAGTCAGGTTAATGATTTCATTTTTTTTTAATATTGAGCCGAGGGAGTTGAAGAGCGTTGAGGATGGATCGTGGTGGTTTGATGCAAGAATTAGTATTTTGTGCCTGGGAAAATTTGCTGCAAAATGTTTGTTCACAATCCTCATACAACAATTATTTACTCGGTCTGCAATAAACTCTTAGTAAACCTAAAATTCTATGATAGGCTTTACGAAACATACGATGATAAGAGGCATTGAATAAAGGTTCATCTTCTTTTCGAGAAATTCATAGGCGGCAGGAAAGATGGGCGTAGAGCATTATGTTTTGGCAATGGGATGTTGAACTCTCCGATCGAGGAGAATGTTAGGCAAGTGACGTAATGAGAAGGAAAGGACGGAATTAATCATCGCTGGTTGTTTCATTGGTATCAATAGATTCCCCCGATATCATTCACATACAGGGACAGGAGACGTCTAGTTCGATTCCTCCAGCTCTAGCGAAAAATTCAACGAGTTTGAGTTTACGGATCCAGGCATTAAACTCAATTTGTTTACGAAGCCGCTCCCGTTGATGGATGTGAACCTGAAGGGATACGCATAAGCAAGCAGTCGGGAAGAGGGGAGACATAAAGGCGCGCGTCTGTCGCGGCTATAAGTTGAATGAAGAGACGTATCTCGAGAGGGAGCAAGGCAAGCGCCCTGCGAGGAGGAGTCGGCGAAGGATGACGAGGCCTGGAAGGCGACAGATGTGATTATCTCATCGCCGCTCGTGCGGCGTTGCATAGGACGGAAAGGACGTATATTTCATCTTTTTAAAGGAAATTTTATTAATACCCTGGAACTTGTCAGAAGTTTATTAGATTTCCACTCAAAAAGGAATGGACGTAATTAAATTGTTATGCAAACATTGCTTAGTCTTGGGGATGGAGAGGAGGAAGGAGGTCACTAAAATGCGTTCGTAAAGGTTATGCTTACAGTTCGTTGTGTAGACTATGCGATGAAAATATAAAGCTTTTGAAACACTTTGAAATGGTCTTTTTTCTTCGAACAATAGTCACATCTTCAGCGGTGCTTTCTCATTAGCCCCAACAATGGAATTAAATGCGTAATCGCATGTGCTCCGTCTGATCTTGGTGGATTCTGTGATTCTACTAAACATTCATTTATCAGCCTCATTACAGTTTAATGAACGTTTTTATACTTTGCCTTTGGATTGTAAAATTTAATTAGGTGGTAATAATTTACGTCGGCTAGAAGTCTGCCAACCGGGATAATGTGCTATTGTATAAATAAAAAAATAGTATTTTCCTGGCGAAAAGGAACATGGAGCATGTTGCAAAAGTAGATAAAATTTGTCTTTTCTCTGTCAGAGCTAACTTTAAGCTTATCATCTAATAATTTATTTCAGTAAAGCAATACGTTTTAGGAATAATCAAAAATCAGAATCCAATTCAAAATTAATATTAATATTTGATTTTTTTAAACAACTTTTTTCACTGATTATTTAAATTTGGTTACCATATTAACACTGAAAACTGTAGTTGGACATTGATTGCAAATCAACTCAGTAAAATAAAAAAAGGTGTGCGACAGACATATTATTAACTTTTTTATATAAATGGTATGATTTGCACATATAAACATTAATGCATCGCTTTCTATCGAAATGAGCAAAAGATAATTGGTGAATTTCTCTGTAGTAATTCAATGCAACTTTAAAAGGGAAAATTATGCGAGAGGTGCATATGAAGATTCTATGGTAGATCCTACACTTTTTCCAAATTAAGTTAGGACATTTTTGAGTCGAAGGTTCTTTAGTGCCAGAGCTCAGAGATATAAGAAAAAGAATTATTTGTGAAACTGGAAATAAGTATAGTAAGTGTAAAATACATTCTTAGCGATAATGCTATGATGAAGATGGGCATTTTAGGAATAGTGGTGTTAATGACTTTAATGAGTTTATAAATCATTGCAAATTTACACTGAATACAGATAACACTGGCCTGATATCGAACTATTTTAATTTCTACGTTGCTGAGGATAACATACTGAAAGATTTCAATAAAGTATTGGAATGGCGACATGGCAATAAATTTATTATCAATGAAAATATGTCTGAGACAATTCGCATAAAATTGTTTATGAGTGCCTGCATATGTACAATTGAGGGTAGTATTTGCTAATCCGGATTAAGTGACGCCGGGGGTTTTCCGGTTTAGGCGTTACCCGGGTTTTTGACGCTCATAGCCCCATAGAATACTTTTCCCTCGAATTTCGTGCGACGTTACCTGGCATTGATTTATAACGACTCCACATGACGCATTAAACTCATAAAGTGTAAGAAATATTAACTAAATTTTGAAATAAACTTATTTAAATAAAATAAATTGTTGATTCTCTCGTAAAATTAAGTCGGTAGTAAATCATCACTCTCCTCGGAAAACAACATAAATGTGGCGCTTATTTGAATTATCTCATTCATAGGTTTCATTTCAATTGTAAAGATAAAAAATAGATCAAGTTTTTATTCAAATATAGGATAGTTAAGCTTCTGAAACTGGCCCCAGTTTTCCTTTATGATTTTCAGTTGTATTCGTTCAACTATCGGTAGCCCCTGTTCTCTGGTTTACTTAGGAGTAAATTTTACCATCCGCCGCCCAAATACATTCATTTGCATAATTACTTATGGCAGTTAAAAAATTAATAATATTACAACTGATTTGAAGTAGTGCTGCAACAAATTTTGAATAACGGTACTTGAAATCCATTTTATTGGAAGGAAATTGGTTTTCATTTCTAAAAAAAATTCGTGTGGTCGTAGAATGAGGAAATCACTCTTTAATGTTTCACGCTATTCATTAACAACGAATATCTTTCACTATCAAGGTTGCCTGTTGGAACCATGGCCGCCTGATAATAAATTGATATGAAGAGTTTCCCTAGTAATGTTTATTCATCGATGGAAAGATCCCATGCAATTGAGCCTCAATCTACTCTTTGTAATTGTGTATCGTTGTAAAATTTAAGGCAAGAAAATTTTTGAATAGAGAGATAATATTTAATTATATAAATATTTATCATCCATTCTTGAAATCATGGTATTCATATTTTTTAGAGTTATTAAGTAAGATATATATATCGATTTTACTTGAGATCTGGTTCTTTGTGAAGGGTCACAAGAAAATTTTGAAGATGTAGCGAGCAGTAAACCTGTCTCTCTCCGCTGGGTCCCTCAAATATTTTCGAAGCCTTCTGGAGGCCATGAGACTTGGCAAAGAAAGACTCGAAGTGATGTTAACTCTCCCAGCAAAACAAAAGTTGGATCACCTTCTTTCTTTGGAATGGAAGAAAGTTTTCCCAATACCTTCGCAGATTCCAACCGGCAAACTATGAGGAAACTTTCATAGGAATCATTTGTATTTATACGTTAAAATAAATCCGATCTTTAGATAAATGTAATTTATCTTTACCTACACAGATTAGACTTGCCTATGTAAAAGGTCTTCATAATTTATTGCCTACGTAAAAAGGGATACTATTTACTTGTTTTGACTAGATTAGAAGAACCTGGGGCCCTTACATATCTAGTTTTAACTATTTACATCTCGGTGTTATTCCATAATGAAATTTTCTCGGTCATTCCTACCTTTCCTAGCTTTCTAAATACTATTATTCCTTCCAGTAATGGAATTTTACATATAATTGATTTAATATTCTAATAATTTTCAGATTATATAAGGTATATTTTATTTCCCATTTCTCAAATCTAAACCATATAATGGAATCCTTTTCCTCCCTTGACCTGTTTGTCTATGGATGCATTAAATTTTTTTCAAATCTCAAAATATAATGCAAATGATTCCAGTCTTTAAAAGGCTAAGGTGAAATATCATCCAAAATTAAATCATCTGAAAATTCTGATTTAGTTTAGAAGCATACAGTTTTTGGTATTTTATAAATATTTATTTATTTCGTATTAATCCGAAAATAGCACTTTACATCGGACTTTAAACAATTATATAACAAAGACGATTACAAACCTCCCACCTCTAGGTGAAGTAAAACCCACCTAGGCGGGAATCAATCCCGCGACCTCTGGGTAGGTAGGCGATGTCGTCCTCGGAAATATTTGAGACTCTTTGTAATTTGACGACATTAAGTCCCAAAGTATTTCCATTTTCAGTACATTCTTAAAAGGTTTTGAAAATTCTTCATTATTAAAACTGGCCGTTGAGCTGAAGAAAGTTTTGATAAAGAATTCGATGCTTGGTGCTAAGGTTTAAGAATAAGGTCATTCTTCGTGTTGCAGTTAATCATAATAAACCTTTTCTACTATCTTAAAATAATATTTTATCTGTTTTTGTCAAACGTGTTCCGAGAGCGTTCTCGTCCAGTGAGCTGTGGATTATGTGCACGCCACATGAAATTTCGGACTCTCCCAGTAGAAATTAGTTTTTATGAGTGACTTCAAATTAATTTCTCATGGAAGTTAGATTTTATAATTTATTGATTGTTAATCTCTGTTTTAATTAAAGCATCACCCATTATATGACTATGCAATGCTTATAAATCTATTCCCATCTAAAATTTGATAGATATGCGCCATAAACTAAATGAATTAATGTGGATATTTTTCACAGAGCTTAACACTCAAGTGTGATAAAAATAAGCTGGTAATTCTCGCTGAAAGTATAGAATATATAAAAACAAATCAGCGACATGAGAGATACTTCAAAGTCGTGAGAAGAATAACAATATTTGTTTGATAATGAGTGACTTGGTGCACCACAGGAAATTTCTGCGCTAGTTTTCCCTCCTACATAATTTCACCTACTCCATTTTTTTCGGTTATATCAGGATTGTATGGTAAATTTTCGAAATATTTCAATGAGTGATGAACTAGTTTTCCAAAACGGATGTAGGTATCTGATATCTTTTCCTCAAACTGAAGAAGGAAAAGGGAAAATATAGCATTATTTCCCCTCGTCGTAGAGGAAAGATGGCTGCGTGAGGTGCGAGCACTGAGTTAGGGAATGGCCAGAGGCGATCGTAATAACTTGAGGGGGGGGGGGGAGGCGGTCAGAAAATATGAGATGGACCGACCAGGAGAGGCATTCAGGTTAGATACCGTGATGGAAAATGTAACAGAGAATTGGCAGCGACATTTACTGCAAAACGAAAAGATCCAAAGCGTAAGCATAACATCCGCTCAACCAGAAAGCTTGCCAACTTGTTTGTGCACCAGCTCGAATGAAATCGTTAGGCGTTGGATTGACAAGTGAGTCATCGATGCTGAATATCGTTTTTCCATGACGACGTGCACTATCGCTATGGTTAGTGGATCGCTAGCTGGGGAGTTGAGCCGCAAGGGAAATTTTTGCTGTCTGGCAGAAACTCATGCTCCGGAAAGATATCGCAGGAATACATTTATGCTCGAAAATGGAATTATGTATTTACTCCCCTTTCGGAATCAGCTGTTTTTGTTGCTTTTGAACGACAGAATTTACCATACCTATTCACATGCTACATTTTAGGTATTTTAATCCCGTTAATTTTAAATAACATGGCACATTTCAATCACACGAATACACATAGTAAGTCAAAAATTACGTGAACATAACTATCATAGTTACTTCATGTTGGTATTGTGATATATCCATTATACATTCTCATTCATTATACAATCTCTAAATCATTGAATTAATTTATGCTGACTACATTTTATTTATACCGAATACAATATTAGTCCATTCAGGTGCGCAGAAGATATTTAGGAAAGATGTAGCCTTAGTAGTATTATGATAACGATGTGATAATCCTATTATCATAATTAACCAAGAAGGAAACTCCTTTTCATGCATGCTACGAATTCATTTAAATCTTTTCTTTTCATGCGTAAAAATCAAAAGTTTAGCTTGCTTTTTCCTGGCATGTTTTTCTTATAGAATTATGAAACAGGATATAGTGAATCCAAAGAACTGCGGGAAATGCCGCGACAGTAACTTTTAAGGGAGTCATCCGCTAATATGCATTGAAATTCAGAATTTTTTAAGTGTATAAATTCTGCATTTTAAAGTATAGTGCTATAAATGACCAATCAAAGCTACTTTAACTACAAATTTCCAGCTTAAAGTTAGCCAAAATGGCACTGCACAGCACTAGCAATCGTAAAATCGTAGTTGTGATTCGAATAACACTCGTACACATCTCTCAAAGGTGAGCCGTTATTTCTACCTACGGAACATCCGGAACTTCATCAATATTTGTGGGTCAAGCAGACGGAATGCAGTAAACCTGTCCCCGGTGAACTCTGTGAAATCACGGGGAATAGCAAACGCCACTTTCGTCTGCATGTGAGTATTAATATGATTTCAAGGCTGTTTAAATGGTGTTTGATGTTAGTATTTCGAGAAATATCCCCTATTTCATATCTCATAAGTTTCTTTTGACGCGGACTTCACTTTAGATGGAGCAAATTTATTTTCTTAGCATATTTTTTCGTAAGCATACTTTTTCAACCTATCTTTGCCGCATTCCTGCTCGTCGTCGAATCATCATTCACCATTGATGCCAACATATTCCACGGATGAAACTAGAATTCGTTTCCTTCCATAATTGTTGCCATAGATTTTTCAAAGTGTTCAAGCCATTCCTCAGTTTTCCTAAGGCCTCTATCCGAACTTTTGGTGGAGTGTTCTACATCGTAGAAACCATATCGGCTTTAATCTGCAGGAAAGCTCGAATTCGGCGTTCGAGGAAAATCCGAATTTCCTGCTGCTGTGTTCTGTACCAGCAGTAGTTTCTAAGATGACCTAGTTGTCAAGCTTTGAATTCATCGCAACAATATTGCATGAAGATTTAATCAGAGGATATTATAATGGAACAGTAACTATTTCTCTTTTTCTGATCTGAAAATATTTCCATCATTGTCATTTGACATTTCCGTATTGTAAATTGCCAACGAGTCATTTATCGCACACTTCATGATGGGATGATTTTTTCCAACTTCATTCTGTACAAAAAGGAACCTAATCGTCTTTATTTATTCTATGAAATACCACGGCGGCAATTGTCTCGAACACACATGACTCATCTCCTATTGGAGAGGCTGTACTTAATGGATCAATTCTTTGCGCTTTTCTCTTAGAGCCATGAGCATGCAAACAATGATGAACTTGTCCGACTCTGAAGCATTAGTTTCATATTACACTGCCTAACTTCGGAATGACCACTGTGTGTTGCC
This sequence comes from Hetaerina titia, assembly GCA_037158775.1. NCBI lineage: Eukaryota > Metazoa > Arthropoda > Insecta > Odonata > Calopterygidae > Hetaerina > Hetaerina titia. The sequence continues at coordinate 103,438,976 of CM073770.1, read as the reverse complement.
ATTACGCTTAAATATGGCTAACCCAGATATTTCGCGTGCTAGCTATGTTACGCATACCGTACCTATCTTTCGAAATTTTTCCCTTCCTTCATCTGTCACGGTACTTTGGTGAATATATCTCCATCGTCAAAGTATATGTATAACTTGAGACATAACATATTAATAGTTTTTGCTACGTATTGTAATCTGACATCTTCCCACGCCTTCTTTCTCTTCCCTTTCAATATATGTATGTCAATTGCGTATAACAATCCCGTTTATTTTTTATTTCCTAATGCGTTATTTAAATTTACTTCCCAATTTGATCACTCAAAGATTACGAGTATGTCAGTTATGTCTATTCCAACATTTAAGGAACACATTTCCTACTTTTATCGGATCAGTCATTACTATCTACGTATTCTGGAATTTTTATAGAACAAATCCTTGCCCTATAAATAACACTGAACGTGTATAGTAATTTTATTCCTTCTAAAATTCCATTGATTGCTTTGCATATCATATTCAGCACTGTAACTATTACGAGTACTTGCCGCAACGAGATTGAGGGAACCCCTTCCAAAAAACTGATGTTCACGAACATATCCAAGGTCTGTCCCAAGGGTAGTAAGACATTTTTTCCGGATAGACGGACGGACAGGCGGCGGTTTCTCTGACTGGGTTCGAGGGAAGGAAGCCTCAGGAAAAGCTGGAGGCCGGTGACAGTTGGCCCTCAGCTTTTACGGAGTGAGGATTGTTCGTTTGCAAAACCTCTACAACGTGACCTAGTTACGCACCATCATGAACTGGTTATTGGAACAGCGCTACGCCATCAAATTTTGAGTGAAACTGAGCAAAACTGGAAAAGAGACTAAAGACATGTTGAATGTAGGTTATGGTGATTACATCATTGTGATAACACCATGGGTAGATAGGGTGCTTTTGAGTCGCACAAGTTGTTTCGGGAGGGTATAGAAGACGTTGAAGACGCCGAACGTTCAGGGCATTCTTCGATCTCAAAAAGTGACGGAAATCTTGCAAGAGTGAAGGCTTTGTTGAACAGGGATCGCAGATTAAGTATTTGCATGGTTTCTGATGAAATTGGCATCCCTAAAAGTGATGTGCATCGACTTGTGACTGAAAACTAAGGCATGAGAAAGGTGTTTGCGAAGTTAGTGCCGCGAGTGATCCATGAGTAACGGAGTGAGCACAATGAGCACAAGTTAACGGGTCCAGCACAATGTGGAAACCCTGCCTCGGTCACTCTACCACCCTGACATTGTCCCACGAGGCTTCTTCATATTCCCTCGCCTCGAATATGTCACCAATGCTCGGTGGAAGCGTTACAACAGGCTGTAACGAGCAGCATTCCGGGCGCCGCCTTCCAGAAGGCGTACGAAACGTGGAAAACTCTCCGGTAGCGGTGCGTAGACGCACAATGGTGCATCTTCGAAGATTTCTCAGTGAATGCATCAACTGTGGCAGTCATCTTTTTTCATTCATTCATTTGCACTATTATTGGGACAGACCTCATATCATGTGTCGCAATTTCGAGAAATGGGTGCTGGCTGAATAACTCTCTCATTTAGACTCTATTTTCTTCTACAGCGCCTCTTGATTGAAATACTAATTCAATTAGATCGATTGAGTTACAGAATATATCGGTAAAGACGCAAGCACCCCACACAGTACCTCCGGTTTTAATGGTTTTCTTAACGTAAATTGAACATCAGTGTACACGTGAGTTATACATAGAGATGACCATTTTTCGAGCGTCGTATTTAATTGGCCTTTCAGCAATATTGTTTGGTCTGTTCAGTGCCAAGGAACTACTAATTTTAAACTGGAAAATATCAAGCTTTTACTTTATGCTCAACTTTGGGCCCGATTTCAGCCTCAACTTCATGAAACCTGAACATATTAGTTAAATTCTTTGAACCAATAACAAAAGATTTCCAATCATTCTCATTCGAATCCCAATTTATATCCTGGCGAATGTAAAGAACAAAGAGCGAAGGAAGGTTTTGTAGTTCGTGTTAAAGAGCCATGAAAGGATACTGAGCGTCCCTTAATGCTATGCAGCATAGAATGGAGATCTTAGGATCTCAAAAACTCAGCGCTAGTTGAGCATGGCAAGCATTCCTGTATGTGTATAACGTAGCTGCATTACATAAAATATCGAGGAAATAACCCAAATTATGTACTTGTACTGTCTCATATTATTTCCTCAATTTGGGAGAGTCTGTTGAAATTAGGTATATAATAGATATTAGAGATATTAGGTAAAGAGTACATGGATTCTATGATTTCTTTTGCTTGCAAAATTCACGACCAAATTATAATGAGTGGTGTATTAAGAAATTTGCCACTTTTCTTTATTTACCTCTTCCGATTACACTTCTCACCCAACAGGAATGTACTTGCCTGCTATCTTTAACTTGCTTACAACTCAGATTGCTCTCTTCATTATTTTGTTAGCTCATAAAATTTCTTTAAGTATCCTAGAAGGATTCCGACGCCTGAATTTTCTTCAGTGCCAATGAAATGCCAATCTCCATGACAATTGGCGTGACTTTTCTGCAATTTGAAGTAGTAGAAGCGGGTAATTATCACAGCTGGGATTTTTTTTTTAAATAATACGTAAAATGTATTCCAAATATAGTATCAGCTATAAAAATAATGCGATTAGTAATAAGCTTCCTGTGCTCAAAATTCCAGAATCGACAAGAGTCGTATATTTTTGCAATTCTGGAAGTAATTTGAGTATCAGTGGCGTCTGAATAGATGAATTAGCACTCTACTTTATTTTTTCGTGTTTTTTTTTTATTTCAAAACCAATAACAAGATTAGGGGATGAGCTGGAATTAGGTACATGGGAATTAAGTGAAGGATTTGGAAGTCCGGATTAGAGATGTGAAGTGGAAAAACTCTTCGAGATAGGGGATATTCTTGAGTGCTAAGGGGCGCGTTATAGTAACAGTATACGTGGCTCTCTCTAATTAAGCCGATCAGATCCTTTGCTCGCCGCCGTTACTCCGCTACTTTCATTTTTTTGCCGCCCGTCCACGAGGGCGTTGACTTCCCCCTCATCCATTGCATTCCCTCCGTTGCAGCTAAAAAGATCAACGTTCTGTCTTGTATCGCATTTGACCATTGTGCTCTTAAAGTGTTGCCACCTTCGTGAACTGCATATATCCTAAGACCTCTCCTTTAATGACCCCACAGTGTCCTGGTTTACTGTAATTCGGCATCGCCAGCACATTAATTACGAGTAGCATTCCTTCCAGGTGAACCCTCTTACAGAACGAGATGCCAAATTAAGAACGTGTAATTTGATTTCCAGTCTTTGAAATGTTGCCATGTGTACGTAACTCATTTATTTATGTTTTACCCAGATATATCTTTCTTAGCTACATTCTCCAAAACACTTTCCTATCATGATAGTATATACATATAATATGACAATTAATTCAATACATCTTCCTCATTTACAGTCTATGCAAGACAGATGACGGAAGCAATTTTGGAGAATTTTGAAATGTTAGGAAGGAGAAGAATGGATAACGTAGGATAAACAAAGTGAAACGAACTAATAATTGCTGCACGCAGTTGAGGATGAGAAAAGACTTTTGGGAGAAGATCAAAAAAGGGAAGAAAATCGGACGGCGTGGATTATATTGCATGAAAATGGAAGGTCGAAGGTTATGGTATAGAGAAGGTTAATGAGATAACTGGAGGAAAAAAGTAGAGATTTTGGACGAACGATGGGAGGTATTAAGTATATAGAGTCAATAAATGTTTAAATGTAATAATGAATATGATGTTGAAGAGTATTTGTTGTCGTGTTAGAGGGAAGTGCAGCAATAAAAAATTGATGCTAATGAAACGTATTCATAAGCTGATTTATATAAGGTAAAACTCAAAATACTTATATTTTGGTCACCATAAGATAATTTTCAGTGAGGAATTTGCACAAGGTGATGAGAAGTCTGCTTTGAAAAGAGTTATCTGCCTAAGCACAATTCTAAGGCAACTGTCGCTTAACTTTTACTCTGACTCATGTCCAGAGCTAGTATCTCTGTATCATATACGATCCTCTATTATAACTTGTGACATATAAGTATTCCCTTCTAAATATTAGATTATTAATGTCTTCAAATAACACCAATCCCCAGTCAATTGTTTGCCTCCGTCAAGTACCTTCTGGTGCTTGCGTTATTCACATTGTATTGAAAAATGAATCCTCTCAAATCTCAAATAAAAACGATTGAGATGAGTAAAACTTCAGTAAAAATAACAAAATAATTAAATGATAAAATAAGAAGCACACGCTCGTGGAAAGATACTGTGAAATAGATAGTGAATAGTGTAAAGGGAGGAGGCTGAATTGAGTGAAGAGATAAAAAGTAAAGCGAGGGTGAGTGAAGCGTGAGATTGGACTTCAATTATGATTGTGAAGTTGCTATTTTTACCCACAGCCCTTCTCTATGAGTTAAGCAGTAAGCGAGAATGCTTGCAGGATGCTGTGAAAATTCACGGCGCTCAATCCTATATCGGATCGTTAGGTTTCATGAATTTCAGACCGGGGCAGCGGAGAAAAGCGAAAGTTACTAAACACAATAGCTACCTCCCAAAAAATATACCATAGTCCATTTCAACTGATCCAAAAATGATTGGATAATTTGTTTGTTTTATCCCAGTGAACGTAGTTTAAAAAGGATTGTTTTTATTGCATACTTTTCGTTTTCAAATTTTGAACAGGTTTTTTGCCTCTAGTAACATCCTGATTTTGGTTTTGGTGAATGTTTATGGAAGTGACAATTTGTAAGACATTTTCCCATACTTGAAAATCATTCATTGCAAGTTATTGTTTCTCTTACCTTTTATCCTGCAATCTTAACTGTGCATATTTTTTACTAATACTCTACCTAACATGATAAATATATTCAAAAAACATGACCACCACTAACATACGTACGATTCCATATTTGGGAGAATATTAATATTTGAAATCAAGCAATGATTTTTTTCCATTTACCTGCGGAGCAGTAAATGAAGCTACCTTGAACTTAGCATATGTTTTATCGCAATCGATCCATCATCTTATGTAAGCATTTTACAATTCAAATAACGATTCTTTGGCAAGAGAGTTATTTTCCATTCCCGATGAGGCAAGACTTATTTTTTAATTCCGAGGATATTAGATGAGATTATATATAATATATATTCATGTATGTCAGCCCTTTGGGATGAATTGATTGAAAAACAATCAACTTTATTATTTATCTGAACCAATTTTTTCAAATCGAAAATTTTTATAATTACTGATACTAATTACTACCTTATGAACGGGAAAGAGAAAGTGAAAAAAGAAAGTTGCCTTCATTATTTCATCCCAGCGGAGATAAGCAGCGAATTTGGTTTGGGCAGGCGAGCCAGAAGAGAGAGGTTGGGGGGAGTCAAAGGCTTTTTGAGCGGTGTGGAAACTTTAGCGGGAGTAAGGAGAATATTTGAGAGAGAAAAGGTTCCAATTTAAATGTGGAGTTCGGAAATTGGTTTCATGGCATCGGACGAACCGCTACATCGACGTGGCGAGTTTAAATCTCTGGTAAAGATGTTCGCAAACAGTATCCTTTGCGCTAGGCTATAGGAGGGAATTGATATAAGAAGAGGAACACACTGCCTAAGGACGTAACTCGTCTATGAGTCTTTCCTATGTCTGTTGCCATAAAGTTTTATTCATTCTCCTCTCCATGCTAGTTTTTATTCCACCTTAGTCCACCTGTACGGACAATATTCCAAATTCGCACACATTCTTTCCAGTTGTATGCCATGTAATAACTTTTCTCCGCCAAGTTTAACCTAGTTTCTAAATGAGCCGCTACCTGTCAGCTTCAACCACCATTGTAAACCTCTGTTATAGCATAGCTCACTCTAAATCATAAGTTTCTCGTCTCTCACAAACAACACGCACACGAATGAGATGTTTTTCGGAATGTCATGGCTTTATCTTGTTTGTTAAATGACCGGTTAGGGTGGGTTTTCGCTCACCGGGACGGTGTATGTGTGCCCGTATGGGCCGACAATGAACGCTTGGACAAATGTCAGATCTGCATGGCACTAAACTTATCCCGCCACATGTACAGCAAATTAATGATAATGAGAAATAATTTTCTTCGCGTCAACGATAAAATTTCGAATCCAAGTAGATGCAAACTAATGTTTTAAGAAATTAAAAATGGATTTTAATTTTTCGTATTCTGCCTTGATTTTTACCTGAACAGCTCGATGACAGTTCTGATTCAATCCCACTTCTGTTCAGGAATATCCTCTGTTTCTTCGAAACTATTTATTTTATTGGTGCATCCTTCTTCCATCACTAAAATACTGTCTTACGCATTGGTTTTCCAATAATCAGAGTTTACCTTGCATGAGTTTTGTCCCTTCCAAAATGATTTTATTACGATGATTCTGTGTTCTTCTAAAATAGCATAAGTGCATTCACCTACAATACGCACTATGGTGTACTTGTCACTATTTTTTAATTATCTTAGTCGCTATTTATATTTTATCATTGTGGTGGAACCATAAATAATGTGCTACAGATGTAGGAGGTTTGCTAATAAATGTCCTGAAATGTTTTATTACAAAACAATACTTCAATAACAAATTATTGGTCAGGGTCCCTATCAAAATTGTCTTCTACCCAACGTATACACTCATCCCAACGGTATTTCTATTTTTTTTAAAGTCCTGGGACGCTTACGAGATTCCAGAATGCTCATAAGCTCATACTAGTATGTCGAATTGTTCTCGATGTCTAGAATGGTGGCAAATCTTTTTCCTTTGGACGGGGTTTTTAGTTTTGGGAACAAGATGAAGTTAGATAGAGCCAGGTCTGGTGAGTAGGGTGGGTGGGGAAGCACAGCGGTCTTATTTTTAGCTAAAAACTCACGAGTTCTGAGAGACAAATGAACCGGCACGTTGCCGTGGTGAGAAAACCACTCGCTGCTCCTTCCAAGTTCGGGCCGTTTTCGCCTGATTCTCTCTTTAAGGCTTTTAATAATCCCCAGGTAGTACTCCGTGTTGACTGTCTAGCCTTTAGGTAGATATTCGTGATGCACAACCCCCTTTGCATAGAGTCAACATCACCTTGACATTCGAGCAAACTTGTCGAACCTTTTTTGGGCGGGGGTATTTTAAACCAATCCATTGTGAAGCAATGAACCAATTTGAACCAATCCACTTTTGTTTCGATGTTATGTCCATAAACCCGTTAATCATCACCTGTGATGGTCCTCAACAATAAGTTTTCACCCTCTTTAGTTCGAGCAAACATTTCCTTATAGACTTGAACTCGATGTTGTTTTTGGTCTGCTGTTATCAGGCGAGGAACGAATTTGGCGGAGACTCGATGTATCCTCAATTTTTCAGATAAGATTTCACAACACGGACCAATCGAGATGCCACACTTTTCAGCAAGTTTTCTGACAGTCAAAGGTCGATGAACCCTTTGTTGAACCGGATAAATGACTAGTAACTTTTCATAGCATCCTCACCACAAGCCCTGGTAATAAACTCCATAGTTTTCCTGTAGTATTTGCAAATTTTCACGCAAAATTTCACACAGAACAACGCTACTCCTTCAAAAAGCTCATTTCTCCAGATCCGATTTTTCCACGAACACCCCTCCACATAAACGGCCGTAACTAAGCAACAAAACAAGATGCCAGCATTACGGTCGAAGGCTGTTATTTAGGATATTGTTTGCAAATACAGCGCCTTCAAGCGGATCAAAAAATAATAAACTTGTGAAATTCAAAAAGTTCGGGAACTTTTTCCAAAGTTGATGTAGATAAAAGTAAACATAAATTTGTAGATACTGTTTCATATTTAGCTGTGTAGAAGAAATTCAGCAAACTAAAACGGATATATTTTAAGTAACTATTGCACAATATAAGAGTAGACAGGATAGATTTGGCATTCTAGCTAGAAAGCCGTAGATAAATCACACGACTCGAGTACTTGTAATGGCGTGCGGATCAGGATACACAAGAACTGAAAGCTAGGCAAATGAAGTGGGCAACACATCCTGATAATCAAATTTTAGTTGTCCAAATAGGTTACATTGGCGTGGTGGATGGTTGCGCGTTCAGTTGATACCAAGAGCTCTACTGAAGGAGAAAATGAGAATTGATCATCCTGATAGGGTTGAACATTCAAACTCGCAAGATAATTCGAAGGGTGGGGACCCAAATGAAAGGCCGTCTGGGTAGCATTTCTCAATGAAGCGGACGCAATGGCGTCTGACCGCAATGGGGGCGACAGTTTCAGTGCTGCTTTCACGTTTAAAACTCTATTACGGAAGTCAACGGGAAACAACCTCAATTATATTTCCCGTGATAAATATGAGCGAAATGAAAGAGGTACCTGGGAACTACGATACTCATCCCCCTGCGCTAGTGTCGTTCCCGGCAGTGGAGGTGGCGAGGCCTCCGCTGTCGTCATTCCTCGGAATACTTCCACGACAGAGCTGAAAGCAGGAGGAAAGAAGATGACCGCAATGGCTAGGAGGGGTGCACAGAATTTTCCGCGGACGATGAAGATAGGGTAGCTAGAAAACATCAAAAAAGAATTGGAGCAAGTGCTTAGAGATATGTTACGATTACTCAAAGTGAAGTGGAGAGAGACAGCGGGGATTTTTGGAGTGGTAGATGCAGAGTAATTTGTAGTGGGTGGCAGGAGAGAAGTGGCCGCAGTACTGAATCGAAAATTGGGAAGAAGGGTAATGAACGTAAAGTAGGCGTGTCAAAGAATTCCATTCGCAGTTTCGTAGTGATATTAGTTATTAACAGGAGGCGACCGATAGCTGAGATAATTTGCGCCATTAATGTTGGATGGGAAAGAAGGAAGGGTGGAGGGAAATCCGGCGTCGGCATTAGCTTACTCTTGACGAAAGACGCCAAGGGATCCGCAGCTTAACGTCCCATCCGACGGACGGCGTTCTCACTCAAAGTGTTCTCCACAAGTACCTCAATTAGGGATCAGAATAACCATATACTGAAAAAGGTCTACCCTCCCCAGGATTCGAACCCGAGCCATTCGAGTGGGAGGCCCATAAGCACCGCACTAACCCGATTCCCCATTATATTCATAGATAAAAGATGACCTGACCAATCTAGCGGTAATCATACTCTATATGCTGACAAAAATTCATCGGGAAAAAAATGGACAGTTTGGACGAGTAAAAGAAATGGTTGGGAACATGCCAGGAAGAAAGCACAAAAATAATGGGGAAATAGGAGCAAAGCAGTGAGTTATTAAACCGCACGAAAGAAGGAAGTTACGATGAAATGGAAAAATTAATAATGTAGGGCTAAGAAAGAAGATGTAATTTAAATACAGGTAAAATCCGGTTGAAGACAGTATGAAATCTATCCTTAGATATGTACGATACCTTGAACGAAAATAGGTAAGGAATTCTAGTAGTTTGTGAGGTAATTTTAAAGCCAATGTAATACATGGAATCACAATTGTTGACAAAGAAATGCAAGCAATAATAATGAATATAAAACAAAGTCCAGGAGTGTCGAAGTGAAAGCATTTTACTTGGATACTGAAATTATTTTTTAAAATTAGAATACGAGTCAGTATTTTAATTTGAGAAATGCGTTAGACATGAGTATTTTCGAGGGGAGAGAATTGATGAAATGTAAGTAAAGACGAAAATAAAGGATTGCAGGAGGCTACAATCAGGAATGTTGTCTATTGAGCTTCGGCTGTCCAGTTTGGTGTTTAAAGGAAATCAGTAAAAATTAAGAGAATATTGAGGCATAAAGAGAAGCTGGGTGAAAGTAAATTGGGTAACTTGACGAACGGAGAAATTTTGAATGTGTTAGAAAAATAGAAAAAGCCGTGAGGGGATAATAAAACAAAGCTAAATTACATACACCAATGAGATAATAATTAATAAAGGATGTTCATTATTACAAGTAGAATGTTAAGAAAACGTGAAAGAAGAAGGAAAATAATAAGGATTGCAGACGGCGTTACAGCTGCGGCGACAGAACATAGAAAGAAAGTAGGAAAATCTGTAAGAGGAATATATAAAAGGAAACGACGAGCAGTTGTGCAAAAATATTTCAGTGGTCTACAGTTCCCGGGTAAATCCAAAATCTACCATTTTCTTAATATACCTTTGGCTATAGTCCAGCGTGACCGTAATTCTTGCCATTCAAAAACAAATATTAAATTCAAGCTATCGGAAATATTTTTAAAATATTTAATACTAAATAATATTGAAATCCTGGAAAGTATGACACTCGGATCAATTACCTATATTATATTGCTCTCAGCCCCTTGAAAACATTTGATAAATGGAATTTAACTTAGTGGTAAGAAAATTTTTAAGCTCCGAAATATCAATTATAATGAAAATTATCACTTAGAAATGCGTTTTATATTTTTTCCCTTCCCATGGAAGCGAAATTGTCACGGTGAGGCGTTTTGGAAAAATTTTGTCGCCCCAATTATCCATTGACGGGATCAAAGTCGAGACAGAGACGTTCCCTGTGGAAGTCACAATTTGGGATGGGGGCTCTGGACAATTGACGTCACTCTCTTCGGGGAGAAGACTTTTTTTGCGAAAGGGATGATTTCTGATCGACAGCGTGATACCTTGGAGGAAGAAAGAATACGAGAAAGATAAATATTAAAGATTAGTGATGGCTGAGAGAGGAGGCGTGGAGGAGTCTTAAGGAAAAACTCGAGAGAAAAGAGGGAAAAATATGATTCAAGTAAGGGAAGAAATTTGACAAAGTGTGATAGGAAAGTAAATGGTTGAAGGTGCAGAGTATTCGCTGGATGAAATCCCTCCGTCAAACCTGGACCAAAGCACGAAGCTAACTACTCGTTCCCTCTCGGCGTGGTAGGTCAACCTTAACAGTATCTCTGTTTACATCATGGAGATTATCAAAGTGCAAATAGCAGCTGGTCTCCGATCAGATCAACGCTAAGTAGCGATTAATTTGACGTAATTTAACGGCGGTCTTTATTTAAATTGAATATTTCCTTAGCTGTTTTTCCTATACTAATCAGAAATCAGTACCCATTGTCTTTCTAGAGATAAGGTAATCAACCAGGAAGTTGGTGTCAATATATGAGAATGTTCTTTCCCTTAAAAACCACAACGAGTAGGACATTCAAGGCAACTTTTCGTTTTACGGCTTATAAACTCATCTTGCTTTTATTTTAATCCGGACTTTCCAAAAGTACTATATATCCAAGTTTGGAATCAGACTCACATTTAATCAATACCGAAACCTCTTCGGGCTAGGCTAACTGGACCATAAAAAATTATGAACTCCTAACGTGATAGAGAGACTGTCTGCCACCCTGAGATCGTGCATTCAACATGCTCACAAGTACAGGTACACAGCCTAATAGTATATCTCATCCTGGTTTAAGGAAAACTGCAAATTAGTATTTTATGAAACTTTGAAAGCTCCCTTGTCTCTATTATTTCACAGTGAAAGTATCATCAAAATCGTTATCTGTTATCAGGAGGTAAGTTTCCATGCTTGAAATTATTATCATAATTGAATTTCTTAAGTGTTTTTATATTTCTTATTTATGCAATTCACCGGTTAAGGTAGATTTTTTGGATGGACACAACTATCAAATAAATATTTTGTAACTCCAAACAAAACACACTCTAGCAACATACTCAATATCAGGTCTATCTTCATCCCTGCATACTTCCTTCCATCCTTCATGCCATCCAACATCCCTATTCCATTTGTGCACTTTCCTCATTTGTCTAACATTCCCCCCTCTATCAGAGCCTTTAACATCCCAATGCCGATCAATATGCTTTCGACCCATTTTTCCTGCCTCCTTATGATCTCTACCAACAATCCCCTCTATTCGCCCACCATACCTAGATTTTCCTCATTTTTTTGCTCATGGTTCATTCTTTCATTTCACCTTCTCCATCCTTCTCTGTCCTTCTTCACACTCACATTTAAAAAGCCTCCAATCTACATCTATCCTTCTGCTTCAGCGACCATTTTTCCGCGCCATTCACAGCTACGCTCCATGTCAAAGTTTTTACGAGCCTTTTCTTAACATCCCTACTCAACGTCCCTATCATCAACTTCCTCCTCATTGTAAAAGCCTCTTTACCTAGTGCAATTCTTCTCCTTGGTATGACTTACTACTTTGAACACTTTAGTCCAAAACACTACCGAGGTACGTTAACTCTTCCACCTGCTCTAATTTTTGCCCTCCTATTTTAATCTTTAACTTAACCTTTGGATTTCTGTGAAATTTCATTAACTTTGTTTTATTAATATTGATATTAATATGGGATGATAATTATCATCCCACATCTATCGCACTGAATTTTCAATTCACTCGGCAATGCTTGCAACCCCTTGGCTGACTGACAGAGTAAAGCTTGGTCATCAGCAAATCTAACTGATTTTACGAATTACCCACCGACTTTCATTCCTACCTCCATTTCCTCCCATGGTTCTTTAATCATTTCCTCCACATATACGTTGAACAGCACCGGTGATAGTGGGCAACCATGCCTTACACCTCTTCCCAGCACTGCCCATCCGGACTCGCCGTTCCCCACTCGCAACTGAGCAGTCTGAGACATGTACAGGTTGCAGATTAGCCTCCTGTCCCTCCAATCTATTCCTATTTACTGCAATATACTCATAAGTTCTCCCAATTTACTCTATAAAATTCCTTTTGGAAATCTGCGAAACAGACCGATAAGTCTTGCTCATATTCTATATTACTCTTGATTAGTAATCTCATTACTGCAATGGCATCACGCGTACCTCTCCCATTCCTAAACCCAAACTGATTATCCTCCAAGTAATCATTGGCCCTGCTCTCTTTCCTTTTGTTGATGATCCTGAGAATAACTTTAGCTGGGTGGGATATCAAACTTATTGTTCCGTAGTCCTCACATGATGTAGCATTTACCGTTTTCGTAATAGGAACTAACACTGATCTCACAAAGTCTTCCGACCGGATTCCTTTCCCATAGATAGTACGAATCCGTCCATATAGGGCCTTCTTCCCACATCTTCCTAAACATTTCAACAGTTCTACAGGAATGTTGTCCACCCCCACGGCATTATTTGATGTCATCTCCTTTAATGCCCTTTCTATTTCATCGTCGAGTATGCCTGGACCTAAGGTATCTTTATCCACGTCATGTTCTTTTTTGATGTCTAACCTTGTCGGCCTAAGTTCTCTACCATTCAGTGTTTCTATATATTCCTTCTCTGAAAACTATTATCTCTCTGAAAACGTTTCTCTTTCAACTGTTATCTTACACGATTTATCCCTAACTGATAACACAGATCATCCCTTCTTACTTCCCGATAATGTTTTAACCTTCTTGCATAGCGCCCCAATTTCACCCTTCCTCTATAAACTTTCCATTTCCTCGCACTGCGTCTTCGACCATGCTTCGTTTGCTTTATTTGTTGCCCGTCTCAGTTTATTATTTAACTCTTGGTAATCCCTCTGCCTAACTCTGTGTTTACATTCTTCCATTTCCCTCTTTCATCTATCTATCTAATCATCTCATCCGTGACCCATGGTTTCCTCGTCCTTTTCCCACTAACAGTTCTGTAGTTAATTTTCCGGCTTTGGGTATCCCTTTTTTGATATATATCCATTTTTTTCTCGATAGTACTCGGCTCTTTTCCTCATTCATAATTTTCTCTACAGCCTGCTGATACCCTTTCCTTGTCAATCCAGTTGTTGCTTCTACGTTATATTTCCTAGACCACCGCCTCTACCTTATCTTTTTGAATCAAGGGCTACACTTTATGACTAATAATTTGTGATCAGAGTTCCCATCCGCTCCTGGGAAACTGTGCGAATTGATCACACTTTCCCAAAACTTGTGCCTAACCAGAATATAATCTAACAGATACCTTTCTGACTCACCTGGCATTTTCCATGTATATCTACGCCCTCTGTGGTGCCTAAACCATGTGTTGGTGATAATGAACCCCTGTTTCCTGCAGAATTCAATTGCTTTCTCTCCGCGGTCATTCCTCGTGCCTAAACCTCATCTCTTCCTTTGCCTATCATCGCATTCCAATCCCTTATCTCTATTAAATATTGCCCTGCAGGAACACACGCGATCATGTCCTCTAACTGATCGTATATGACATCGACTTCTTCCTCCTAATGTAGGTCATTGTTCGACTTCTTCTTCTTTGGTCATGTCCTGTTCTGGTATATATGCTCGGTGGTATGTACACAAGATCAATGACCAAGTTCGCCGGTTCTGCTTTTATCTATACTAGTAATATTCTATCCGTTGCTTCTTCTATATTGACTACGCCTCTTCCCATTTTTTTATTGAATATTATGGAAACCCCTAGTTTCTTTTAACAATATAATACTTAAAAGTAAACATCAGCACGGATTTCATAATTCCAAAGTGTTTTCTCCTTTTAAAAGTTATTTATTGCAAAAGTAGACCATAGTACCGGTGGCAATACACTGCTTATTTTTTAATTTCGAATTCTTTTTGTCAATATGAATAGAGATATATGTTATTCCCTCTTTATATACTAATTCAAAACGTATGCTGGACAGCAATCACTGGCCGCATAAGGCGCCGACGGCAAGATTTAGTGTGGAATCTGATTTAATCTTGAAGATCTACCACAGGTTCGTAAGAATATTTTACGACACTGCTGTACAGGAATGATAGTTACTCGCCTTCCTTTCTCCCAATTTACTAGAACAGAACCTAGTAAATGATACTTTAATCTTTTGACGGCTTTTTTCTGGTATCGTCAGCGATAGCAATTTGGTGAAGGAAACAACGTGTTTTTATATTTTCCTGCTCCACCAACTTAAGCTGTTTTAAATAAAATTCTGGCCACGTCAATGAATTTCAAAACCCGCCAACTATTGAAATGATCGCTTAGAATTTTCACCTAACCATGAGTAGTCCTACATATTCCCTCTCCTGCCAAATAAAAAAAATCATGATTATCCAATTAATCATCCAGTACCTGGATAACAGCCCGATATATTTGCCATGTTCCAGGATTTACTGGTGGCGTTTTTGTGGAATTATCCCTGGATATATAGCTTAATGTATTGAAAATCTGAGCGCATCTCGTAAATAAAACGCCCCTGCGTTACGGAAATAAAATTTTGAACAGGCGATGGTGATATATTCATTCGCTTTAGGTAAAATGGGCGAATTATGTGCGTAAAAACTTGCATGAAGCGAATGCGGGGATAAATATAACGCACTGTTCCTATCCTTAATAACGTTGATTGGTTGCTCGACCTACTGTTCTTTCCTCTGGTGTCATCTTTTTCCCCTTTGGTAGGTGAAACAGCTCCCGAATGCCATCTCTTGGCACGTCGGGGCACTGCAAAGAATCGGGGCACTTGGTTACATTAAAGACCCGCAGATTTCTGTGTAAATTATGTTTCCTCGACAGCACAAGTGATTAGAGCATCGACCTGGCAAGTTGAAAGATCCGGTGCTCAAGTCCCGGTCAAAGAAATATTTTTGCACTTGTGATCTGCTGGATTCCGTCTTCCCCACCACTCCTGTGCAAGTTCTTTGTATGTATTCCTATCCCTTTTCCTTATATCTATTTCCTAATGAATGAATATTTGTTCGCCGGCGGGATTTCATGTTTTAATGTGTGTGTGTGTGTATACGTATATATATGGGTCGCGGTCGTCCAGGGGGTGGAGCGTTGGACTACTGATCGGAGGGTCCTCGGTCCGATTCCTGGGCGAGCCACTCTGGGCACCTGCAGTTCCACCCAAGCTATGTGATTTTTCGGTTACCAGATCTTCCTGGGAAAACCATAAACGACACAGGGAAAGGAACTGGCCCCCATACCCTGATGTGTGAATATTCACACGCCGTCGGGCTTAGTACTGGGTGAACCTCTACCATCACCTACTAAACCGACCTTCGGGTTGATTACTGTGTTTGTGGTTTATGGTTCATTCACATGGAAATAGAAATATGGGATAGAAACACACATTAAGGACGATGGAATTGGGAAAAAATTTTTTTTTGACCAATGATTTAAATTTTGCCGAAGAATTCACTTAACAAGAACATGCTATAGATGACGATAATAAAAGATGCAGAGAAAAACAACGAACCAAAAGGAATTATATCGCCTGTTCCCAATGAATATTTGCTGACTAAATGCAAGTAATTAATATCCCGCTGCATGTTTAATTAGTATCTAAACTTATGAGAGTGTGTTGAAAACATGCCCTCTTATTATGAAATATTGATTGTGGACATATCTTTAATTCTGTGAATTATGCGCCTTTTTGGTATATCTTGCTTGAAACAGTTAATTTCAACACTGGGCTCCTTTGATTTTACCTTCCCCTCTCACATTATGTTTCCCTGTTACACCTACCTGCTTAATGCATTCCCATACTGTTTCTCTGTATTTTTTTTTATTTTTCGCTAATCGAGTTTTTTGATTCTTCACTCAGACGTCTATATATTTATTCAAGTTAGCTTAAGCGAAGCTTTGCGTACTTCTTTCCTGAAAAAGTATAGACATGTCTTCATAGGTCTTATAATAACTTACGTGAAAGATTAAAATATGAAGAGTTTTGGCGGGAAAATATAGTTTAAGTCAAATTTCAAGAAACGGTGGGAGAATCCGCGACAGTAACCTTTTTAACGGAGTCGTCCGTTACATGTGATTTCAATGTAACAATTCCAGAGTGTAAAAATCAGTTTAGGTCGTTTTTTGTAAACTGTGGTAAGAGTTTGGAAAAGTTTCGAGTCCATAAAAATTTAAACATTAAATCACACAGTTTAAATTTCACCATGATACTTTTATCAGGTCAAAGCCCTGAAAATAGGATGAAATGAATGAAAATCGAGTCGAAGACCTTATTTTCCAGTCGTCAAGTTAGCGGATGTTCCATGGTTTTTTTACTACGGCGTGAATGTTTTTAACATAGCCATTGAATAGCAAATCGATTGTACGAAAAGGGTAAAATAAAAGCGCTCGAAGAAAACAATGGTCAGTGGCTCTCACTCTCCCCTATGAACCATAAACTTCAAGCAACGAATTCTCCACTTATTGCTCTCTTGAGAGAGTTATATCCGGCGAGGTCCTCTTCTCCTCAACAATTTTATTTCGGATTTAAATCCACCTTTCGGAATTTTATTTGGTCATGTGTCATTATCCCAATGAATAATAATGTGTATATATATATATATATATATATATATATATATATATATATATATATATATATTTTTTTCGCCATATTTTCGTGTTTCGTGTTTCCGTGTTCTAATATGTGTATATATATATATATATATATATATATATATATATATATATATATATATATATATATATATATATATATATATATATATATATATATACACACACACATACACATATTAGAACACGGAAACACGAAACACGAAAATATGGCGATCAAATATTCATTCATATGGATATAGATATAAGAATAAGGAATAGGAACACAAATAAATTAATAATGTAATTAACATTTGGCCAATGTGGTTCCTCTTCTTCTTCTGGTTATGCGCACCAAGAAACGAACTATTCCCATCCTTTATGTTGTTGTATGATTGCTTTACCTACTGTCCTTTCCTCTTCTGTCGTCTATTTCTGTTTTGGCGGGTGAAACAGCTTCCTAACACCATCCTCTTGCCAAAAATTGGGGCACTTTGTTGCACAAATCCCCCGAAGATTTCAGTGTAAATTACGCTTCCTCGATTGCTCAAGTGATCAGAGCATCGACCCGGCAAGTCGAAAGATCCTGTGTTCAAGTCGCGATCAAAGAAATATTTTGGCACTTGTGATCTGCTCGATACCGCCTTCCCCACCTCTCTTGTGCTCGTCCTTTAAATGTGTTCCTATCCCTTTTCCTTACATTTATTCCCATGTTAAAGAATATATATATGATATATAATATATATATATATATTTTTTTTTATCGATGATGCGGAAGTACTCACGAGAGCTATATAACTTTTGGACGGCACAATAGAACACAGAATAAAACAGATAACACGTAAAAGGACACTCACACTGTAGATTATTTGAGCTTTCGGCCTACTCGGAGGCCTTCTTCAGGGCAGACTGCTGCAGTCTGACCTGAAGAAGGCCTCGGAGAATATATATATATATATACATATATATATGTATATATACATACATATACATACATATATATATATATATACATATATATACATTTATTTTTAAGCATATATATATATATATATATATATATATACATATATTTATGAGGACTTGTTTACGACAAGAACTCGCATCATAAAGGTGGGTGAAGTCGAGCCAGGCTAGTGAGGGCATTTCATACGTTTAACGATTTGCGACGCATCTATGCATCCATACAGGTGCTTGTACCAGGGGTAAGATAGGAGAATACGCTCCGGAAGTGCGCCAAACCAGGTGTTGATGGCGTTCGAGGGGAATTTTTCGGTCGTGGTAAAATTTTTGGAGGAAGGGCGGAAGCACAAGCGAGTGGGGAAAATGTTTTCGCTTAATACCAAAGGGCATATTTCGCGAAAGTTGAAGGGATTTACAGCTCGCGCTCAGATTTTGGTCTCCAAATTATAATATAAAAAAGTGCTTTCGTTTATATCTGACCGGCATATCGTGGCCCGGTTTTCAAGAGAATAGTCGCAATGATTTTCTCTCATCCCCGAATGTGAAATGTGAAGTTAAGTTTGCAATGGGATGGTGATAAATTTGAAATAAGTGAACCAAAAAAATATATCGATAAAAGAGAGAGATTAAATAAAGGATAACGTTTCATCACCGACGGCGTGCAACGAAGATTGTGTCTTGATTGCTTTTAAGTTGCCATTTATGAAAATTGTCTCAGTATCTCCGCATTTTTAAATGGAAAGAATTCAGTTTTTATAGTATTACGATACGCATGTCAAATCAAAGTAGAAATCTAAAACAAATCTTCTCAATCGCGATGGACAACTTTTGCAAAGTTACACTGGCGTGAAGTATAAATGAACTATTTTAGTTCCCACTTTCGCATCATTAATCCTATTTTCATGGGAATTTCATGCTTGAAATATTAAATGGAGGAAAATAATTTATTTTGTACTAGATAATATAAAGTACGATTCTGTTATTGTCATCAAACAGTTTCAATAAAATCTTCGTAGCAACGAAAATAAAACAATCTTTATCAATAAAACTAGGTACGCATTATCCTGTTAACGTCTTTCTTGTCAGTAACTCTTGAAAACTGCTATTAAGTAAATTTCCCACTCACCAATAAAAATAGCTAGAGCTTCCGAATGTAAGCAGCTTGATTAAATAATAGTACTCAATACAAAGCTATATTAGAAGTGAAAATCAATTAATTGATTAAACATTAAATTATAAAATAAAAATAATCCAGGCAGTATGAAATAAATATATATTTTCAATTACGATTGTTTTTTAACATATACTCCATAAAGAAATATTACTAATGTTAACATAAATCTAGCACTCGGAATGTTTTGCCATATACATTCAATCTAATTTTTATGAATTTGTACTTGGAAGTAAAAGGCAACAATGTCATAGTATTCATAAAGTATGTCAAAAAGCTTTCGTCTTAACCGGGACCCCGGTCAGAGGGGAATGATTTTTACGCTCTGAAATTGTTGCATTGTAATGCAAAAAATTATTGTCGCGGCATCTCCCGCAGTTTCATGTAATCCAATTGGAAGATTGATTAGAGCAATGGTGACCCGCTTTCCAAACCCTATCAAAAATTATTAATTTCGTATCGTCCAGTATATTGGAATTCCACAATTAGCAACAAATGATAGTTGAGTCAATTTGTAATGAAATCTTTCTTAATTTCAAAATCTCATTCATAGACTCATTTATGTCAATATCGGAATGCTGATCTTATAAAATTTCAATTTTACTTATTTTTCAAATTCACACGTTCGTTTGTCGACATTTTGGTCCAACGTAATTTTTATAATGCAATCCATGATATTTAAAATGTTGTTCCACTTCCATTTGAACGATTGGTCTTAAAAATGCATGTGGAATCCTTAAACTTTAGATCTGAGTAAATAAGAAGATTTATACTTTCAGTATCATATATTTCCGCAGAGTTACGTTGTCCTTTCCATAAATACGTGGGTAATGAACAAATACGTTAACTGGAACTAACAAGCTGTCTGAGGTATACATCTATTTAGTTAAAAAATTTATGTGAACGGTGCTCGCTACAAAATATCCGATGAGTCCAACATCGTTTTCAAGTCAAAGAACAAAGGTAAATGTTGCAGAAAGCAGAAGTCAATTAGAACTTCTCGACAATACAATACGACTGGATAGCAGTCATGGCTATAATTTCCAAATAAACAACAAAATTCAATCAAATAGCGTCAATTGATATTTACTCCACTTTATTCAACGAAATGTTGAAATAATTTAGTATTCAGTCCTATTATTTCTGTTACTACTGTACAAGTGCCTGTATTTTACGAATCTGGCGGACTGTCTTCGAACTTAACCTAATTATTTTAACAAAGCTTTTCCCCGAGGATCCCAAATACTTTCGGCGTATTCCTAATGTGTCCAATTCCCATTCCTTCAGAATGAGTACATCATCCTTAGTAAAATAGTATCAATTTCTGTCTATTGACAACATTTGAGATAGGTTAATAAATGAAGAATTTTAATGATTCTAAATAATTGCATATTACTCATTCCTAATTATGCATTTCACACTGAACTCTCGGGAATATTGATACCATTTAAATGCTAAAATTAGAAGGTGGGAACTAGGGCAGACGTTTTTTTTTACATATCGTATCTAACTCTGAAGTATTTTGGACTAATAAAATTACAGTAGTAGAGAAATGGGAAGAATAATTGCGTTAGGCAAGGAAGTAGTAGGGGGTTGATGACGTGTACGTTAAAATATGTACATAAAGCGTAGTTTTGGCCATCAGGGAAACATTGTCGATGAGGCAAAAGGATAACCGTGCACTCCTATGCATTTTGAGATGTGGGTGCGAAGAAGGATGGAAGAGTTTAAATGGACGGAAAGCAAAACAAATGATGGTATGGTTGGAGGATGAGAGGTGATTGCTGGGAAAGAGAAGGTGGATGCGGAGATTTTTGATTGGGGACGGAATATTGAAAACTCCGATAGAATGGATAACGTTAGGAAAGGGAGGGGAGGGGTGGTTAGTAAGGGGAGGAAAATGTTAGAAAACACAGGACGGCATGAAGGTAGGCAGGTGCAGAGTGTGGTGCGCAATCGAAAAAGGTTTCATTGTACCCATGGGTGTCAGATTGTGTCTTGTTAAACACATCTTATTTGTGTAGTTTTGGTCAGCCCGGGGGCTCATCCAGGATCTACCTCAAATCGTAGCCTATCATAAACATAATGAAATATCTGTCAGAGAAAATTACATTTATTCGGTAATAGGATGTGTGCTAATAAAGTAATTGCCTTCATAGAGGCGGCTGCTAGCACACTCGGCAGAAATTCTAAATTGATTTCCAAATCTGGCCAAAGAGCCAATTATATTACTCGTATTTCAATTAACACTAATAACGCAACATTCTCTGGCGTCAATTTAGTAACTCCTTTGTATGAAAAATGTTGACTTATTAACTAAATAACATACAATTTAGCTGAATGTATCCCTAAATAAACGTTTTGAGATATTTTCACATGATATGTGATGAATTATGAGTGGATTGTAATTATTTACGAGTGGGTTGCCTGAAAATTAACACAGCGAGGTTTGAGTCGGGTGTAGTTTATTGAATTCACATGCTGAAACTGGCACTGACTTTTGATTCGATGTTTAATATACCCTGAAAGCCACCGCCAGGGTGTGTGACAGGGGGTGAATACACACCAGAATAATTTTATCCGAACATAACACTACCGCAGTAGAAAAATGTTATTCTGATCCCTATCATTTGTGGAAAAAATTACATCTTAAATCTATCTATTGTACACTTAATCTCTAATTTTATTGACATGATCTCCCCTACCGTAGTACGATGAGAGTAATAATATATTTTCGACATCAAAGCCAAAGAGACGACCTTCCAATATTTGCAAGAGCTTCAATCTGTAATTTAACCTTCACTCCGTGAGTGATTCCCAGCCTAGCTGCTCTAATATTTTGGATACGCTACTAAGTTTACGACGTTTGATTACTAGTAAAGTTCGCCTTTTTTTATGGGGAAACACTAACACTATTAACTTTTTAGAGAGGTATTTGGACATAATTTTTCCCTGAAAAACTCAATTTTGGTGGCGGTTCGCATCACTTCCCTGCTTCAATGGTACATCAGCTTTGCTTGATAGCTTTTTCGAGTTCGGGAAAACCAGGCGGCTCAAAATTGTTCAACCGTATAACTTGCTCCTTTGATTCCCAAATTGTTGATGCACATACTCCATCTAGAGATTTTCCGAAAATTTCTCAGTCGGAGTGATTTCAAACGATTTCAACAGCAAAGAAAGATGCGTGGAATGAAACGAACATTCAACCATAATTAAATTAAAAATAGCTCCCACGCTAGAGTTTTGCTTCATCTTTACGGGTTATCAATCCGTTCATCGATTTACTCCACGCTGTCTCTCGTTCACTCTCTCTCTCTTTCTCTTCTTATCCCCTAACAGCTATTTGCGTTTGCAGTTTCCATTACCTGCTTCTTGCCATCCATCCCAGACCTTTCTGTGTCACTTTTCTTCTCCATTTTTTCTTTCGATTATCATTTTCAGTAAACTATCCCGCCTCAGATTTTGTCTAATTAATGCACTTATTCATCTGTTACTATGTGCATCCATTTTATTTTCAACGTTCTCATATAAAATGGACGGTATAGGGCTCGGTGTAATTTCATTCTGTTAAGTAAGCCACCACCCAATAGGTGTTGTGGAAAATCACGTGAATGTGGTCCTTATTAAACGCTCTTCTGTAGCAGCACATTGCCATCGCCTCCTCCAATCTTCACTGTCTTGCTTCTGGTCCA
This sequence comes from Hetaerina titia, assembly GCA_037158775.1. NCBI lineage: Eukaryota > Metazoa > Arthropoda > Insecta > Odonata > Calopterygidae > Hetaerina > Hetaerina titia. The sequence goes on along the minus strand of CM073770.1, from coordinate 103,415,901 downwards.
GGTTTGCTATTGTCCAAGTCTCACGCCCGTAGAAAAGTAGACTGCATATGTAGCTCTGAAAAAGTCATCTTTTCTTTCGCTAGTCCTATTTTCCGTTAGTTTTCAGCTCATCCTGATGGAAATTCTTCTTCTTCTTTCCTATTCTGTTTACCCTACGTCTTTACCTTGCGTCTTCTCATATTATTGATTCCGCTTCCCAGATAGCAGAACTCTCTCACTTGTTCAGTTGTGTCTTTCCTTAGCCTTTACAGGTGGTCATATCTACATCTACTTATTACCCCGCATACCGCCGCAAGGGCGTGTGGCGGGGGGTGTTAGGGCACCACCCGTAATTTAGAAAGAAGAAAACCACATCCAGAAGCCACAAGTTTATAGTCCACAAACCAAACATGGTATACATTCATGCAAGAACCCTTTCACCCCACACACATCTAAACACGCAAACTACCAACTAACATACACATGAACCTACATTAACACCTAATATCTTTATCTATCATATCCTCCACTTCAAACGAAAATCATTTTCTTACAATTCATCTTGCTAATGCTGAGGCGTTACCATCTAATCGACATTTGCATATATCCCTCTGTGGTCTTCTTTCTTCTCTGCCGTTATAGCTATGCCTTCCGCAAATCACAGCATACTTATCCTTCCTTCATGAAATCGTACATCATTTTTTCTCGTTAATTTCTTCTCAATATATACACCTTAAATGTCGAAGGAAGTAATGTGGAGCTCTGCATTTATCCTTTATTTATTTTGGTGTCTTCCATAATTTTATCCTCTTTCGTGATTTCATCGCACCAGCTGCCTTCCTCTTTCTCTCTGTAGCGTGCGTATGCATAATGGTAGGGGTAAAAATCCTCTCCTAATCCCGGAAAAACACGAGCTAGGTGGTTATCAAAGTGAGAGCCCACACCAAAGTCCACACATATATGTATGTACTATTTCATATCAAAAAAGTATGAGAGAGGATAAATAACGATGTACTTTAAGAATGGTATCGTTCTAAAACCAGCAAAAGACAAAGAGCGGAAAAAATGTGAAAATTCAGAACAATCATTCTGAAAACATGCACGTTGGGAGATTCTGACGAAAATAATATGTAGAAAGATGAAAAAATAGGAGAAATTAGAGGTAATTGAGTTAAGACAAAATTGGATTTAAAAGAAGTAGATGAAAAAGAGAAGCTATTCTTGCTCTCAAACTCATCGCAAAAGAAGTATGAACTAACAAACATTCGCATCGTTTTACTTATAAGCTCTGCCCTTCATCCTTCGTCACTCTCCGGGAGGGTCATGTCCCATGCGGTCAGCTGCTATCAGCAGGGCTCCTATTTTTCTGCCTACGGAATCGGGGATGGGAACCTGAATTTGTATGACCTTAGCGTAATCAATGTTGTCCCCTTCTCCCTTTCCAGTTCTGCATGGCCTGCCTTAGCGTGGGCAGCGGTCTCTTATACGAGTGGTTAGATGTTCATTTCTATCTCCTCCTATTTAATGTACTGGAAAACTTTTGGCAGGGGTAAAATCAACACTTGTTTAAAACTAAAAGTGACATTAAGATGCAACTACTTGCAACTATGCAATGGAACGAAGAACTCAATGTATTTTTCCACTTTTCTCTATTTTGGTATCAAAAGTTTCAATGCTTAGGCGTCATCATCTCAAGGTACCAGATGTTGACGCCTAAGCGTTGACACCAGTCGTACCAAAATAAAGAACAGTGGAAAAATGCACTGTGCTCTTCATTTTATGGACAAGAACTTCCACGAAGTTGAGCCAGAAACCATTTGGTGGGTGCAGGGAATGCTGTGAAATAAATTAAAGATGTCGGTGAAGGGTGCAAATTTTAAAAGATCGGAAATTTAGAAAACGATATATATGCGGATATGCTCGTATATGCGGATTCGCAAGTTCTCACCTCTAAATTGCTGGTTGAATCAGGTAGGGATTCTAGGAAGGTTAAGGGAAAACTGGTCGAAGGAAAGGTTGTAGGAATTTGCGTGTGAAGAAGTAGGTAGAGAAGAGAGAGAGGCAGAATTACAGGAGTAGCGGTGATTGTGCATTTGAATGGATAATGTACATTCGCCTATGTAAAATGAAGTACACTGCTTGCATGACAACAGATATATAACGTTTTCGGAGAGTAAATTAACGTGGGGGCGAGATGAGGTTTGGCACCTCAGAGGGGATATAGAAAGAGGGTAGCAGATCTGATAAGCAGACATGTTTAACATAGAGGGCGGTTCCAAGTAGGGAAAATATGAAGAAATTTGTCAGGGGAGGGGCGCCAAAGGGTTGGTGGATCTCAGAAGGTTTTTGAGATTGGCGGGTCGTCTGTATGCGAGAGCATTGGTCATTGGGGTAGTAAGGATGAGGTCGCGTTATTGTCGTGTAACATAGGAAACAGTTCTTTAAAAAAGGTTTTCAGTCTATGGAATCCGGAGAAATAGGTCGTGCAAAGGATGAGCCCTGCGTCAGATGTGGGGTTGTTTTTCTGTGGTGTGTGGGGTTGGGTGGAGCGATGGATTTTATTATGTAGGAGCCATTTTTGTAGCCCTTTCATTCAGCACTTATGCTTTTGAATATAAATTCCAGAGAAACTGAAGTATTGTCTTTCCTTCAGAGGTAACCAGATCGGTAAGTACGTATGCACGTTTCTACTGCATTATGGCGTCCGAACACTTTTACGGTCGGAGCGGTATTTTTTAGCGCGCGAAACGATGGCAATTTTCAAAGTTCAGTTTTTACCTTTGAAGTAAAACTCTGACCGTAAAAATGGCATTGTTTATTTCATAAATGATTTACAAAATTAAATTCAATATATTTTAAAAGTAGTAACGTTCCTTATAGCCATTGTCCCATAGCTCTAGGGGTTAACCATACGCGAAATCCCTTCCACCATGTCATGTGCATGGTCGATGGCTATCAGTGGTGTAAATGTTATTAAGTTGTTACCAGATGAAAAAACGAAAGTTGAACATATTCAAACAGTTGCATCTGAAATGGATATTGATATATAATATAAATAGATTTGATTACTCCCAATGAATTCCATTGCTATATCAGCCAGTAATCTTGAAACCACGTTCAGATCTTTAATTGTAGTGTGGCATTTTCTTCTTATTTCACTCAATATAAAATGAATGAGTTAATATTTCGCGAGAAGAGTCAATTTATAGGATTTTCAAAATTATCGTCAGTTAAAAGATGAAAAAAGAAAAAAGTGCATTCGGACAATTTGACTGGTGCATTACAAAGCGGGAAAACTCCAAGACCCGCAAAAGTTGATACCAGTCGTGTTTCAAATGTGGACTGGAAGTGCTGAGCTTATGCAGAGTGATTTCTGTGGAAGGTGATCCCGCGCCAGGGATCAACTCAGACAAGGGAAGCGTTCCCACTCATGCGCACGCGAATCCATGCCACACGCACTCTCTGGTTGTTTGCTGATAGATTAATTTCTAGCCAGGGACAACCACAGCACGCAAGTGCTCTTCCTGTTAGTTTCTCCACTCCGGTGCGTTCTACCATCGGTGTGTTCCGTGTAACAGAACAGCCCAATCACAAGTAGCTAAGAGATTTAGAGGAGAAATATAGGGGCGGATCTTTGGTGTGGGATTAAGTGCGAGCGAACTTCACCCGGAAACTTATCTCTCTCTTCCCTACCATTTCTAAAATTGTATCGTCAGCCTTCCCATCCATCCAAATTATTTTCCGTTATTCCCCAAATATTAAAACCTTCAATCTAAGCTCACCCTCCTGCCTCAAATAAATAGTTTCAAAATCATACAGCGCTACTGGTGGCCCAGATTGGAGGTCTCCGCTTGCCGGCGGAGAAATTTTGGTCTTAGCGCGGCCAATACAGATTGGTTAGATATTTTAGTACCCTGCAAGTCACCACTAGTGTATGTGACAGGGGGTGAATACACACCACACTAGTTTTCACCCGAATATGGCCCCTACCGTGGTCGGACGATCTTATTCTGATCCCTTATCTTTCGTGGAAAAAATGGCATCTTATTGTAAACCTATCTGGTTATCGACATAGATGGTAACATGTGAGGGTTTAGGAATAAAATCCAACAGAAATAAAATTCCCAGTAGTGCTGCGATGGCTTCCGCCTTAAAAATCGAGAGCTGGTGCTCGAAAGCGGCTGCGTGTCCTAGTTGTAGAGTTGAGCATACCACTGTCAGGGCGTGCGTCCATGTATGCCACATATTGCAGCTGGAAACCACAGAGTCTCTCCCGTTGATTAAATAAAACAGCATCCCATACAATGTGACGCCACTAGATCTTACGTTGATAGACTTGCACTACCAGGAACATCGGCAGCACTAAAATCCAGCCCGCCCAAGAGAGAAATCCCGCCACCTTGGGGATACCGCAGATGAATTAAGGTGGACGAAGCCTCAGGGTTGAGCCAGAGCTCACGCTGGAGGGTGTTAATATGTAGACATTCCTAAATATGTCAACTGTTGCACCGGCATTAAAACACTTTTAGGCAAATGCGGGGGCTCTCTAAGAAAGTCTGGGAACCGTGGTGGTTCCTCAGGGAGGAGTGCTGGAGCCTCAGTGGGTCCTGCCATGGCGCCAGGCGCCGCCGAAGTGTGCCAAGGTAAGGCAGATAGAGGTCGAGACTGGGGGAGTACCGCTTTTTTGCTGCTGCAAGGTGAGGGCCCAATGCGGCACCTCTGAAGATACGTTGCTAGGCGACGCTGCTGATTGATGCTGCGGGAAGCTACTTGGGAACAACGTCGGAAATCCTGGTCGAACGAGAGAGCCAGATGGCTGAGGTTCAGCCGCCGGAGCAGGGGCTGAGATATCTTAGGCATGTTGCACTTAGACTTATTCGTCGCATCCGGAGAGAGAGAGAGAGAGAGAGAGAGAGAGAGAGAGAGGAGACACGGCCCTTGGTAACCAAATTTTTTCCTCCTCATGCTAAATTCTTAACTAATCTTTCCTTTTAGATTTAGTTTATCATGTCTTTTATAATTATCCCCCTTTTTGCAAGAACATCCCTTCCTCCGATACAAATGTTATCCTAACATCCCTTCTACTAAATTCCTTTTCATCCAGCATTCTCCCCAAATACATGAAATTTTAATATTGAAAATATTATCTCCGCATGCCGGTACATCAGCCAAAAAAGTAGAATCATTAAACAAGATCTGTTCCAAAAGTAACCGCCTGTTCGTCCGGATAGACGGGCGGACAGGGAGCGGTATCTCTGACTGGGTTCGAGGGAGGGGAGGCTCAGGAAAGGCCGGAGACCGGTGGCAGTTGGCTCTTATACTTTGCGGAGTGTAGATCGTTTGTTTGCGAAACATATATAACGTGACCTCATTACACACCATCATGACCCGGCTATTGGAACAGCGCTACGCCATCAAATTTTGCGTAAAACTGAGCAAAAACGGAAAAATAGACTCATGGCATGACTCATGGCAGCTTATGATGATAACGGCATGGGTAGATTGTGTTTTTTAACGGATAGTGTTTTGAGTGATACAAGTTGATTCGGGCGGGTAGACAAGCTGTTGAAGACGCCGAACGTTCAGGACGTCCTTCGATCTTAAAAAGTGGCGGAAATCTTGCAAGAGTGAAGGCTGTGTTGGGCAGAGATCACAGATTAAGTGTTAGCATGGTTTCTGATAAACTTGGCATCCCTAAAAATGATGTGCATCGACTTGTGACGGAAAACTTGGGATGAGAAATATATCTGCGAAGTTAGTGCCTCGAGTGCTCCATAATTAACCGAGTGAATAACGGACTACCTGGCTCGACACAACGTGGCAACCTGCCACAGATACCCTACACCCCTGACGCTGCCACACCAGACTTCTTCCTTTTACACCGCCTCAAATCCTTGCTGATAGGACGTCACCACGGTTCGTTGGAAGCGTTACAACAGGCCATGACGAGGGAGCTGAGCAACATTCCGTTCGCCGCCTTCCAGAGGACGTACGAGGCGTGGAAAACCCGCTGGCAGCGGTGTGTAGATGCACAAGGGTGCTACTTCGAAGACTTTTGAGTAAATGTATTAATTCTGGCAATATTTTTTTTTTATCGACTCAGTCCTACTACTTTTGGGACAAACCATGTAAGAATTAAAATTTCATTCTGGCCTGATGGAGCAAGGAAGACCATTCTCCTTATTTCTAAAGACATGAGGTGACAGGGTAAAAAGCCTTTCGTAAATGACTATATCATAACAGGTATTTTCGTCATTCATCGAATCATGTTTACTGAATCGGGTCTTGTGAAATCCACTGCCACCCTACTCGTATTTCCACTTCGTCTCTTATTCCTTCCTCTTGAAAGCCAGTCCCCGCCTTTCTTGCCTCACTTATCTCCTTCGACGAGCAATCCACTCTCGGCTGCCTCTTTTCTCCGGCACCCACATCCATTCCGTCACCTCTCATCTTCCCTCTCCCCCACCCAAACACTTACCATCTTTCTTCCCATTCCCAACTAGCACTCCCATCTTCCGAATACCTTCCTCCGAAACTCCGAAATTCCCTACCTCCAACGTCTTATGCACCCCTTCCAACGCCGCGGGGTACATGTAGATCCTTATCGGTTCTCCCTAGGTATCCGATAGAGAAGAGCACCTCCCCCAATCCGAAATAAATATTTGCACGAGAGGCTGTTAATCCATTTTTTATCTCGCTTAAATGTTTATTCCGCTGGTTGTTTTTTTGGGATATGCTCAAAACTATCGATTGCATCCATCGGGTGGTGCATGTTGTACCGACTTATAGGTGTGCATTATCGTTAAGGAAAAGGGGGCGTGCCTAGTGGATACAGAGCGGTAGGGATTGATCGACGGCGCACGGAGGTTGATTCTACGTCAATATAGACATAGCAAATGATGTAGACGTTGACAAAGCGATGACCTAATGAATAATGGACGCTGACACCATGTGACAGCTTGTAGCATAAGGTAAGGCTCTGATATGGAAACAACTAAAAATCAACGCAATATCGAGCCGAAAGGCCATATTTTATTCATTTTTTCCCTGAAAAGATTTATCAAAAAAATACATCAAGGAATCTTCCTATGCAAATTTCTTCGATTTTAACCAATATTCCCGTTTGTCACCGGCTTTCTTATAAAGAAATGAGCCTAAAACTTAAATTCGGAATAAAGTGGGTGCTTGAATGTTTGATTGCATCGTGGATTGAAATATTAGACACCCTAAAATATAAAAGTTAAAGAGTGAGGTCAGAAGTTTAGGTTTTAGTGAAATGATATCAACTTAATACTGAGATCTTTGGATTAGCAACAACAGAATTAAATTAATGAATGGTATTTGTTGGCGTAAAAGATGATTTTGTCGGAGGTGAAAATTGTCGCTAGTTTGAGCTATTTTTGTAACGACTGCATGAGGGGGAGAGAGCATTGATGAGGGGTCCACTCTGAGTCATTGAAAAAATATCGATCCCTTTCAGAGAGAAATAACAGAACTGTGAAGATATATTTAATAAAATGATTTCCTTAATCTATTAGTTCATAAATTAGTGCCTATGCTTCAGGAAACTTTTTTCTTCCTCTAGAGGTTTCTCATTTTTTCACATACATGTACCCAGACGGTCTCTTAGTATTTCGATAAAAGATATGTCCCATACAAATGTCTATATTTTTCCCTCGTCAGTTTTAACAGTCATTTAGTAATGGTTTGGGCATGGTATTTACCGTATGCTAAGTTTTCAATGACAGTTTACTTTTTAGTGCACACTTGCATCATTTCACTCTTGGATCTAATGATATTTACTACAGAAATACTCGCATTTTTAGGCTGGTTCCGGGACCTTCATCCCTTGGAATATGCATGCAGTCGTCGCCCTCCTTGACGCAGCAGCAACCCCACTCCTCACCTCCCCTCCACCCTCCCGCGGCAGGGGGTCCCAACCCCCCCCTCCGCTACACTCAAACCCCCCTCGACTCGACTCAACTCCCCAGAGGTAGATCAAAGGCTTTATTTATTGCGCCAGTCGACGGAATCATCCTCGACTGCACCGCTTAACGAGAGAGCCATCCCTTTTTCCTCCTCCTTATTCCGCCCGCGCCCTCCCCCGCCCCCCCCCCCTTCACTCCTGCCCTCTTTGGCGAGAGGATGAAAGTTATGAGTTGAGCAATTCGAAGGCTGGCAAGCGTCGGGAAAAATATCTTTTGATCTTCAAATGCTAAGCATTGATTGCGTGCAAACAAATCCCATTGACAATATCCTAGATAGGCACTTCACCGTGCCTCAACAAAATTTTCAATCAGTAATGGCGTATTACTCGTGTATCAGCGAAACAAAAGGTTATGTCTCATTTGGATTGTGTGCTAAAGAGGAATAAAACATTTTCTATTTTTATATTTGTATATATTTGATAGATCGACGTTTCTAGCTAATGATAGCGTTACCCGTATTGCAGCTCACGGATTTCCTCCTTGGTGCTTGGAATCGATTGAAGCCTCATGATTTCAATATTAGTTCTCGTTGAGGCAGCTGAGAGTACTCATTGGTTCGGATAAATATATTTAAGTCTATGAATAAATAGGATTATTAAAATTGGCCTGGCAAAGGCTGTCATTACTTCTGGAAGTTTTCCTAGCGTTGTATGGGTGAAATCCTTACAGCTTTCAAATTGGGATAATACTCTGATTATAAAAAATGGATGAACGGCTCCTAACTTCACACTCTAGCGCAATAATCAGAAATGTTGTCCAATCAGAGCAGAGCTTCTAATACAACGAAGTAGAAGCACATCGTTCCCAATTGGGATCCGCCCACTAGTTAGGCCCACATTTTTGCCTCGATGGGCAGACGTCGACTTCTTTTCATCCATGGATGTGTTTTCTTTCCTTTGGCTCGCTTTCTCGTCTAAAATGGAAATTGATTACGATTTACTTTTTAGAAGTGATCAATGACTAAAAAAATACACTATACAAATTATATATTTATATACACACACACATATATATATGTATATGTATATATATATATATATGTTTATATTTATATTTATATATGTGTATATATATATTTATATATATGTATATATATATATATATATGTTATTAATCCTGCGCCAATGTATCACCTATTGCACTACACTAACATTTTTCGGTCCCGTATGTGTTCTAACTTTCATCATGTGAACAGTGAACGTCAGAAGTGGTAGCCGTAGGGTCACTTAACAGAAATAGGGCAAAGCAAAGTTTATCCCCGCGAAAAACAAGTAAAACTAATTGGCCGCGGACGACCCAACGAGCCCCAATGGGATGGGAGATGAGAATGAGAGATGGGACCGAATTTCAATAACAGTTAGATAGCATTACGGGCATTTAACGAGCTCAGATCATTTAAAGGCTCTCTTGAACAGAGATGACAAGAGCTGAGGGAACGAGGCCATGTGGGAGCGACCTTTTGGCGTATCCCGGAAGGTGTGGAAGATGACGAAGGTTGTGACGGTCAGTGGTTTGAATTGGCCAGAGGCGGATATCGCTCTCCTGTCAGAGCTAATAATTCGGTTAACCGTGGCTCAGAAGACTTATTACTTATAAAATTTACGAGTGAATTAAGCTCAGAGTCTCTTTAAGATTTTCTGAGCCTCGGCTGTCGATAAAAGGTATGTAGCACAATGCCCAAGAGGAATGGGAATTCAATTATATGGTACCGAGTGAAGACAAACGGGAAACATGTTTTCCTGATTTCTTGTGCTTCGGTTTGGTGGTCCCTTCGGTTAATCGTGACAACCGAGAGACTAGAACGGATGCTTTCGGGAGAATAATGAACAAATATGAAGTTAAACAAGTTGGAAAAAGAGAGCTGTTTATGACTCGAAAGATAAATAGTTACGGAAATAATATTTCTGTTCATTAGAGTAAAATTGCTTTCGTCGATAGACTCTTGTGAGGAATGTTTGTTTAATGGAGTAAAAAGATCGTCATCGCCGTCAGCATTTTCAACACTGAAATTGGTTCACTGCACCCCTCCATTCTTATTAATTCAGTGCCGACTCCCACACTCTGTGCTAGCTTTTCTGTTCTCATCCTTAAAAACTGTTCCATGTACTTGTCCCTTGGTCTTCCTCGAAGGGTCGCGAGAACCCCACAGGAAAAGATTCTTCCCTCCAATTTTACATTACCGTAAATATGCCATAAAAGTGAGCTCCGAGACGGAACCGTGGAGATGTGGATTGTACCATCAATCAGGAAAGACTTAAGGTCCATTTTCTCGATCAATCATTGGGAACCTCTATAAAACCCAAAGGTTTTAATAAACAAAATGTGATTATTTACACATAAGAAGTCCTTTCTTTTCACCAAGGCTGCATTCACCATAGTCAGTCAGTTGCATAGTCAGCATTCATTTACGTACATCTATGTTTCTTGGCTAAAAACTGAAAATTCTTCGCTTGAATCCATATCTATTAGATTATATGGCATTCAACATTGACTAGAATTTCTCAAGGAGAATTATTCGACATAATCACATCCATTTTGAGTGTGGCATAGTACTGGATTCAATTTTTACTGCTTATATATCACGACGAGAAGAATTTTAAATTAACTAACGCTATTATGACGTTTTCCTAATACTTTTAATGTGGAAAAGATTATAAGGAAATGGTAAAAAGTAATAGTAAAGGAGTTAATCAATTAGTTCCTTTGTGACTTTATTTATAACTCAAAACGCAAATGATAATTAGAAGTTTTTTTAGCTTATATCAGAAAAGCATTCACTTAGGTTTATGAAAACCTTTAGTCTAATAGATTCCGCTTCATTGACGATACACATTAAAACACAACAATAAAGGAATTTATTTTGTGAATATCAAAATCCATCGACTTTATCTTAATCGTAAATTACACCCAGGTGCAGACCTAACCATTTTAACACACTGGATCCTGTTAAATAATAGAAGTTAAGTACGCGTAATGTTGGGTCCGGACGGAGTGTGTACTGGTGACCTTCGTACCTTTTATGATTCCCTTCCCTCCTTTCTGTGCACGGCGAGCAGGTCAAACATGAATCGGCACAGTGGCCCATGAGGTGTAAGGGTCCGGGGGGTTACCCTCCCCCCCGCTGTAACAATCAATAACCATGGAATCACAATTTTCAGTGGCGTATAATATCTGAAGAAATAAAGACAAATATCTAATGCAAGAACTGAAATCCACGAAGATAATTTTCATTTTCCGATTCTATTCTCAAAAATCGTACACTTTAATATTTAACAGTGTAGAATCATAATTTTGCAAGCTATGAGGACTACTTTGGGCAGAACTGATACAATTTCAACGTACGTCAAATAACAGATATAATTTCGATTGCTAATGACAGGTAAAATTACGATTGCTACATGTTACATTAATCGTTTCATACGTAACTTCGTGGAATTGTTCCATGATGAATAATGTCAAAATAAAACTTTTTAAATCCACATATAAAATAAACCTTCATGCAAGGTTTCACTTCGGTGCAGCATCGTGAGTCCCTGGGTCGAATTAAATGGGGTTCATTTTACATATGGATTTACAAAGGTTTATTTTGAGATTATCCATCAGGCTAAATGTTAGGATCAATTTACAATCTAATAAATGAATCAAATGCATTTTTTTCACCTAGATTTATAATTAGTGACAAAAAACTCGCTGACTAATTTTCACTGCTTTTGCTAAGGAATAGTATGTATACATCATTCCATGATATTAAATTAGTGGAGCATGAATATTGCAACCATTTCGAAAGTTCATGATATGGGTATATGACAGCAAGAAGTAAACCATGCGGCTGGTTGTTCTCTTTAAACTTTTTTATTGATTAGTTTCTATTAAGAACCTTTCACCACTCAGTTCAGAAACGAGTTATTATTTATCTATTGTGACACATTTACAGAGTAAAGACAGGTTCCCAGTGATCTTTAAAGGCGAATGCAAAATATCTTAGAATCTAAGAGTACTTTCAAAGGGCATAAAAAAATTTCCTTAGATTATTTTCTCTTCCAGATCTTAATCATTACAACTATTTTGACTTCATTATAATTACACGTCATTTTGCTAGCGCTGCTTCGTTTATTAAATATTCTCCCTTGTATCAATCACATCATTATCCAACATCCCCACACACTCTCAGCACCCACCCCCTTCCACTTTTTTACATTCCCTAAATTCTCCCAGTCAATATCATCACTTCCACTTTCTTATGTACCACTGATTGATTCCCTATTGATTTATTGTTTAAACCATTATCGTTTTGGCGTTTACCTCATTTCATAACACGATTACTTTGAAATTGTAATAACTCACTTAACGCCTTTTTTAATTATTTTCTCTGCTATTGTGAATGCTATTAATAATTAGTGTACTTAAGGTCATGTTATGCGATGCTAAAATGGCCTAAAATCATCCCGCTGGAAAATTTCTCTTTTAAATGTTGTTATGTAAATGGAAGTAACCCGAGAATGGAGCTTTAAGCTAAAATACTCCATTTTTCGGCGTCAAATATTTAATTTTATACAGTGATATAATTAACTGATCTAAGGCATGGCATGTTTATGCTGTCAAGGGAATACATTTCTGATGCGGTCTTTCAACTTCCACTGGCGTCACGACACATTAACCACCGGACGAAAAGCCTCCCCGTTGGGATTAATCGGAAACGGGCTTGAATCAAAGCAGCACCCACCTAATGTTTATTCTATAAGTTTTTTTCCCGAGCGTTTACCGAGGCCAACCGAAAAGATATTCCACGGAGCCTGAAAACTTTATTTTGGTAACGACAACAAAAAAAATCCAATCTCATCCTCCTCCCCCCCCCCCACCCGCCACCTTCCACGCATTCCCAAAAGTTTTATACCCTTTTTTTCAGGAGATTTGGTAGAAAAATCTAATATTATCCCTTCGGGCGAGAATGACACCGCCATGGAAATTAGCTTATCGGAGGAATGGAGTTGAGTGGTGGAAGTGGATTGGCACAATTTGCACCGAGAAAAATGTGGGAATGGAGCCGTCGGGGAAGGGGTGGTGGCGTGGGAGGGTGTAGCGGCCCTGGGCATCTGTGGCGGCTGGAGCAAAGGGAAGCGCAGAGGGGAGGGAAGGAGGAGGCGGGATGGAAAAATTGCCGTGGAAGTTCCGAGGCTGAGAGGTTGGGGTCATAAAGAGGCCAGTGCGACAACGGGAACGGAGCATAGGCACGCACCCGAGCGGGACGCCGCGCCGGGGGAGAAAGTTTTTCAGGCAGAAAAAGTAAACTGAACGGCAAAATGAAAGGGTGTGGTGATGACGGAGAAGCTCATTCAAATTGCGGCATCCAGACAAACGGCGATGCTCGCGTATAACATCTGGGCGTATAGCCACCAGTGGATGGAATTCATAAAATATTTACAATATCCTAACAAATAACATATCCTTGCAAATCCAAATTTATTGGTCAAGAATGGGGTACATGTTTTAAGGGGAAGTTTAAAAACAGCCTATAAGGTACCTATAGTATTCAATGGAGTGAAAAAATTATGAGTCACAAAACAGATTAATTCTAAAAAATTAAAGGACATAATTAGCAAATTAAAGTATATTCCAAGAAGCTGCGGGAGATGCCGTGACAGTAACTTCGTCATTCGCTTTATGTGCATTACCATGCAACAATTTCAGAGTGTAAACATCATTCGCCTTGACCGGGATTGAACCCGGGTCCAGCCGAGTGCTATAGCCAACTGATAAACTACCGAGGCGTTCTCTTACACTCCGACAAAAAAAACCAAAATCTTTAGGTCAAGGGGAATATTTTTTTTACGCATGGAAATTCTTAAATTTTAATATAGTTTTCACATTAAAACATTCCATTAAATCCATGAACGACTTTAACCCTTAAGTGGGTGGGTTAATGAATATTTTGGAGATTACTCCAAGAAAATGTGTGAACCAGCGTACTCGTATGCACGACTTTTGCACATGATCGAATTGAAACAAAAACGTTCTCACATTCCAAATTTCAAACTCATTTAATAATTGGATAATAAATGGTTTATTGGATTGGATTATTGGATAATAATTGGATATTAGATTGGATAATTATTGAATAATAAATGGATATGGAATATTTTTCTGTTCAATAAAAAAATCAGCTTGGGATTTTAATGCAAAATAATAAGAAAAGTGGATAAAATTAATGTAAAAAATATCCTTTCTCAGAATATGCAGGACATTATTAAAGGATATTCAGAAGAGATTAAAAATTAAAGATGTTCAGAATAGATTTAAAATATAAGTTAACATGGATAGTTTTATAAATTCGTCAGATGCTTTCGTTCTTTACTTCAAAATAATGGAAAAGATAGGTAATAGAAATATATAATTGAAGAATCGAAGGTTATAATAAAGGCGTGGATAAAAGCATGCCTTCATGCACAAAAGATGATAAATGAAAAATATTCAAAAATCATAAATAAAAAAATATAAATGGTGCATCTATGTCAGTAATGCGTTTAGGTAATTGTAGGGTGAGAGATTCTTCTTGTTAGAGTCGAGCACAAATAAGAGAGAAATTTTTGGCGCATACATATTTACTCCAAATCCACGTCTGCATTTCATAAATGAAGAGGAAGGCTTTTTAAGAGGGCAAATGATAGAAGGAGGCATTTTTCAACCTCGCTCAGATATTGATACAAAATGCCTATTTTTTCCTCGTCCCCCAAAAACTCATTCCGTCGTTAATAGGACTGAATTCTGAAATCTCTTCGGAGACAAAGCTGGAAGTTTGACCTTTGAAATAAAAACACATAAAACGAGTGATGGAAGAAGGTTCCATTGACGTAAACAGCCAGAATTCGGAGGCAGTTTTTAAAGTCAATGAGGTGAGGGAGATGATATGGGGATGGAAAATAACAACTAAAAAGGTTTCACCTCTGATTTCATTGAAACAAAAACAGCAACCGTAGATACGAACGTCAAACGTGCGCCTGTCGAAAAGTTGGCTCCAATAGTCTGACTGAATTAATTAATATTAATTAACATATATATATATTAATTATGAAATTAATTGCGTAGCAAAACAATGTTACTGTATTTTAAATTGTATTAGCGCCGTCAACGAGCAGAGGTTATTGGATCATACCACCGTTCTTTGTATCTGCAAACTTGCTTATAGTAACTACGTAAAATATTTTAATATGATATCCCTTTCAAAAATAAAATAAATACGATAACTCTCAAGTTCCAGATGTGATGGTCAATCTTCATTTGACTAATAATTACCACCATTGTCGGAAAACTTTAGGACAGGGCCTGAATCCGCAATCCCTGAATTTTCCGCGTTCTTAATTCCGGTATTCAATCCCAACGCTGGAAATTAATGATCACGCAAATTCCGAGACCGATAAAATCCCTGTCCCTCATCCTCGAGATCTCGGGATACATTTTCGAACGTTGAGAATTCTTGCTATGCGAGAAACATCTCTAAAATATCGAAGAAAAAATGTATATCTCGGGGGTAATACTTTAACATGGTCGCCGCTTGAACTAAACCACTTGTAGTAGAACGTACTGGAAACTTAATACAATGCACTAGAAAAGTACTTTAATCTCGTAACTTGTTCCTTCGCTTTGCAACAATTTTAATTATTTCCCTGAGTTTTATTAGGATTTTCGCAAAAAATATACTTTTTTATTTTATTTGCATCACAAGACTTAATTCTAGGAAATATCATGAGAATCCAATCTCTTGGAGCCACTGCAACTCAATTTTAAGTGTTTGTTGTTTTCCTAATCAGAGTCTGCAGATGCTACACATATAACACTTGTTAACTGCACCCCTTCCACGGGGTGGGCATGTGAATTTTTATAAAGTTTTACTATTTCAGATTATTATTCCACTGAAATTTCAGGATGCTTGGAAATTGATTTTCCGCTTTTATACGCGGATCCACCATCACAGAAACAGACTTCTAGGGAATGAAAATGAAAAGCTTGAGATGGGAAACCAAGGCTTATTAAGTTTTAGAATACGTATTATTCATAATTTTAATGATTTAAGAAAAGTGCCAATTACTTTTTGGATGATAGTATCAACGGAACTAATTTCTTAATTACATTAATGTTTTCTCCGACGCTGTATGTGAATAAAATTCATCCTTTTCCTTAATAATTTCAATGATTGCATGCCATGCAACCACACAAGAAGTTGTAAATGTTAAATTAAATATCTCACGTGCATGATTATAAAGTAGTGACCATCAAACACTCATAGAATGCCAATCGACGCGTTTTTGTAGCAAAGACAGCAGAAACTTTCCTGTTTTTTAATTGCTCCTGCCGCCTCCGTCTCAACCACCTCGGAATATGAAGTCACAAGTACTATACTATAACTAATGTACACACATACTTTTTAAAGAGTCCGCTAATCTTTGCTATCCGTTCTGATGTAAAACGATGTCCCTGAAATTACAGTGATCGACTGTTACTTGACTTCTATTACTTCACAATACTTAGTGAGAGAAAAAATTATTTAATATGATATTTTAAGACAATCAGTCAAAACAGGAGCATAACCAAAAATGACACCATAACTCAAAGTTGGAAGGAAATTGGAAAGCGAGAACAAATATGGTAGCCATAAGACCGTTTTATATCCACTGCAGCTTGAGGGAGGAATGAATGACTTTTTCCTTTCCATTTTGGACGCTTACATTCATGATTATTAACATTCAATCAAACCGTTGAGCACTCCTCTCCAATTTTATGAATAATATACCAACTCTACATATATTCTTAAAAACCTATATTTATCCATTCATTGGACTTGGTAATATATATCAGTATATGGATTTTAAGCTTTTAATCCAGTGTAAACAAATATTTTCTTTACGAGTGTGTTAACTTTTTCCTGATTTTGTTAAATGATCAGATATCCTTTCCAAAAATATAGATAGGAATGAGCTCATTAAAATAATGAAGATTGTTTGGTGCCGTGTCAACATGGCCACCATGGGAAAAATTGATACTTATTTGTAATATTAGAATTAAATTGTGCTACCAATAATATGTGAGATTCACTGAAGCAATGTTATAATCATTAGGTAATCTACCGGTTAAGGTAGGTTTTCAGATGGACACAATTATCAAATAAACATTTTGCAATTCCAAACAAAACCCAATCCAGCAACCTAATCTACATCAGGTCCCTATTCATCTCTGTATACTTCCTTCCTCCCTTCATCCCGTCCAACATCCCTATCCTGTTCCTGCCCTTTCCTCGCTTGCCCAACATTTCCCCCTCTATTACCTTCTTCAACATTCCACTACCGCTCAATACGCCTTTCATCCATTTTTCCTGCCTCCATACGATTTCTCTCAACAAACCCCTCTCCTCACCCACCATCTCCAGTACTTCCTCATTTGTTTTCATTTCGGTCCATTTCACCTTCTCCATTCTTCTCCACACCCACATTTTAAAAGCCTCCAGTCTACGTCTATCCTCCTGCTTCAGTGACCACGTTTCCGCGCCGTACATAGCTACGCTCCATATCAGAGTTTTTACGAGTCTTGTCTTAACCTCCCTACTCAACTTCCCCGTCATCAACTCCCTCCTCCTTGAGAAAGCCTCCTTGCCTAGCGCAATTCTTCTCCTTACGTCCCTACTACTTTGACCGTATTGGTCCAAAACACTTCCGAGATATGTAAACTGTTCTACCTGCTCTATTTTTTCCCCTCCTATTTTAATGTTTTGCTTAGCTTTTTTCTTTCTGGAAAATCGCATAACCTTTGTTTTATTAATATTGATTCTCATCCCATATCTATCGCACTGTACCTCCAATTCACTCAGCAATGCTTGTAACCCCTTGGCTGACTGAGCAACTAATGCTTGGTCATCAGCGAATCTAACCGATATTACAAATTCCCCTCCGACTGAAGCATTGTATATTAGTAAATTTAATTATGTACTTTATTACTAGACCATTTACACCTGGACCATTTAAATACCGCTATCTGGTGTCACGGGGTTACAAGAGTTCATAAGAACTTATTAACACTTATTAATTCGCAAATAGTTTTAATATATTAATTTTTTTAGGTAATCTACCGTTTAAGGTAGGTTTTTGGATGGACACAACTATCAAATAAACATTTTGTGACTCCCCACCTCGCAAACTAATCTATATCAATATATTAATATGAACTGAAAAATTAACAATATTAAATATTTTAAAAGTTTATTTGTTAGTTAAATAATTTTAATTTAAAATGATCGTATAGTTGAGTCCGAATAAATTACAATAATCTGAAGAGAAAACGTTTTGGAGTCCCAATTACCACCACCCACCGGGAGAGGAAAATGCGAGCGCTTATGTTTCTGCGAATTGAAATTTGATATTTTTTTTATTATTTAGACCGGCGGAAAGTCGCAAAGCTTCTAAAATATTCCAGAACCCTTTTATCACCTTGATGAGAATTATGGTGGTACAAAAAAGACGCGAAAGTGGATAAGAATGTCTTCTCTCGTTTTTATAATCACAGTACTTTTCAGAAGCACTAGAACTAGGAACTAGTACTTTTCAATTTCTCTTCATACGTACTTTAGATAGTAAATTTCTCAATGAAATCAAGATACTAGAGAGTAAATAGTACTTTTCGCTCAAAACCACCACTCCCGTTGCTTAAGAATGTGAGAAAAATACGGCTCTTTGAGTGTTACCAGCATCAACTTGAAACTTTTGCATTGTTGACTGCTAGGAGTTCCCAGGATATTCCACAACACTTTTAGCAATTTAATGAGACTTGTTCTAGAATAAAAATGTCTTAGAAGCTAATTTAAAGTGGAGTGGAAGTGGGAGTAAAGTGGAAGCATGACATCACCTAGTGAAAAGTCTTTTGCAGAGTGAGAGTATCTTTTTGAAAGAGTTTTCCAGGGTGAATAAAAATCTATTTTAATGATTCTTGATACAGGGAGAGTGTCAGCATTTTCCTGCTATTTTTCTCCACCAATTTAACTGGGCATCTTACATTTAGTTATTTTCTGACAATCTTATGAATTCAGCAAAAAGGGTTCAATCTTAGTAATTACTTAAGAGTAAAAATCCAATAGAATTGATTTTTTTATACCTCTTTGATTAATAAATATATCGGTTTCGATCAGCAAAACAAAACAGATTGACTTAAATTCAACCAGCGTTCATTTGAATTCTAGAAAGAAAACAATTCAAGCCTCCACCAGTTATCTTTAAGAAAGAGTAGCAAGCTTATAGAGATTTACAAGTAATTTCAGTTTCATGGCATTGCACATTAACAAAGTCGAGACAGAAGCTGGCGAAATAGTTTGCAATGTAATCGTTCTCTCGTTCTTTTCAATTTGCGAGGGTATCGCTTCCATCGAATCGTAAATGCAATATTTTTCTGAAGGCATTACTACGGCACTTCATTCTTAAGTCAACCAAGATAGAAAAGAGTAGATGACCAAGGTAGAAAAGGAAACGCCCTGAAGTAGATTGCTTCTTATTATTTCTTAGTTTAATCTTTACATTTCAGGATTTATAAAATTTGTTAAAACTGCACGTTGTAGATGTGCCACATAATTATTTCGCTCCGGTCGTAAAAAATTAATTTTCTAAAAAGATATCTTAATCACTGTAAAGATTGAAAAAGTATTCTCAGGGATTAATTGGTTACATGTGATCATTGTCAGTTTTTGTTTTACATTTGTGTGTTGTGTAGCATAAAATTTTACCTTTAATGGGTACTTCGGGCAAATCTTACTTTTAAGAAGTTGCTAATTTTATACTGTTTGAAAAATTTACCTTATTATGTTTATAAATTAATTTTCATCACAAGAATAAAAAAGAGAAATGGTGTATCCATAGACGAAATTTGAAACCGTCTATGTCGAGTATTTTTTTTAAATGCCGACTGAATATAGTATGACATCTATCTAATAATAATATGAGAAATGGATAATAAAATATGAAAAGACATTTATAATGGAATTGCTTGTAAGGATGAGATCTATATGCGTCAAAATAGTCAAAATTTCTAACGTCCCAAGATAACGCGAAAATAATGGTAGTTGATGAGCTGCGATCGGCAGGCAATGTCGGATGTTAAGGAAGATTAACTAAATATCCCTACTCTAAATGCCTAAATGCGTAGTATCAGGGTATGTCTATTATGTAAATTTATGGAAAAAGGGTTTCGAACAAAAAATGCGATTTTAGTAACTATTGCGGCTGACGGAGTAGTGTAGTTTTTACGGTGGAAGTACGACAGCAATGGAAATTTCGATACTCGGCCATCAAAAATATTCATAGTAGGCTCCCAGCACTCTTGAGTATTTAGATTGTCTAAAAAAAGAATTTCTAGTTACTTGAAGACAGGTTTACATATTTTAGCACTCTGTTTCATCAATGAATGAAGAGTGGGATCATCAGATTCGACCTCCTCTTCAAGATATCACCAGGTAGAAGAACTTTCCTTCCCCCATTAATCCTTCTGCACCCTCTGCCATCGTAAACAGCCCAAAATTGTATTGATGTTTACGATGGCTGTTCACTACTAGAAATAGTGTATCGACCGTAGTTTATATTTTTGCTAACGCAGAAATTTAAATTTACGAGATTCACATATCTCGTATGACCGTATTCGAGATAAGATGTCAGTAAACATTTTTAATTTTGGCTAAAAACAGAAAAAGTTGCATTAATAATTTTTCAGTGATAACTTTATAGAAATCGATGTTTATCTCTAATAAATAACGATGGTTAGAGGAGAAGCGGCAATTTAAGTTAGTTATTGCATTGTGCTCAACTTTATTTTAATATAATCCTTTCTTACATTCACTTTAAAATTTACATTATTTTTTATCAGTTGAGTGTTTGCGTCGAAAATAAACTCATTTTCATATTTTTTACATTTTACCGAGTTACCTTTCTTTTCCAAAGAAAATTTATTTTTTAAGTAATTAGCAAAAATATATTTTGTTTTCAATTTCAAATCCCAATTTTATTCTTTCTTAAATTTCTTTTCGTATTCTGGTCATTTTTTTATCATTGTTGGCTGAATTTCGGGTGTTTATTCATGTTCGGTGAATAAGGTGAGGGTAAAAAATAAGTAAAAATTTACACTCTCACACACTTTTAATTCAATACGACCACGGTTTCGATGATGCGCAGCATCAAAACCATGGTCGTATTGTATTAAAAGTGTGTGGAAGTGCATAGTTTTCCTTATTTTTTACCCTTACCTTGAAGGAATTCCACAAAGTTAAGCCTGAAACTGTTAGCTTCGGTGTATAATCTAATTACGTTAAATATAATAGATACACGTAATTGCATATGGTAGACTTATACATCTTAATAGAAATCAAAGCAAACATCACCTGAAGGTGTCTTACTATCCGTCATAAAATCTTCACATGTTCTAATCATGATTTTGTAAGGCTTTACGCATCATTCTCGAGCATAAGGTTTCCGCAATGTGAATACGATATGCTCGAACGTTCGATGAATCCTGCTGCCGTTTTTAGTCCATAGATTTAAATGCTAAATTACTGGCATCCTATAATTATCATTCATAATAGTTAACAACATGATAATTATAAATTCCAACCTAAATGGTGATGCGATTAAGTTCGAGGCTGCTAATCCACAAGTCCTAGGATTTCCACCTAAATGAGTTCTTCTCGAATTGATTGAGAGTTTTCATCTACATCTACATAATACCCCGCAAGCCGCCGCTAGGGCATGTGGCGGGGGATGTTAGGTCATCACCGGTAAAAGGGAACCAAACCACCTTCAAAACCAACACATACATGTAAACCTATACCCATAGTGGCGTATACATTCGTTCAAAAATCCTTTCAACTTGTATGTATGCAAATACATATACTATCAACTAACAAACAATTGCACCTTAGGATGCAGCAAAAAATGTATCCAATAGCGTGGAAGCTAGAATTTGACAAGAACCGAAATTCCACTACTACATAGACGTGCAACATACAACGGTCTCCTCCCCCAAGGATGCCGGTAGGGAATGTGACCCAACACTGCAGGTAGCGGAAGGGTGTTCCCACAGAGAGAGACGAGGAATGGCAGGGCAAGCTTAAAAACAGACATAGCAGAGCAATACTAAAATCAATACTTTCAAGAGCAAAACATTATTTAGTGGCATTCTAATGCGGTCATGTGGGAAGGGTTTGACAACAAAACACAAGAGGTCAGTGAGAGTGCATGCAATTCAGAGGAACTAATTTTTCTCTAGGCGCTGAGAGTGGCAAGTGGATTTTTTTCTATCAATAACCCTACAGATGCTATCCCGTATTGTCCGTGGGAAGAAGGAGGCCTTGAGTCATCTAGTTCTGGCATCCATTTCCCGAATTTTATTTACATGATCCAAGCGACCAATGTACAAGTGCTTTTCGTTTGAGTGCGAATAATTTTCAAGACCTCGATGCTGAAACATGCGGATCTGAATTTATTTAATAAGTTCAACCTAGCATTGAATCGTTTTTCTTCTAATGATTCCCATCCCAACTCCATAGGCATTTCGGTGACGCTTATCGTTTTATCATAAGAGTTTTTAACGAAACGGGCATTGGGCCTTCTTAATTTCACGAATAAGGCCTTTTTAACTCGGATCCCATACACTACATGCATATTCTAAATGAGGCCTTACAATAGCGTATTAACAACGTTCCTTGACCTTGGAGTCCCTTCTGCCGACAATGAGTCTGATAAATCCCAATTTTTATATGCTTGCCCGAAGACTTTACGTATGTGGGTCCCCCAAGTTAAGTCTTTAATGAATGTAGTGCCTAGGAATTTTACCGAACTACTTCTAGGCCAAATCCAGCTAATTTGTAAACAAATCCCGCTGATCTTTTAAAGAAATTTCCCACCGAACATTTATTAAGGTTTAATGACAATCCCCATTTTGAATACCATTTCGAAATGCAATCTAAAATTAAACGATGTGCTAGAATTAAACGATCCTAATCCTCAGATATCTCCCGATAAATCACCGTGTCATTCGCGAACATTCTAATCTTACTTTTCACTTCGCGGTTCAAATCGTTTAAAAAATCAAGAAAAGCGACAGCCCGATTACACTTGTGCTATCCTGTTGATAACCCAAGGTATTTTATTATCAAATTGACTAGTTTTGATTAGTTATTAAAATAAATAAATGTATAAAATGACAGCTCATCAAAATAGGTGGTGGCATTGTAAGATCAGCCACGACGTCTCATTCAGTCCCCCAAGGGTACAGCCGTCTAATGTCTCCATACCTCCGGAGCATCCGAATTCACTATTGTTTTCTTTTGTCGTGTACATGATCCCCACTAAAAGAAATAAACAAAACTAAAAGAAACGCAAAATTGCAAAGATGCACTTAATATAGTTATTGAATCTATATAATGTCTCAATGGAAATCGGCTTTCATATACGAGGTGTATTCAAAAATTAACGGGAATTTTTTCATTTCGCGGGCTTGGAGAGTCCGATTGTCAAACTTTCTTTTATTATGTTGGTATACATGCCCCTGAGATTTAATAAAGCTTTCAGCTGTTTTTATTGTGGACTTTGTCTGTGACAGCCACTAAGGTTAGACGTGTTTATTGATCCCGGCGATTTTCGTTTGTTAAAAGAAATGGATCGAAGGATTTACATCAAATTTTGCGTAAAATTAAATAAAGTGTAACAAAGTGTTTTAAATGTTAACAAAGGCCTATGGTGAGTCTGCTATGAGTAAATCAAGAGTTTACGAGCGGTATAAGCGTTTCCAAGAAGACCGTGAAGACCTTGCAAATGACGAACGCCCTGGACGCCGAAGCACATCAACAATCGATGAAAACGTGGAAAAAGTTAAAGAAATGGTTATGAACGATCGCCGAAACACAATTAGAGAGGTCGCTGATGATTTTGGCATATCGATTTGATCATGTCATGATATTTTTTCCAATTTTTCAGGTATGAAACGCGTGGCAGCAAAATTCGTTCCTACATGGCTTTTGCACCACGATAATGCACCAGCTCACACATCATTGCTTGTTCGTGAATTTTTGACCAAAAACAATACTGTAATGATGCCCCAGCCTCCATATTCGCCAGATATGGCTCCGTGTGACTTTTTCTTATTTCCAAAAATTAAGAGAAACTTGAAGGGCCGTCGTTTTACAGCCGTAGATGACATTAAAAGCGCATCGCT
This sequence comes from Hetaerina titia, assembly GCA_037158775.1. Classification (NCBI taxonomy): domain Eukaryota; kingdom Metazoa; phylum Arthropoda; class Insecta; order Odonata; family Calopterygidae; genus Hetaerina; species Hetaerina titia. Next base: position 103,391,704 of record CM073770.1, on the reverse strand, counting down.
GAAAGAACTAAAGGCTATCTCAAAGATCGAGTTTGAGAAGTGTTTCGAGGATTGGAAGAAGCGCTGGCACAAGTGCATAATCTCCAATGGGGGCTACTTTGAAGGTGACAACATCAATGTATAAGAATAAATAAATATTATTGTCCGAAAAATTAAAATTCCCGTTAATTTTTTAACACACCTCGTATTGCAGGATGGTTTATACTATTTTTCACAAGTGAAGTTCACTTGATATTCTTGCATATGATTCATGTAATTTCACATAAATATTTCCAATGTCTATAGAATCTTAATATACTCTCAGGTTTTAATCGAAACAGATCCTCTTTCACATTTCAATGTTTAACCATGGATCATACGATTCCGTGTTTATATTTTTAATGTGAATAAAAGTAATGACAACATCGTCAGCTTAGGAATTTCGCATTTAATTATAGGCTACGATGTACAAGAAGGTGTATTCAGTCTCGTCACCTTTGATGGATTAGTTTCAAAGTCAAGAGTAATAAACGAAGACGCTCTCTCAGGCCACCATCGCGCACTGCACATTGGGAAGCGTCACAATCGGAATTCGGGATTCGATGATTCCCTGAAAGGATTCGATTCGAATCGCGAATCCATGGATTCGATGAGATTTGGGCGATCCCAGAGACTGTCACTGGAAGTTACGCCTATCAACATCATTGGCGAAATCGGTTTAACGAAGTTGCAGAGCTTGAACACATTTTCGATGCACAGTACCTTTGGTGTTCTGGTTAAAGTTTCTACTCTTGACAAAATCATTTCCCTGACTACTCCCGTTTCATTTGATTCTCTTAAAGCCTCCAAGCCTTTGGTGTCATTTGCTTTCACACGTGAGCGTAAATGCTGAGCCTGTCTCCACCGGATCGACTAAGCTCCCTGATGGCAAAGCCCACTGCATGCAATGGACGAGCGAATGCCTCTCCTTTCATGAGGAGGATTGATGCAGCACGGGAATCTCCTATCTTAAATTTGCCGGTGAATATTTCGTCGTCACAAACGCATAAAGAACCAGCGTCAACCGGAATAAAGGGACGGCTTCTTCCCTCAACTTAACGCCTTCACCCATCAACTCACCCTCCTGCCCCACTAGTATACCGCACTCCCCAGGCCGAATCTCCCTCATCCCCAAATAAAATTCGTGTTGCAAACGTGGATGTTTGTGTGCAAAACGATGAAAAGCGAAAATTTCAGCTCGACTTTTTCCTTGCACCACTGAGTAAAGGGAAATTTAGGTCAATCGTTCGGTTGGCATGAGCCAGGATGTAAGTTAATTTCCTGGATAAAATTACACAGGCCAACAGTGGTTTTGGTGCCGGAGCTTTTAATGATGATTTAAAGAACAATTGGGGTGCTGAATCCAATTTTGACACTAGTTTTTTCCTATCAGCTATAGTTTTCAAGTTATAGATATGTTGTTACTTACGTAAAAAAATCTTCTACATGATGATATGGGAATATTATATTAATAATAAAACCCACTAAATATAAAGACTTGATTTATTTCTAGGGCTGTTAAATCACCCACAAACACAACAGAATTTTACAATACAATCGAACACAAATACTAAAATTTTTTACTGTAATAAAACAAATTGAAAAGAAAAAATACATAAAAACATCACTCAACACATCGGAAGCTTCTTTTGCACGATTTTCTTGAGTGCACTTTGTTCAAACAGTCTCGTTTTAAGCACCAGCAGTAATCTGCCATCATATGGTATCCCATCTTCCTTGGTAGCAAGCTTCCATTGTTTTTATATCCTGGTGAAATCTTTCACCTTGTTCTTCACTTGTGTCTCCTAAATTTCCAAGAAAATTGTCTAAGTGGCTGTGTAGGTAGTGAACTTTTGTGCTCATATTACATCCAAGTGATTTGAAGTTACTGAGCATAATGTTTACCAGCTCAATATAATTCTCACTTCTGTGATTTCCTAGAAAATTTTTTATGACCTCAACAAATGACATCCAACTAATTTTTTCAATCTCATTCATTGACTCGACAAAAGCAGGATCCTTTGTAAGTTGTCTGATTTTTGGTCCCTCAAAAATACCAGCTTTAAGTTTTTCAATACTTATATGGGGCATCTTTAGTCTTAAGTAGCCGAAGCATGGTCCATCCTTGTCAAGAGCCTTTACAAATTGCTTCATTAGGCCTAGTTTAATATGTAGAGGCGGTAAGATAATTTTCTCTCTTTCAACTAAAGATTCAGCAATGAGGTTTTCTTTCCCAAAAACCAAGTTTTCTCTCTTAGGCCACTCCTACTTAATCCAGTGGTTTTGCCTGTCCCTGCTATCCCAGAGGCACAAGAAACAAGGATATTTTGTGTAGCCACTTTGCTGCCCAAGAAGAAAGTTCACCATTTTTAAATCTACACAAATCACCCAGCGATGTTCCTGGTAATTTATCTTCTGTAAGACCAATGCTATTGTATCGTATTCTTCTTTCATTTTAGTTGAATGAGCGATTAGTATTGCGCCAAACCTGTTACCATTGTGAAGAAGTACACATTTTAAACTACGCTTGGAGCTATCAATAAACAAACGCCAATCACTAGCATCATATTGTGATAGTAGTCCCATTTTTTCCAAAAGACCCTTAACGTCTAAACAAAATGTAAGATTGTCTTCTTGAGTAAAGAAGGGTAGCATATCCTTTTCCCTTGTGCGATAAAAACTTATTTTTGTACCGGTACCGAATTTTTGTTTTTTAATCTCATTGGTCTACAATATAGAAATATACATAAAACTTATTGACAGTTTATTGAAAATAAAAGGAACACCGCAGAGTGGTTATAAATTAGTATACTTATAGATTTATTTAACTTTGAAAATTATTTTCCGGAATATATCAAATATTAAAACAACTAATCGTAAGATGTGCCATATCTAAAAAAGTAGAGCTGTTAAATAAAAACGGATTTCATATTTGGATTCAGCTCTACAAATATAGTTAAAATCAGCATAAAGATTCCCGGCACCAAAAAAAAAATTTTTTTGTAGGCCTGTGTTATCAAATCTAATCCCACCAATATTTAACCAACCTGAAATCAATTGCGAAATTATTAACAAGGAATCGGGTTAATTTTAAAATTCCATGAATTTAAATTGAAGAAGAGATGGGGAAAATAGAGGCTTACCATTTTGAAGCCCTAGAAATTTCTTGTAATATGTTAACATGGGAAAAGACAACGCTATTCATCGAAAAAGTATCAAACAAACTTTCGAAACGTTAAGACAAGTTTAATTAAGAATCTAAACAGATGTTTTAAATTTTTACAATTCGTGACTTTGGGTTTGGGGAAATTTTTGTGGTATATTGGGTTTTCAGTTGTATCACAATCTGCTTGACATTAATTTCGCTTGTTAACCAGTGATGAATAGTTTTACATTTGCACTACATGGATCAGAATCTGCATTCCGAATATTTTTTAATATTATACATTTGATAATTCTAGTTGCTAATTTTTCATATTTATTATCATAGGATATTAGTAAAGCTGGACAATCAAGTGATGGAGAAACCTATAGTTGGATGCTAAAACACAAGTAACTTTTTTCACCCTTGCCCATGGACTCTTGTGAACATGAAAAGTAGATTGTTTACTTTAGACTGCCTTTATTAAAATTAAAAATTATAGTAAAAAGAGGAAAAAAAGGGACTTCAGCTTCGGGCTACAAAATGGAAGATGTAACTGAAATACATTTTATGTCAAGGTGTAATTTGATGACTAATATATCATAAATTCCATTTTTACAGTAGTATTCATCATAACTATGATTTTGTATTGTAAAATATTTTGGTCATATGAAAGCATCAATTTATGTATTTTTCAAATGACTGATTGTACAGTTTCTAATAAATACTCATTGTCATTTACATAATATTGTTGGCAAGCAGCACTCTGACACAGGGATAGTTGAATGAGGATAATGCAGCTCCAGTTTCTGATCAACTTGGTAGGTATAACATTTCTTGTAGCCAATTGCCCTTGAGGCTGTCCTTGAAGACCGTAAAAAACATCAAGGTATATCAACCAGAGTCTCATGTAATCAGAAATTGCTTACACCTTGTAAAATATCTGCTCTGTCACAGTTATTAAAATATGCAATGGTGATATTTTGTTGCAATATGAGGACAATACGAAAATCATGTAAAATAAGCCACCAATATAACAAAGTGCCTATAACTCCATAATCTATTCAAATTTAAGTGTCCAACCCAGTAATTGATTGGAGTAATGAATTGAGTTACCTGGAACCAACTGCAGGTGGCTGCATGCCAGAATCACAAATGTCATTTCTTTCATTTGAATGATCTGAATCATCAGCAGGGGAAAAAAGTTTAGAGGCAAGAGGTTTGTATCAGTGGTGGAGTAAATGAGTATTCAAGCACTTTGAATGCTTTCCATAATTTTACAGATTTTACAACTGGAGAGAAAATTTCTGAAATCTTAGAACTTCCTTGAAAATTAGACAACTCTAAGAGCACTCACTGAATGAGTTCAAAGAAACTTGTTGGTGCCGTGACAGCAGCTTTTCAACAGAGTCATCTGCTAATGCAAATTTCAATCCAACAATTTAAAAGTCTAAAAATCATTCATCTTGACCAAGTTTTGCAGTCATGGCAAATAATTTTTCACTTTGACATTGTGGCATTACAACCCTGAACGGTTGGCTGCATTTACTTATGCTTAAGTCATCCTACTCCTCCCATTCCCTCAGTTAATATTTACAGGATATTTCAGCCAGTGGACAATTTAATAGATAGTTTTGCGGCAGTTAGTCACAAATTGCATCTGACATATAGTTGTGGTTGAGCTATTCAATCCTTTTGACTTCCAGTTGGTCGGAGTGATGGCCTTGACTTCCCTTCCCCATCTATTCTCACCACTAAACAAAAAAGCTCAAAATGTTATTTTCTGATATATTTAAATGTAAGAAGATCCAAATAGTTACCTAGTGCCCCCAGGAAATAAGTTTATAAATAGTTACCCCCAGGCAATAAAGGCATTCAAGCAGAATAATTGTCAATTGATGTCCAGCAACACTCCTTTACTTCCAGTAAATCTGGAAGTAAGGAAAACCTTCATCAAAGCATATATCAGATGCATCCTTCTCCATTGTACCTAGTCACGCAATGACAGGAAAATTAGTATAAGGCTTGAAACAGTGAAAATATGGTGCTACGTAAAAATTAAGAAAATCAAAAAACTAATGAAGATCCCTATTCTATGGGGACCAGAAGAAGGCTGGAGAAAAATGAAAACTCGGAAAGGAATCAGGGTACTGTTTAACATATAACTTCCTGTTAAAAACTCTGATGTCGTCAGAGTGTTTGTCTAATGATGCCACTACTAGCAATCTGCAATTGTGAAGGGAAAAGTGAACTGGGAAACTACAGAGCAAGATCCCTGGTCAGATACATGGGATAAATAATAATGGGCATTGAAGAGAAGAAATAGGCACTCTTGAAGATTGTTTGTGGAAGAATAATTCTGAGAAGAGTTGCATAATTAATCAACATTTAAGCATTCTACTAGGGTTGGATGGTGAAGTGTTTTGTTGACAGGAGAGGCATGATATCAGACTCAGCACAAAATATTAAATACATGTTCAATGGATATCCATAATATACACCACATATTCAACTCTTAAGCAAATATGTAACGGATCTACATTGTATATCTATGACTGGAAATCCCTAATATCATATAGGCTGGGTCCTAGGATATTCATGAAAGTGAATGTATTTATATAGGACATTCAGTATTAGATTATGGTTGAAATCCAATCAATGCAAATTTCATAGTAAAATGTTGAGATAGAGTAAAATATGGCAATTTTCTTTGCTTAAATTAAGAAAATTCTCTCTTATTCAAATGAATATGGAACTTAAGTGATAGGTACATCTGTAGCTGCTTCTGTGTATATATTCTACATATATAAGAGGCTTGTCAAAAAAGGATTCAATCCTGAATTTTCCATCTCAATTCAGTAGTGATACTGGTGGCAGTGCAGGTTGCACCAGATTTCTCTCAAGACGGCTGAATGAGTTGATTTTGTTGGGTTATCCATCGGTTGATTATCCGGATGTTGAGAAACTCAGAATTAGCGTTGGTGATGCCTTGCAGGGCCTGTGCTGGAATCGTGGGTGCATGGATGAACGACACAAAAAGAAACAATTCATTCAGTCATCTTGAGAGAGGAAGCGATGCACATGTGAGATGATGAAGGTAACTCACTTGGTGCGACCAGCACGCAACAACTGGCTCACTTGAAGGTAGAGAAATGATTCAAGCATGCACATTAAAGATGTTTCCTTCCACTGTGCACAGTGGTGCCACCCCAGTATCACTAATCCAATAGAACCCTGATGAGTTATAATTATGGTAGAATGTGTGCCATGTGAGAAGTGTACCATGCATCAAATAATATGATATATATAAGAATACATTGATAACTGATTCACATTTTCACCACTCTCAGGTTCAAAGAGCCTTGTCCATATAATTAACACTTTTAAGAATACCAAAGCTCACATTAGTTTAAGTTTCCATTAGAATTTTTCCCCAGATGCATGATTACCATTTGCTGGAATACTATTATCATTTGACTAGATTGCAGGTGGAAGGCCTCCAACGAGAAATATGAATGCTACTTTTCTTAATTCCTTCCCTTTACTGTCACTCACAACACAGGGAAGAGGTTCAGGAAATTGAGTTACAATTTGAGCAGGGCTCCACATGACTTTTTTGCCTACATTCCTTTTTCGGGTATTTCCCAAGTTTATTTAGCAAGACCTAATTATTGGTCAACCTCTGAATCCAATGATTTCTTGATGAATTTTATTTTTTACAGCTGACCCAGAGTTCCCATTGGTCTAGGGGAAATGAGAGATAGACATGCAACGATCCTAAATGCAAATCACTCACTAACTTCTGTAATTCTGTTCATGCAAAACCTGACCCACCATCATTGCACATCTTACTTGGAATACCATGCTTACTTAAAATAAATTTTAATTTGGAAATATCTGCAATTTTTTAAATTTGATATAGCTTCATAGTTTCAACAGAATTAGATAATTAGTCCAAAACTACCAGAAGATTCTTTCATGTTCAATTAATTTGCCTCAAAATTTGGCCAGAGTATTTCAGGAATTTCATTTAGAAATTCTGTGGACTAGAAAATCTTACTGTTTCTTTGCTGACCTATATAATTTTTCAAAATTTTTTCTTCACTTTTGTCTCCACTTGTAAATATTCCCTGCCGAAACTGACCTGTTTAGTCCTCCTGCCACTTTACTTATATAGACACTGGCAGAGTAATTAGGGAATAATTTATTGCAAAATGCCAAACCTTTGTGTAGTCCTAAAATAATTCATAACTACTGAATCTTCATTCTTGACCACAGGCATAGTTTGGCTGAGGAGGAAGGGCTCTGTTTGTTGCCCCTTGATATTGGTTATTTGTTGGAAGACAGACAGTTGGGTTTCCAAATCTATGTCTGCCATAACCCCTTCTATCTGTATCACAATAATTCTTTTCCTGAAAGTCTAATTCCACAGGTTCCTCTTTTATTTGCAGATCTTTTTGTTTTATTTCCAAATTCTCACTTCTCAAACCTTTTAACATGTTTATAATGGAGGTGTTGAGGAGATTTGGTGCTCTCAACAAAGATACTTTTGTCTCTTTGTCTTATTCCGCTAACATATATGTCTCACAATAACTTGTCTTATGGTGAACTTAAAATATTAGATGCATTCAGATTTCTTAAAACTATCATATAGTCTTAACAGGAATCAGTGGCCTATTGAAAAAATTGTGCTTTTCATATTTTACTGTTCCAATGGAAATAAAAAAAATTTAATCATCACCATTTTATTCATAATTTCTCATCATAGCCTAATGACCTAAATATTTCCTAATCATTTCCTAATCTACGAGAAATAACAACCAAGCATTTGTAAATTTTGTAGTACTACCTTGAAAAGGCCATGGATAATGCTATTTTTTATTGACATCTGACAAACTATAAGATTTTGTGATTAGCCATAATGCATACAGATTCGTCGGATTGGGTAGAGCTAATGAATGTATTGCAGAAAAAAGGAGTAGGGATAGGAGACATATCCCCTACCTGCACATGTCTCAGTCTGCTCAAGGGTGAGTGATGGATGGAGAGTCAGCATTGGTATGGTTGGGAAGAGGGGTAATGCAGGGTTGCCCATTGTCACCCGTGCTGTTCAACATATATGTGGAGGAAATGATTAAAGAGGCATGGGAAGAACTGGAGGTAGGAATGAAAATCAGCGGGGAATTCATAAAATCGATTAGGCTTGCTGATGACCAATGCATTAGTTGCTCAGTCTGCCAAGGGGTTGCAAGCATTACTGAGTAAATTGGAGGTTCAGTGTGATAGATATGGAATGAGAATAAATGTAAGCAAAACAAAGGTTATGTTTGATAGAGAAAAGATAAGCTGAACAATAAAATAGGAGTTCATAAAATTGAGCAGTTGGAAAAGTTTACTTACCTTGGAGGTGTTCTGGTCAAAGTAGTTGGGACATGAGAAAAAGAATTCTGTTAGGCAAAAAAGCTTTCCCAAAGATGAGGGAATTGATAACAGGAACATTGAGAAAGTATGTTAAGAAAAGACTGATAAAAACTTATATGTTAAGGGTGGTACTGTATGGCACAGAAACATGGTCATTGAAACAGGATGATAGGTGTAAGTAGATTGGAGGCTTTTGAAATGTTGGTGTGGAGATGGATGGAGAAGGTGAAATGGACCAAAAGGAAAACAAAATGAGGAAATGCTAGTGCATGGGTACAGGGCATTTGGCTGGCCATGAAATAATGAAATCTACTAACGTATAAAGGAGAGCACATTAGACAAACAAGGAAGGAGTATAAATAGGATAGGCATGTTGGTCAGAGTGAAGACGGAAGAAAGCATGTGAAATTTGAAAAGGGATTTATTGTAGTGCCAGAAATCAGATTATGCTTTGTTATGAGAGATAGGTAAATGTATTTTTGTGCCATTGTATGGGCTATGTTCACCCAATACCTACTTTAACCAGTAGAATGAATAATAATAATATTATAATTAACCCAATGTGATTATCTGTAATAATAACAATTACACTTCCTTAAGGATACTGTAGTGTGTCTCTAAATGTTGATGATTGATGGGCAATAATGTTTAAATTATCCATTTGACATATAACTAGCTAATTCATTTATCTCATAAGCATTCTTTGTTTTCTTTTATGGTTAGTACATGGTGTTTAAGTTACAACCTGTAAAAGATTTGTCATGGCTTGTCAATATTTAATTGATAGATGAGGTCTAAATTTATGATTGATAAAGCAGGTGAAATACTTTAATCAAATTAAAGTCATTATCTATGAGAACTTTTTGACAAATAAATGGTACTGTATGCTTGGGTCACATGATGATGTCATGTCTTATGTGAATTAAAGTAAATCCTAGTGGAAATAAATGTTCTTTGGAAAATAATAGTTTGTGATATCACACCAAATATCAGATATTTTATGTTTCTGAAATGATGTTCTATTCTTTTACAGCTTACCTGTGTGCACTAACTCAGCATGTACTACTTTAGTATGATATGCTTATTTTCCTTAAGGCATTAGTATTAATAATATTGAATATGAACTATGAGCTTCGACAAATTATTCTTGTTCTATTGATGGGTGGTGAAGTGAGCTAGAGATGGTAGTTGTCTTGTGAACATCATTGTTGAATATTAATTATGCTGAATACGATACTGTGTTAAATTGAAGGGAAAAGGACTTCAAATATTCATTTAGAAAGTATTTATAGCATATAAGAAAACCATAAAACAAAAGAAAGAATATCTCAAAATATCCAGTTTTCTTTAAAAAAAAATACAGATAGAAAAAACTAGGTTATTGCATTTGAAGTGACATCAACTTATCATGATGTTACACACTATCATTTTCACATAAGTCAAGACTGCAGCTAGCTGTTTCCTGTGGTATTCTGTGATTCCAATATTGTCAAAAATGCAGCATATGGTTGAATGAAATATATAAGTATTTGTATTCTGATATATTCAAGAACGCATTCTACATCAGTGTACTAATTGTGATTATTTTCCTCTTTGCATTGACTGTTTAAACATGGGAAATCATAAAATTTCCCTATTGAATTACAAGAATTTTCTTCTAGAGAAGGTATGAAACAAAGTTTTTTGGCTTTTATGAGAACCCATTAAAGCAAGAGCTTCTATCAAGAATTGATTTATTCAAGTTCAACAGAATAATCCTGACACCCAATCAGGTTCTTCATTTACCACAGATGATATGCCTAAAAAATTTTGTAAATCAAACTGATACCCGTGTATTATAAAATGCATGATATTAATGAAAAAATTTGAAGACTAAGTGGAAATATGGTTTATTTAACATATTTAAATATTCACTAAAGACTTTTTCTTTTTTTTAGTGTTGATTTCAAAAGTTGTTATTTTTTTGCTTTTGGTGCAGACTGCAATAAGAAAGCACACAGTACAGCCTTTCTACCCATTTGCTAATGCTGAATAAAAATAAATCATAAGATATGTGAACAAGATGGTTGAATGCCACAACCAGAAATTGAAAGACTGCTTTCAAACTGGTTTGTTGAAGAGAATACTTCTTGGGTTAAATGGAAATGAAAGTTCACATCAATTTGGAAATAATTGCGGAGAAAAGTTTTCCAGTACTTAATGATTCATATTTTTTGCAAACAATTACATAATTGTTTAGCATAGAGTAAACAGTTTGAAATGTGAAAATATCACTTGAGTGGAGTTTCAGAAATTAACATTTCCAGATGACATCACAGTAGTAGCGGAAACATGAGAGGACCTGTAAGCAATTTTAAGTGCTATGGACCAAGTACTGGGGGAATATACTTGTAGTATGAACATCAGCAAGAAGAATAGTACAATCCTTATGAGTGGAAGAGAGAAGCCGAATGCAGATATCACAATTCGAGGGGTAAAACTAGAGCAAGCAGAATCCTTCATTTACCTGGGCAGCAGCATAACATGGGATGGAAGAAGTTTGACTGACATCAAGCAAGAATAACCCAAGCTAAGAATGCATATGCATAATTCATAAAAAAGAGACACTTACTATGTTCAAAGAACCTAAGGCTGGAAACAAGGAAGCAATTCATCAAGACCTTAATGTGGAGCATGAAGCTCTATGGTTTCCAAGGCTTGAAACATTGGAAAACTGGACCAGCAAAGAATAGAAACATTTGAAACATGGTGCTGGAGAAGAATGCTGAAGATTAAATGAATAGACAAAGTGAGGAATGAGGAATTATATAGAAAAGCAAAAGAGGATAGGACACTATGGAGAACTCTATGGCAAAGAAGAAATAGATGGATTGGACACACATTGAAGCATAATGGATTGATAAGGAATATAATAGAAGGAAAAAGAGAAGGTAAGATTCCAGGAAGGAAAACCAAGAGACATGTACATGGGACAAATTAAGAAGGTCATAAAACAGAGAAGGTATCAGCTGTTGAAGGAATTAACACTAAATAGAGTAGAATGGAGGGCTGCAGCAATGGAGGACTAGGATTGAAATACTGATGATGATAATAGAATTTCAGTTGTGATGGTAGATATTTATGAAAATATTATCAAGGAAAAATGGTAAGTTTTAGGGACTGAATATTTTTTGTACTGATAAGCTTAAATAAGTTGATAGATTGCAGTTTGCTCAAGATACAGATATTTTCTTTAAAGGTGTTAGATTTTTCTGAAAAACTGGTATAATATTATTTATTTATTAATTTTGCATTAATCAAAAAACAACACTTTGGCCTTTACATCAGACTTTTAACAATAATATATAACTATAGGCACAATTACAAACAGCCAAACCCTCGATGGAGAAATCCACCTAGGTGGGAATCAAACCTGTGACCTCTAGGTTGGCTGGTGAGGATGTCACCCCACCACCACTGTGGCTGGGAAAGATATTCGAGAGCTCAAAAGTCAATAACTTGAATACCATATGAACTGCTAATGGAAAAATGCATTTAGTGAGGTGAGCTCAGATATATTAAGGAATATTATGTAGAGAGTTTGTTGGAATATAGGACTGGAGGCAAAGATATTAAACTGTTTGAGTGGGGAAGAAAATTTCATTCTGATAGTTTTAAGTTTCTAAATTTGCTCACTTGAAATCTCATCTTCTACTTATATATTTTCACTTATATTTAATTTCATGTGGAGAGGTTGAAAATACATTATAGTCTTCCTTAATATGTTGGCAAGGCCAAGGTGTCTACCCCACCTAAATATACAGTTGAATGGCAGCTGTTTTAGGTAATATGGGTTGGGTTGGACTTAGAAGGATGGGGAGATAACTATTTCCTCTGCCCCCCACTCCTATAGCACCACCTTAACTTTATATTGAGTATTAACACCTCAATAATATGTATGATGTATACAGACATGCATTGATAGAACAATGTCCAACATTCACATATAACAATTATGCCTGCAGTAATTAAATACTGTCATATTATTGAAAACCAAAGTTAACACCAAGTAAGTTTCTCTCACAGCAAACTATCAGTGTGTTTAGATGATTATTTGAGTAAGTGCTTAACTGTTTTGTCTAAACCTTGAAGTGAGGTGGTAGGTACAAAATTTTTAGAGGCTCATCAATATCAAGAGTTTTCCATCCTCTCAAGTAGTATATATACATCCAATGATAATTGGATTCATGTATACTACTCTATACTACCATACTGTATACATCCAATGATAATTGCCAGTAGGTCAATTAATATCTAAAATTAATATGATACAATAATGGCCAGAGTAAATCTAATGTTTGAAATTTGTATTAAATGAAAAATTTCTTCTTCGATAATAAAAATAAACACAATATGTCATTCTGTCAAGGCCATCACCTAAAACTTGCTTGGTGTGGCCACGAATATTGAATTTCATATGGAGTCTAAAATTCAGGGAAGAATATTTTACAATAATATGTTTGATGGTGAGGCCAGAGCCATAGTGATTGGAGATAGAGGCCCCTTGTTCTTTATGGATGGAAAGTTGTGGGTTAGAGCTAGAGAGGGGAGGCATATGAAAGTATACTTGTGCAGGGTGCAGCAACATAACTTTTGTAAATAAGGAAGCATTTTAAAAAGGAAGTTATGTTGGTGCACCCTGTACATTGGACCGCGGTATGCTTAAAATATAACATTGTTTCAGAATCTGATATATTTAATTTGTACTGATATACCCGGTTTAGGATATGGAAAGTTTACAGAGGAAGGGTGAAATTGGTGCGCTATATAGCAAACTTAAGTTATTATAGGGAAGTAAGAAGGGAAGATTTGTGCTAACAGTTGAAGATAAACAGAGTAAGATAATAGTTGACACAAAAAAGATCCAAGAGAGATGGAAGGAATATATAGAAACAATGTATGGTAAAGAACTTGGGCCAAAAGGTTAGACATAGAAAAGGAAAATGAAGTAGAGGAAGATAGCTTAGGTCCAGGCATACTCGACGACGAGATAGAAAAGGTATTACGGGAGATGAAGCTAAAAAAGGCCATTGGGGAATACAACATTTCTGTAGAACTATTGAAAGGTTTAGGGACATGTGGGAGGAAGACTCTTTGTAGACTTATTCATAGTATCTATGTGGAAAGAATCTGGCTGGAAGACTTTGTAAGATCAGTGTTAGTTCCTATTCTGAAAAAAAAGGTAAAGGCTACATCATGTAAGGGCTACAGAACAATAAGTTTGATATCCCACGCAGCTAAAGTCATTCTCAGGATCATCAACAAAAAGATAGAGAGTAAGGCAAATGATTACTTAGGGGATGATCAGTTCAGGTTTAGGAAGGGGAGTAGTGCGCGTGATGACACTGCAGTAATGAGACCACTAATTGAGAGGAATATAGAATACAATCAGAATGTATTTGCCTGTTTTGTAGATTTTGAAAAAGCGTTTGATAGAGTAAATTGGGAAAACTAAGGAGTATATTGCAAAAAATAGGAATAGATTGGAGGGACAGGAGACTGATCTGAAACCTGTACATGTCTCAGACTGCTCAGGTGCGAGTGGGGAACGGAGAGTCCGGATGGCCAGTGTTAGGAAGAGGGGTAAGGCAGGGTTGCCCATTGTGACCGGTGATGTTCAACGTATATGTGGAGGAAATGATTAAAGAGGCATGGGATGAACTGGAGGTAGGAATGAAAGTTGGAGGGGAATTGGTAAAATTGGTTAGGTTTTCTGATGACCAAGCATTAGTTGCTCAGTCAGCCAAGGGGTTTCAAGCATTGCTGAGTGAATTGGAGGTTCAGTGCGATAAATATGGGATAAGAATCAATATTAATAAAGCTAAGGTTATGCGATTTTCCAGAAAGAAAAAGGCTAAGCTAAACATTAAAATAGGAGGGGAAAAAATAGAGCAGGTAGAGCAGTTTACATATCTCGGAAGTGTTTTGGACCAATATGGCCAAAGTAGTAGGGACGTAAGGAGAAGAATTGCGCTAGGCAAGGAGGCTTTCTCAAGGAGGAGGGAGTTGATGACGGGGAAGTTGAGTAGGGAGGTTAAGACAAGACTCGTAAAAACTCTGATATGGAGCGTAGCTATGTACGGCGCGGAAACATGGTCACTGAAGCAGGAGGATAGACGTAGATTGGAGGCTTTTGCAATGTGGGTGTGGAGAAGAATGGAGAAGGTGAAATGGACCGAAAGGAAAACAAATGAGGAAGTGCTGGAGATGGTGGGTGAGGAGAGGGGTTTGGGGTTTGCTGGGAGAAATCCTATGGAGGCAGGAGAAATGGATGAAAGACATATTGAGCAGCAGTGGGATGTTGAAGAAGGTAATAGAGGGGAGAATGTTATGAAAAAGAGGAAAGGGCAGGAACAGGATAGGGATATTGGATGGGATGAAGGATGGAAGGAAGTACGCAGAGATTAAGATAGACCTGATAAAGAGTCTGTTGCTCGAGTGTGTTTTGTTTGGAGTTACAAAATATTTATTTGATAGTTGTGTCCATCCAAAAAACCTACCTTAACCAGTAGATTGCCTGATAAATACCAGGTTTATCAGCATGTATATATTTTAGTTTCTGTTGGACTTTTCATTGGGCTGATATCTTTGATATCATTTGGAATTTATTTGTTAATACGCCAGCATATTGTATTAAGGCTTTCATTTAAATTTTCATGAAGAACCTAAATTGACTGATATTAGGTAACTATGTTTAAAATCCCCTAAGTATCTTTTAATATCTATTGGAATCGTCATTGTGCTCCTATCAGTGGTGGCCATTGTTAATTATTTGCACCCAACATTCACCATAAATGAATTAAGGTTTCCAAAGAACTTTGAGCTCATCAAGAGTTCATTATAGTAAATAAGAACAAGAAAATTAGAATGTCACAATTTTTTGGCAAACATATATGTTGCATATGAATCAAAAGAAAGAAATAGGCAGACTCTAACTTGAGGAATTAAAAATTGTGCAAAACAATAAGATTGTAATTTTGCTCAGCTATTTATTTGAAACAAGTTTTAAATGCTAATGCATCTTCCTAAGCCATAATACACATTTAAAAGCTCAGAGTTAGATAAATATTTTGCACCGTAATGTGTATGGGTGGGGACAGCTTATGGATGGGGAGGTGGTGCGGGAAGGTATGGTATCAGTTGTTATGCAGGAATTCTCAATGTCCGAATATTCATATCCATGAGTATATAAAAATCTCACTTGTGTGTTATAACAAGAGATGATTTGCAATTAAACATCATGCTAAAATTATTATTGTTGATGTAAGTTACTTGATGGAACTATAACGACTTGGATAAAATTTATAACTTTGTGAGGGAGCAGACTTACTTTTGATTCAATATCCAACCGATAGTGTAAAATTTATACAATATAGGGGATCAGGATGGTGTGGTGGCTAACATATTGACTTCCTACCGAGAGCACTCAGGTTGAAATCTTGGAGGTGGCAGATCTTTTTCAACCGTATCTCGATCCCTACTGGAGGTGCTTTGTGGAGAGCACTTTTAGTGACAACACCATCCATTGACTGTTGACACCTTGACATTTTTTGTTTAGAGTAGGTCTATGTCAACACTAGATTTCCCTCCACCCTTCCTCCTTCCAGCGTTCATTATCGGCCCATACGGGCACACACACACCGTCCCGGTGGGCGAAAAACCACCTTAACCGGTCATTTAACATACAAGATAAAACCATGACATTCCAAAAAAAAACTCTCATCCGTGTGCGTGTTGTTTGTGAGAAACGAGAAACTTAAGATTATGAGTACACTATGCTATAATAGAGGTTACAATGATGGTTGAAGCCGACAGGTAACGGCTCATTTAGAAACTAAGTTAAACTAGGCGGAGGAAAGTTATTACATGGGGAGCACTGCAAGGAACTAAATCTCAGGGACAAAGAACAAAGTGGAATAGGGTTATCAAGGGAAAGAACAATAAAGTGGGAGGTTTCTGAATTGTAGGCGCCCGACGCGAGAACATGCGAATGGATCCGTACAGGTGGGCTATGGTGGTATGCAAACGCGAGATACAAACTAGCATGAAGAGGAGAATGAATAAAACTTAAAATTATCAGACATAGGAAAGACTCATTGACGAGTTACGTCCTTAGGCAGTGTATATGTATGCTTACAGTCGATATCGTAATCCCAGATGTCAGATAGCAGAGCATTTCCAGTTTTTCCTAGTCGCGAATGAAAGTTCGCGACCTGAGAACGGATGAAATCCGCGGTGGACGGAAGACGATGAGTGGCACGCACCTCGGCCATCCGCGTTAAGCGGCTAACCATTAACAAACGCCGGATGGAGATGTTTTGTACTGTTTCGAGGTGGTGCCATATCGTCTTCCGTACTGCAAAAATAGGGCAGGCAAAGAGAAATATGGGCCGTACGATCGCCGTGAATAGGCGCGCCCGGTCTTTCCCATCCATCCCTAAATGTGCAAATGACCTCAGCCGTCGGTCGCCTCCCTTAAAGCAAATACTACTTCTTTTCTAAAGAGTTTGTTCTAAAGGTGTAATGCCACCTATTGACCATAAGTAATGTGGCAAGTAAAAATATAATTCTGTATTAATTTATAATTAGGTCAGATCCTGATAATCCTATGATAAATGAAGTTGATGATAACCCATTTGATGATTTCGTTATAGTGGGAGGTTATCTGCTGCTAGAGACAGGAGTAAAAAGGAGTTTAATGGGTCTACTAAGCAATTAGATTTTCAGAAGGGCAAACTCAAATTGTGTTTAATTTACAATGGTTCGCTTTAATTTATTAAAAAAAGCCAGAAGTATGAAAAATGATAAGCCATAATACATATCAATGACTTAATGATTGTTCCTTCAAAATGGTGGTATTAACCCTTTCAGTGCCAGCTTCCTCTCCCTGGTTAATGTGAAAAATGCCTGGTTTTGTTTATGTATTTGTATGTGCACACTTAGAAAGTTATATAAAGCCTAATATGAACGTGGCTTTTGGCCAGCCATTGAAATATGAATCAGTGGAGCAATCGACAAAGACCCTTTCTGATCCATATGTTAAATATCCCTCCACCATAATGGATTTGACAAAATATGCCTCTAGATGGAAATCACCGAGTACTTTCTCTCGCCTTCCGTGTCAGTGAATGACACTGCATTGCACTCCATGGTCTGTTGTACAAAGAGACAGTTGCGTGGACTCATCCATGCGAGTACTTACTGAATAAAGCACACACAGTCACAAGCAAGTTCAGCCAAGCTTAATCCAGGAGTGAAACAGTTCTAATCATATCAGAAGTAATCTTTTTTTATGCTATCCAAGAGATGATTGAACAAAAATTATCGTTTCCCTAAAATATGAGTAGTGTGCCTACTCTTAAGAGCTAGGGTTCACTTGTGCCACAAGAATGGCCCGGGCCTCCCGTGAATAGAGTACTTCATATAAGTTTTGCAAAAAATTGCCTTTTATGCATGTCCAAGTAGAGTTGGGCTACTTTTACTTTGACCGAATTCCTTATTTCCCTAATTCGCTCTATTTAATTTACCCAAGTATGCGGGATTTTATTTTAAAAGCTATCCGTTATATGAATACTTAATAGCACCTTGCATGCGACTGATCTCATTTTCTCTATCAAAGTAGCGTCTTCCAACGAAAGGCAGTGTTATTTTTTACATTGCAGTGATATGCTTTAGAGTGTTTTTGCGAGAAAATCTAAAATGAACCAATTAAAACGAACACTAATCTGTCTTTATATATATATATATATATATATATATATATATATGTGTGTGTGTGTGTGTGTGTGTGTGTGTGTGTGTGTGTGTGTGTGTGTGTGTGTGTGTGTGTGTGTGTGTGTGTGTGTGTGTGTGTGTGTGTGTGTTAATAGATATCATTGGATTGGACAAATTCCCTCGTTTATTCGACGGGAAGGGTGGTCATTCGAAAGGATAAGGTGTATTGAGAGACGAGATTGGTTACCAAGACCTCCCAATTTGTTTATTCCTAATTTGAGTCCCTAACTGATCGCCATTATTGTGCATTGTACAATGCGAACCATAGCAAACGCTGTGTCGAGTGAGGTCCCGAAGGACTTCTTGAGGTGAGGAAAAGGTTTTACATCTACTTCAACACAATGCCCCAGCAAGCTGCTGCAAGGGTGTGGGGCGGAGAGTGTTAGGACACCACCTGTTAAATATAATTCAACTAAATGCAAAACAAACAAATAACATGCTAATTCACGTCTACATAGACGCAATGTACGAGGGTATGCTGAAAACTAATGAACACATGCTTGTAGACCACAAACAAAATGACCTTCATAAGCACTCCTGGTGGCATGTGGAAGTAACATTCCCCCTCAACATGCATGCGTAGGTTTGAGGTCGATACATTCATCCAGTGTATTTTGAGAAGCGGAAGTGTTCTAGTGCTATGTCAACGCGAGTTAAACAGCGTGACTTAAAAAGAGACTCTTGCTGATATTCATCGCCGTTTAAAGGCTGGTTATGGTGACGATGCTGTTTATAGGTCCACTATAAATCGATGGATAGTAAAATTTCGTGGTTGCGGGCCTGGAAAAGCCATAATTGTCGATGAAACAAGTAGCGGACGTCCGATCACAGCCAGAGACGATAACATCGCAAACTCGTCGAAGATTTGATTCAAAATGACCGGCGAATCACTCAAAAACGTATCGCAAACCATATTGAGTATCCACGGAACGTTACAATGCAACAATTTCAGAGCGTAAAAATCATTCGCCTTGACCGGGATTCCAACCAGGATCCCTCGATGTAATGCACGTAGCGTATGGCTCCGTTAAAAGTTACTGTTGCGGCATCTCCCGCAGTTTCTTGAAATTTATCCAAAGGAGGCTTCCTCATTGAACAATTGGTACACCATAAAATCTGTGCACGAGGGGTACCACGCCATTTTTAACCGATTCCACAACCTCCTTATTCACCCGATCTTGCACCTCGCGAGTTTTATTTTTTTCCTCAACTCAAGAGGTACCTCAAGGGTAATCATTACATCTTGGACGATGAGGTGAAGGCAGCTGTCAAGTTCTCGATTCGAGAAAAGATAAGTGAACTCGCGTTGACAGCACTGGTACACGTCTCCATATTTCCGCTTCTCCAAATACACTGAATGAATATGACGACCTCGAACCTGAACATGCGTGTTGAGGGGGAATGTTACTTCCACATGCCACCAGGAGTGCTTCTGAAGGTCATTTTGCTTGTGGTCTACAAGCATGTGTGCATTAGTTTTTAGCCTACCCTCGTAGTTATGCGAAACTTATTTTGACTTACAACTATGTAAATACATATACGAGTAACTAATACGAGGTGTGTTGAATAAATAACCGGAATTTGAGTTATTTGGAAAGAATTTTTTTATTCGCCTATACCAATGTGATCCTCTTTGAAGTGATCCCCATTGGATATTATAGGTAAACTTAAGCCAGCGCTTTTTTTACCCCTCGAAACACTTCTGGAACTCGATCTTTGGTATAGCTTTTAGCTGTCTCAGCGATGCATTTTTAATCTCATCGATGCTTGTAAAACGACGCTCATAAAAGGTTCTCTTTTTTTTGGGGGGACAGAAAAAAGTCACACTATGGTGCCATGATGTCTGGCGAATATGGTGGCTGGGATATCATTACTACAGTGCTGTTTTTTTCCCAAAAATTCACTAACAACAAGCAGTAAGCAGTGTGATTAGCAGATTCATTATCGCTGTTGGTGCAAAAGCCATGAATTGTTTCACCACAAACACGGGCGTTTCTTGCTCATATTGCTTCATGCAAACGGCGTTGAACTTGTAAGTAGTACTCTTTATTGATCGTCTGACCTTGCAGCAAGTACTCGAGGTGCACTATGCGAAATTACAGAATTCCCGTTACTTTTTCAACACACAAGCGCATGCACCTACAAATGCACTAGGTCCCTACCCAGTGTTTTATTCTAGCTTTCAATTCGATTTTTTCCTATTTTGCTATGACTGCGATTTTTTATTTCAATGAATTCTGAATGTTTGAGGAAAGAACTAATGTTCATCAACGCATGCGTTCTCTCCGAGAAAGGATGCCGTTCCTCATAACCTCTTCACCGACCGACTTCGACAAAATGCTACGTTAGGGGTCGTCGATATATTACGTCATTCCACTATCGATATTTTTTATCCCTTCTCCCCCATGAAATGGCCGGTAGTATATGAACCGATTAGTTCACAAATGAAATAGCGCCAAATATTACAAAATAGGGGTGTATGCCCTGCCTGCACCCATCTTTCGTAATTATTGGCGCTATCATCAATAAAAAAGGAAATAAAAGCGCCTTTATTTGCGACAAAAGAAATTCTTTTTACTAAGACTGCCGATCAGTTCAATACTTTTCACGGAGTTTTTAGAATATGGTCCAAATTGAAATACAGCTGATATATTTTATTTTTGTGGTAATAGAATACGTTCAGTGAAATGAAAATAAACATTCCTAATTTCTTATCATATGTTGAAAAGTGCGCAAATAATTCTTTAATGAGGTCAATTAGCGAGTATTTACACGTCTTCTTTGGTGGTCAAGGGTAACTGAAAATAACATCATGAAATATTAACTCTTTAGGTTTCACCAAACGCCCAAAACCCCCACCTTAAAAGCTTGATGCACAGGTAATTAAAAGACAAGCCTTGAAGCGTGACCGCAGCATGACAAGAAATTTCGGCAAATTTCGAGCCATTCATGCATTACTGACTTTGGGAGTGGCAAGTCCCATTTCCTTTTATAAAATTTTCCAGGCGAAACAACTTATGGGATCTGTGTAGAAAAAGACTATCATTTTTCAATTGATTTTAAAAATTAATTTCAATGTTTAATAATTTAAAACCTAAATATCCGGTCTTTTTTTTCCTTTCTTGCCTATTTTGGATATTTTCTCGGACTTACAAATTAGAATTCATAGCGTGTTCTATTTTTTCGATTAATTTGTTTCTAAAATGACATCAGAAACGCAGTTTTGAAAAGATTTACAGTTCCTGCATGCTTTTCAAAGAGGTACATTTCTTCCTTTTTTTCGTCGAGAACAGGAAAAATAGCTAATTTTCTTTATTCTACCCAAAACGCATAGAATGGTTTCAGGCGTCGCTTCCACGGAAATACTTAGTTATTCCACATATATTTTATTAAACACGACCACGGTTTCGACTTACAAAGTCATCATCAGACCTGAAGATGACTTTGTAAGTCGAAACTGTGGTCGTGTTTAATAAAATATATTTGGAATAACCAAGTATTTCTTTTCCGATACGCTTAACGTTTACAACGAGAGTAATCGTATCTCATGGTATTCTGTTCAACTCCCAAGTCTGATCAACCACTGTGAATATTAACCGCCATCATTCCGAGGGAATCCCTCTGAGACACTCAATTCGACACCATCGATTCTCACCTAATTCCCTCCGCACCGCTCGGCTAGCTCTCTCCTGCGATCCCTCCCCTCCGCTCTTTCTGCCATTCCACACACCCCCACCTCCTCTGTCACCCTCGCTTCTCCCAGCCAGCCCTCTGCGCAAACGAGCCTCACCCCGTGGCCTCTCAAGGTCATCAAACCACATGATGCATTTTAATGCGCATTCAAATTCATGATGCCTTATGCTTTTTTAATAAAAAATATGCTTCGAGTGCAGCGTATGAAATGCCTGGTGGGGCGGAATTTGTGCATGTGCTCGACAGTGACAAGGCTTTCTAGTTTCTAAGCGAATGTTTACGGGAGTTTCCCAATGCCGAGTCGACTGCGCGTGTGACTGCATTGGAGGCCAGCGCCGTGCGTGCCTCCGTGAAACTACGAGTATCAGCAAAGAATCGTTCGCCATCTGCCTTCAGCGCCTCGTCATTTTCCAACATCCAGTGGTCAATGGCTAATTTCGTACCTTTTCAGTAGTTTTGGACTCTGATCAACCATTAGAGGCGACAATGACAAATTGGACTAAACTCCAGGTCGAATCCCTCATTGCCGCCATAGCGGATAAACCTTTTCTTTACGACACGAAATCTATTAATTATAAACACAGAGGATTGCGGATGACAGCGATGGAGGAAATAGCCCAGAGGATTACCGCCGTGAGGTACGAGAACACTGAACCCTGGATGCATTTCACTCACCCCCTTCATTTGTAAATGTGATTTTTGTGCATAAATATTATCTTTTTAATGTTATATTTTTACAGCAATGCCTTAGCTTTAGAGAGAGTACTCGTCAAAGAATTTTACTTCTTTGGTTTTTCAGACCTAACACAACCGCAGAAGATTGTAAGAGAAAGTGGCACTCGCTCAGGACAAACTATTTAGCTGAAAGGAGAAAGGTCGCGAAGCTGAAGAAGAGTGGGACAGGCGCTGATATGGTTTGTGAACTATCTTTCAATGTGATGGCTGAGCTCTATTTCGTTCCTAAATTCAATGATTACTTTGGAATTTCTAATTCGTTACGAAAAATATGATCGCACATATGAATATTTTCAGATGTATGTTCCTTCACTATATTACTTTAAGTCCATGGCCTTTATAGACGACCACGTTCAAGCGAGAGATCACATCGCGTCTTTCGACGAGGATGAAGAGGTAAGCTCTGATTTTCTAATTCTTAGACTCTTGCATTGATACCACGACATCCTGTAATGAAAATAATAGGCTGATTTGATGATCAGGAGATGCATTTGAAATCCAAAAACTGGCAGTACCTACTACACGGTGAAGTAATAATATAAGCTGAGGTATTCTCAAGCGATGAGTTCTTGAGCACTAACTTGGAAGTACATATGATTATGGCTATGAGATGCATATCCATTTTTCTTAATTTGAACACTATAATTTTTTTTAGGATTAAGAGACATAAGTGCTAATTTTTTTGGCCCTGCCAGGCTTTGTCTTTAAAGCTCTTAGGCTCCCCGGGGACAATTTTCTCTGACGATTCGGTATTTTTGGAAGCATGTATATAGTATTACAAATTTTCCTATTTCATTTCGCATTTTGTATATGGCATCCTACTCTGTATCTTCTTGGCGTTTTCTGGCTGAAGGACGTCATAAAGTGAAGGAATCGTGAAGAATCCAACGTGTTAAATTAGAGTTTCACGTAGCCCGTCGAACCACATAGGAATTCATGACCTTTGACTTCCGCTTGTCAGGAAACATACACTACACCTCTTCAGGAATGGGATGTGGAGATTTCTGAAGAAAAAGAGGCGGCAGGAGCTGTGAAGGAAGAGTACTCTCCAGTTGCTGGACCTTCGCCGATGGATATTCCTAGACCCGAATCACCCTCCCAGCCATCCTCTGCCCAGCCACCCCTCGCAACCACGGGGTTGCGTTCGACCCCAGGGCCCCCCGAGCGACCCAAGCGGAGGCCCAGTCCCGATGAAGTCGCCTCGGCTGCCTCATTCGAGTCATCGGCATACTCCATGGGCGCTTCTCCCGGCCGTGTCACGTCAGCGGATGCCGAGGGCGCATTTGGAAAATACATCGCTTGCCGTTTAAGGAATATAAGGTGTGACCGCGTCAGAGCAGAATTGATGTTTAACATTGAAAAACTCTTTTATGAGCAATCTCAGAAATAAAGTTTGACTTTCCATTCCACCGAAGTTGTTATTTTTCTTGGAATTTTAAGCACCGCTAAGTGTCATTGGTGATTTTTTTCATTTTAACTGATTGCAAACACGAGAATCACATAACAGGATTCTTCCATTTTTTATCAAGATGACTCTGTTATTTAATTAAAAAGAGTCATGAACTGTTAAAAATGTGTGTTTGCAAAAAATGCATCGTAATTTTGTAGAAGAAGAATGCATGTGCGAGATATACTCGAGGAGTAAGTGCAGTTTTGCCATAAAAATTTATTCATTAGAAAAAGTTTTTTTAACGGTATTCCTTTCTTAAAAATCTACATTTATTTCACTTTTCTACAAAATCGCCATTCACTTGCAAGCACTTTTCGTGACGATTCACCAGCTTCTTTACGGCGGCCATTGATCCTCTCGTCCTCTTTAAACAGTTGTTCACTAAGCCACTGTTTAAATCGCAAGAAGAGGAAATGGCCGCTAGGTGCAAAGTCGGACCTGTGACGGTGGGGATTCAAAAACACTCGTCCTCCCAAAATTCCTTGTCCTTTGTGTTAGTCCGTAAGCATTTTCGGTACCCACATTGCACACAATTTGATATATCCGACCTTTTCGGTAATAATCGGGTGAAAGTGGTGAAACTTTATCAGCCAGAGCACTAATCGTCGGTTGTTGATCAAATTGCAATTCTTGGTCCACTTTGATGATGACGGTGGAATGTGGAAGCCCAGGAGGTGGTCTTTCAATGGCTTGATCATCTCATCATTATCGATTGACACTGGAGGAATCCTTTTCGGATTTGCCTACATCTTTCTCTTGGGGAGTTAAAAATCATTAATGTTTTGCTGGTCATTTATAATGTCACGAACATTGGAATGTGACTCTAACCTTCCACAATGCATTCATGTATTATTTAGTATTTAATTTTTTAAATAGTCAAATATAGAATTATTATCAAAGATATAGTTGCTAGTCATCAACATATAGTTGGTAGTTCAATCGTGAGACAACTCGATAATTTCAGAATCCTCAGAATTTATTTAATATTTATTTGATATTTACAAAATCCTCAGACCCCAGAATTTATTGATATCAGTATGGTTTCCGGAAAGGTATATCCTACGAGACACAACTTGCGCTTTTTGTTCATAATATTCTTATTTCGGGAGAAAGCAATGCTCCAGTTGACGCGATTTTTCTAGGTTTTAAAAAAGCCTTCGACAAAGTACCACATAGAAAACTACTCGTAAAGCTAGAAGCACATGATATAGAAAAGAATATCTGGGAATGGATTAAAGACTTTTTGAATGGTCGGTTCAAAGAGTAGTGACAAATGGAGTTAGCTCAAATGCAGTAGAAGTTACTTCAGGTGTTCCCCAGGGAAGTGTCATCGGACCTCTTTTATTCCGACTTTACGTTAACGACATTGACTCCGTAGTCACTAGTAAGATACGTTTATTTCCCGACGATGCAGTGGTTTACCGTGATATCCATGATTATGAGGACAGAGCAGCATTGTCAGATGATTTTAATGCTATACAACGCTGATGCGACACTTTGCAATGAGAATTAAACTTATAAAAGTGCCTAGTGATACATTTTTGGAAAAAGAGCAATTCCCACCCGAACGCCTACTGCATTGGGAACACCGAAATGGAATGTGTAGACTCAATTAAATATCTAGGCGTTACCCTCACTCACGATCTCTCCTGTATGAAAAACATGCGGGGAATATGTGGACAAGCTAACAAAAAATTGGGATTTATTGCAAGAGTACCAGGTAAATGTGATGAAAGGGTCAAAGTGAAATGTTATCTGTCATTGGTTAGGCCTTATTTAGAATATGTTATTTATATTATTATTATTGAAGGAAGGATGCATCGCATCGCCATTTCATAAAATCGATGGGCGCACTTGGAAGTGGGAAGACGAATAATGTTCTCTTGTGATCAGCTGATCGTTGAGATGATGCTTTTTATGCCTACTCCGGAAAGGTAACCCAAAATTCTGCCCTTTATTTTTCGAATTTTTTCGACTTTGAGGATTAATTTAGCTAAATTCATTGTCGAACCGCATAGTGTCAGGCATTAACTTTGTGGAAACTTACCGTATTGAAGAGAAATGATAATGTCGACCCGATGATTCTCTTGCAATATTCAATTATCGATTTTAGTCTTAAATCCACGTCAGGAATGTCCAAAAGCCCTATTCGGCATTGCTGTGCTTCTCGCTAAATATTTTTCCTCACGAATCTTAGTTGACATTAGTCAAATGACAAATGGTAATTGGTATTAAATTCAATTGGAATTAATAATGAACACGTTAATATTCATTTCCAATCTTGTTCATAATAATTTGTCCCGGCGTCGTAATATACAAGACCTATATGCCGCCTGTGGTTTCTCAGGAAGATCTGCTACCCAAACCCCCCCCCCCGCTTGCGTGTACCTAAAGGTGTCGTAGGGAGTCGCTTGGAATTGAACCTCGGGCCCTTCAGTCAGGAGCCTCCATCTCTAACCACAAGCCTACTATTACCCACCAGGTATTTCATAAAATATCAATTTCATAATTGATACCGGAGAAAAGAAAACCGCGGAAATTTCATTGACCAAAGAGAGTGGAAATTAGTATGTCCCCAACATTGTTTAACATTTAGGATCTTTTGCGAGCATGGAAGGAAAAACACACAGCTCCAGATATAAAATTGTGACCCTTGGGAGTTTCTAATTTCGATTCTTTTCGCCAATGATCGTGTATTTACATTCGTGAAAAACGATGAACTGAAAATGGCTGCAGACAAACTTAGTAGCACACATAACTGAGAACCTCGATTTCAAAAGTAAAAGTAATAAATGTAAAGTATCCTGGGGATACCTTCCGTTAAAAGTAAAAAAGGTAAGAAGACGAGAAATCCATAACGATTTGTGTGCTGTGTGGATTAGACAGGAGGGCCTAAAACAATGGAAACATTGGAAATACGTCCAATTCGTCAAAAACGGCGCCAAAGCTGATAGACTGAGGAATACAGACAAATAAGAGACGAGCTAGATGTTCATCACAATTTACACGAGGTGGAAAAACACAAAGCAAAATGAAAATAACACGTGTCCCCAGAGAGAGAAAGAGAGGGTTCCAAATTATGGAATGGAATATAAAACCTCAGGAAAGCGAAAAATCGAAGGGCCAAGTAGTGAAAGTGAGTCTGAAGAGGCATAGGGCCCTATTCCGGAAATTAGTAGGTAACATAATCACCACATAATGGCATAAATGGAATGTGTGAATCCGAAAGTAAGGCAATTGAAATAATTTCGTTTCGCAGATTGGTGTGTTCAGTTATTCAAACTGGCCCCTCACAGGGTAAAATAACATCATAAATGTATCAGTTAATCCCTTATCTTCTTCTCATGATCTCTCCTACAGTGGTAATACGTGGCTGATAACACACTAGTTCCTCGAATAAAACAGATATCAGTAGGATAAGTAAGAAATGATCTCCTACTACGTTATTAACATAAAGTTATGCAAGACTAGCTCCTATTCGCAGCACATGATCCGATTCGGAAGCAAAGCAGACTTCTTCAGGATCCCACGCCCTGCAGCAGTATCTTCTAAGTGAAACCTAGCTAGCGAAAGATACCATCACCCTTCAACCCGCCCGTCGCTTTCTCCGATTATTCTTTTTATTATTATCATTAGGTAATATTCTTTATTTACAATCTTCTCCGCAACTTATTAACTGCTTGTATGCTCTTTTTCCCGAATAGTTAGTTCTATTGTCTTCTAGTCCATCACCTTGGCCGTTGTTTCTATCGCAAAAAGAGTTGGAGGAGATGGTGTGTGAGTGGAGGCAAACGGAAGGAGTGCTCGTCCTTGAGAGGGCATTGAGCGCAGAGTCCTTTGCTCCGACGGCATTCGATAGATTTGCGCTGTAATTTGCGTCAGATCCAAGACAGGAACGAACACAAATATTCTCCTCCCCTTTATCATTCCGACAACGAACGATTCTCGCAATTCATGTATAAGGCGGAGGTCCCTTTGAAATTTTACTTTTGTCATTCAATCCACGAATATATTCGATAATAGCGAACCCTCCTACATGAATATTAACGTTCTCAGGCTCTGAAATCAGTTCATTTATTTATCGCGAAATACTCAGCACGTTTGCGAAAGTCTTTGCTGATACCAATGTGTGGGGCGTTCTAAATGTAATTACTGGTGTAGATGCGGGATGGGGACGTCAGGGTGGGGGAACGACGTACATTGATGCATGTAAACAAGTCGACGGCAATCTAATTGTGTCACATGTGGTGCTTGTACACGGCTGTCGGTGATTGTTTCAAAAAAAATATTTATTATATATATAATACAATAACTCACTGGAGGCCCTCACTTTGGAAATTCAAATCAAAGTAAAATAAATATCCTGTATGCGAGAGAAAACTTGAATATCCCGCAAGCCTCAATGAAAGTAACACACAGGATTAATTAATTGAATTTTTATTTGATAAACCCAATAACATAATATCTGTAATTTGATGAAAAAATATTTAACAGAAATAGTTCCCTGATATATGTATTCTAGTATAAACTTTGATATGTCAAAATATATTATTGAAACATTAATAGATACAATGAGTCGTGAAACACCATCGAAAAATTAAAATTAGAAAATATTTATTTTTCGTACTTGTAACTTTCGAGAGGGCCCTTCTCTTTTCTTTTCTTCAAGAGGGTCAACTTTCCGTTGTAAAGATATCGATATGTTTGTCAGGAATGGAGGTTCACTACAACAACGCAAGCAGGGAAACGTAAATTAAGACACATTTATGACGGCACAAATTCACATTGAAGAGAAAGTAAGGCGAGAAATAAACAGCTGTAATTTAGTCTACTGGACCGACTCACCAGTACCTTCGGGTTTGCAAGAGCTAAAATATTGCCTTTCACTGGGATTACTTTGGTAAAAATTAATTACTTTATGGTTTATGCTCCAAATGGTAACTCTTTCACTCCAAATCTTACACATGCACATTACGTATAAAGTGAACTACACTCGAATACAAGTGTTAATTGCTCAAGGTATGGAAGTTCAATTGAAAATACAAAATGATTGAATGTCATATTCCAATTAACTCATTTCGAAAGGTACAACAGCAACAAAATGCGCAATAGGCCAATTTATATAACATTCACCGCAGAACGAATCAAAATACGAAAATTAAAACGTGGACTATTAACTCCATTTTTGCAATATTAAGATGAAAGTTATTTTAACCTAATGCCTTGAATTAAAAATGTGAAGCTGGTGAAATGGTTTCGATATGTTTGCGATTTAATGCACCATGACCGTCCATTTCCCTTCTGGCACCAAGTGAATCATGCTTCTGGAGCCACCAAACCTTCAGTGCCCCTCCCCAATCCGCATTTCAAACCTCTCTCTCCTCTAATATCTGTGGGGATATCGTCATTTCTAAACTGCCCCCGCCCTATATGTCTAGTTACAATTATTCTCGTGATCCGTCCGTTAGAATAGGTATGAGATTGGATGGAATTCATCGATTGCTGAATAAATGCTGAAAAAATTATGTGCAATCAAGAATCATTGATTTACAGTCATTTACAAATAATATACACCCATTTCCAATATTGATGAGATATTTCCAACAGTCGAAATATTTAGAGAAACAAAGCGTACACAAAAAAATGAGTTGCGTTTATGGTCAAGATCAAGTCAAACCCTAAGCCTTTATTTCCTGCATGGTGTATCAGCTACACATTTGACCACGAAAGTTAACCAAACATTGACCCAGGATGAAGCATCGAACATCAATCTCACATCTTCTGCTTCGAGTATTTCGTACAAGTAAGTTTCTATAAGTCATTTAATACGGTTGTTTCCAAATATGCCAAATCACTCAATACCGTGGATGGCGCTGCAGGAGTAAAACTGTGTTCTGAAGCGCCAATATTTTAATATAAGCAAACGGCCCTTACTTTATGAATATGCCTCGTAGCAAATTCTAAGAACATTACAAAAAAAATGGAATTGAATCCTACCTGGCAAAAGAATTTCCAACCTTCATGGCTAAAAGTCCATCCGTCGCACTAGTGGCAGCTCTTCTTCCTTTGAAAGGCAGTTCTTCTCCCGTCAACTTGAAGACATGAGTGTTATTCCTTGACCGGATAGGAGATGGTGGACCAGAACACAGAGCTGAATTCCTTCGTTTCACTTTGTACACATGAACATTCGATGACGCAAATAACTTGCGTACCATAAATATTTTCGTATTCACCGAGGAAAGAGATGCGTAGTCGATGGACCCTAATTGCTATTTCACCGCACCGTGATCTTCTGCTGAACTTAACACTTCCAAACATTGCTTAACACAATAGCACTTGTACTTTACATTTATCGAACAGATATGTATCTCCACAGAACACATTATGTCTCTCTTCTCATTCAATCAATTAATGCGTATTCTTCTCCAATCTCCACATTGTTTAACTAACGTTTTCCATCAAACCAGTGTCGTCTCTATGACATTGTCACACAATGATACCACTCACTACCGTCCACTTCTCCCGCCTTCCTCGAAGTTTCCCCCGCAACGATATCTCTCGCACTAAATTCACGGGACACCGATATACTCCTCCAAGCGGGAGAAGTCACTGGAACTTTCCTTTACCCACCAAGAATTCAATGCCCGAAATTCCGTCGCTTCTCTCGAGATGTTGAGAGATAACTGGGCCAAAGTGGAAATGCCAGCCCAGTTCGACTAGCGGCTCCGTGACAACAGTCCAAGAGCCCCTGATGACCTTCCAGTCGTCCTCTTGGCTCTAAGGAGTGCGCGACGCTAGGCTGCTTTGGAAACCGCTTCATTCAAATGGAGTGACTTTGGCGGAACGAACGCCTCGAGTATGCGGGAACAAAGAGCAGTGCTGCCAGGGATGACGTGTACATCACTTAATTCTGTTCGACCTGTTCATGGTGGTGTTGACCGTGAGCTTATTGACCGGGAATAAGAAAGATAATTGAAGTAAAGAAACTATTATAGATAGCCGACCTATCCCAGAATCCAACAATAAGTACGTATTAAAGAGCGAGTCAATAAACTATGCGCCCTGTTTGGGATGGGTAGGAGCAATGTTATCAAAGTTCGATGAAAAAACTAAAACGTCTCTGTTCGTGCCTTAACGAAGGGCTCCTTTCTTTTGAAAATGACGGATTTCCTTCTCGAGCTCTGCATTGCGAAAACCAAGAGTTAGATGACTCCCGCCAGTACCAGTGACATTACGAGGATTGTAGAAGCGCCGAGGGTGGAAGGAGGGGGGAAAGGGAAAGAATGGGAAGGGAGGGAAGGTCAGGTTTAAGTTAAGGAAATTTTTCGAACCGTACTAACAACCATGAACTTCAATTCTCTTTTTTGTATCTCATTTTAATTTGCATTAATCTGCCCTAGAATCAAACTTAAACGGCTATTATTCAACGGTATATGTCTTCAGGTCGTTTATAATAAAACAAATGTGCTTCGAAGAATAGGTGACAGAAATAGAAATTATAAAATTCCAAGAAACTGCGGAAGATGTAGTGACAGCAAATTTAACGGAGTCAACCGCCAAGTGTGCATTGCAATGCAACAATTTCAGAGCGTAAAAATCATTCATATTGAGCGGGATCCCGGTCAAGGTGGTAGATTTTTACACCCTGAAATATGTTGCATTTTAAATAGCCAAGTTAATTGGCATACCCCTTCGATTGGACTACAACCTTAACGTGATGGAACACATTGAGTAAGAATGTTAAGAAAAGGACGGGGCGTTGCTATGTACGGGATGAAGGGAGGAAGAAAGTATACGGGGATGAAGAGGGACTTGTAAACTAGGATGTTGGGTTGTGTTTTGTTAGGGGAGACAACATATTTATTTAGCGGACATGTCCATCGAAAACCTTAACCTACATTAACCGGGAGACATATGATTAAACTATAATTAAAAAAACTTCTGAATATTGTGGAGCTGACTATTTGATTGGCTTAATAACGAATGATTGATTAGAATGTTTACAAGATGTCCAAGAAAAAGATGATGTTTTAGTTTCATTTTATGAGGCACCAGCTGTATTCATTTGCTCCAAAAATCACACAATAGAACAAAAGTTGCGAGTGCGAGTCCCCCTTCGGACATTAGTTTCGCGTAAAAACTGGTGTTTCTGCCATTGGAAACCCTGATGACCATTCAAAGACTTATCTGAATCCTTGGGGGAACATCGACTACGCTAGAGACATCTGGATGAAAATGAAACCATCGGAACAGTAATCAACCCTGTTGGCACACGACGTGACGAAAGTTTTCTACTGTACCTTGTAAAGTTTTTAGGTGATTTGAAAGCTGAAATAATAATCACTCACAGCCGTCGCACATTTAACTGTTAATTTAATCTCCTTGCTATGTCATATAGGATTTAAGGGGTGCCTCATTTCAAAATTCAAATACTCGAGTTATTTAAACTAATTTATTGCCTTTTCTCGTATTTCATATAATTTTTCATGCGTTGGTACTGTGATTGTGCCAGAGTTAAACCTGTTTATATTTATTTTTGGAATATTGCAATTGAATTTTCAAAGGACTATGTATCTAGTAAGGGCGGATATTTTCAGATTCCTAGCAAAAAATAATTAGCCCATTTTTAAAATATTTTAATCAATTCGAATCAATCCGATTCATGGTACCTAGTTATGCTGGATGGAATTGTGTACCTTGGTATCTGTTGGTAGATAATACGAATATATAGGTTGTGCCATCGTATATTTCTCCCTCTGTTTAAAGATGATGCATAAATCTATTAAAGAATCTATTACACATGATCAGGTTCAACCTGTGGGACTCAAAACCAGGTGTGAAAATGAATTGCTATGCCTGGAAGAACGTTGAAACACTTTGCGGGTGTAAGATTTGGTGTTTTCCCGGCGCACAATGATAGTGAAGTATTTTCCCTGCTAATTATTTTAGCGTCGTCGTTCCTTCGATCCCGAGTGAGGCTGCGCTCCTATCCTGAGAACAATGGCAATGAGTTAGCCATCGAAACGTCTCACAATACGGCCAAACACTGTTCTGGTTGCACTAGACTCCAATTCTTCGTTAATATCGATTGGATGATTGTTGCCATCGAGGATATTATTCATCTTATCTTTTTAAATCGTTTAAAAATGAATTCAAAGGAAATAATTATACAAAAGATAACGCTACGAGGGCTATCAAGATAGTAACTTTTGTTATGCTATAAAAATACACAGGAATAGATGCAGAAAATTTATTATTTTCATCTCAATACTACATATCTCTATATATTTCATGCATATTCGCCAAAGAGATTCAAACATTTTTCATATCTCTGAACTAGCCTAACTTTTCAGTCGTGTTTCCATGCAACAGAGTCGTAGAAATTTCTCGGAAAACTTTCTAAAGATTCAGATACCGTAAATCACCGAACCTTTCGTGAATTTTCAGATGCAGTGACCCCTCAGATACACCTCAGACAGCCACTCCTGCCATTGTCGTGGACATTGGCGTTCACTCTTAAACGAACGACAACACTGACGCACCAACTTTTGTCACTCATCACATTTGGTCCGTACAGAGCAAGAATTTCCCGATGAATGCCAACAACTTTGACCTTTATTTTTATCAGTGAACGCCTTATCACAGACAGAACTTCACATTTGGCGGAAATTTCAGTTGTATTGTTCATTTTCACTCGCTATTGTAAGCAAACGACAAGCGGCGCGACCTTCCAACCACTGTAGCTCGAGACGTACTGACCTGCGTACAGTATACTGTGTGCGGCAATACAGAGAACATTCAGCCCCCTCCACTATTTCGCACGCTACACGAAAACGGAGGTTACTTTCTGGGCAGCCCTCGTAATTCCTCCACATATTGTATCACAACAGATGTCTGTCAATCACAAATTCCTTTCAACTTGGTTCACTATTATGCTTTTAACTTGAATCAACTTTTTTTCCGATGCCTTCATCCAACTTCTACGTGATCGATCGTAAAGCCGACAGTCTATGAGGCAACTTATCTGAAGGGATCAATGGAATAAATTAACCGAACGGAATATCAAATAAAGCTAATTGCAACAATTTAAGAGTGTAAAAATCATTCGCCTTGACCGGGATCTCGGTCAAGGCGAATGATTTTTACACTCTTAAATTGTTCCAATGAACTTCATGATAGCGGATGACTCCGTTAAACGGTATTGTTGTGGCATCTCCCGCAGTTTCTTGAAATTTGTCAAATAGAGCTATTGTTTACCCAAAGAGTGGATTTGGAAACATTAAAATTCCGATTCATTCGTCTCTATTAACTAATTATATTTGCTAAACATAAATTATACCGACATTAAACGCAATCCCGTTAGCTCCTTCATGGAACTGCTGTCCTTCTCTTTAGTATTTCCAACGTCGTTCACAGGAAGGGCGTTGAGTTACTGATAAAAACTATATTACCTAAAACGAGATCATTGTACAACACATATTTAAGGAACACACGATTCATTTTGAGTATCTGAATGACACTATTAATTCTTGGAGGAAATGGTAGATAACGCAAATACATTCTCACCACACACGTCATTCCTTTCGACGCTGATTACATCGAAAGTTATCGTTCCACTTCTTGAATGACGTCATTTGTGTTCTTAGATCTCCGAAATGGCGATGTTTTTTGAGTCAGAGAATAAGTCGCTTAGGGCGAGATTAGGCGACCGGATGAAAAGATATTTCAACACTGGAATTAGATCAGTAAATCGAAGGTTTCTTATCCCATTACCACGATCGCGACGTTATAATCGGTGGAGATTTCAATGTCCCATCTATTGACTGGAGTACATATAGTTTTAAAACGGGCGGTAAAGGCAAAGATACCTGCGAGTTTCTATTGAATCCTTTTACGTTGAACTCTATGCATCAACCTGACACTTCACCAACTAGGGGCAATAACCATTGTTCATTTGTTAGCAACGAACATAACCAAAAAGATTCTTAATTATAGAAACAATAAAAGGAATTAGTGACCAAAGGCCCCTAAATGCTAAGTTTTCACTATAAACACAGTAATCAACCCGAAGGTCGGTTTAGTAGGTGATGGTAGAGCTCACCCATGTACCAAGCCCGATGGCGTGTGAATATTCACACATCAGGGTGTCGTCGTGTCATGAAGGGGAAGGAAGGAACACAGAATTGGCCGATTAGTAATTTATTGGGTGTATGCACTTACTCTGCCGACGGAGATCGGTACGGGAAGGGAAGGGAAGCCCAGAGCCAGGAGTAGGGGATCGTGGTGTCGCGATTCGCGACACAGGCCGTAGATCCGCGTCCGCAGTCTCCTCTCAGCCAGCCAACCTCGTCTGCTGCCCCTGACAATCTGCCCAGGTCCGGGCGCTAGCCCCTTTTTTCCGGTTCCTCCCGACGTCACAAGGTTTCTCAGAACTGCCCGGGAGCTCTTGACGTCCTGGCCTTGGGCAGGAGGAGTACGATGACCTGCAGCCCTTCCCCACAGGTGCATTGTTTTGCGGGGGTGGGATCCTGGGAACTCCCCGGCGGCTCAAGGGACGCCCCTTTGGGTTCACCCAAAGGGATTCCCTGGCAATGGGGAAAACCCTGCCTGGTCAACGGTACGCCAGTGGCGCTTTGGCCGTCCGTGG
This sequence comes from Hetaerina titia, assembly GCA_037158775.1. Taxonomy (NCBI): domain Eukaryota; kingdom Metazoa; phylum Arthropoda; class Insecta; order Odonata; family Calopterygidae; genus Hetaerina; species Hetaerina titia. Next base: position 103,355,785 of record CM073770.1, on the reverse strand, counting down.
GAGCGAATAGCCACCCACCCACAACATCACCCCGGCAGCAGTTAGGTATGGGGGGGGGAGGGTAGGAGGGAGGATACCGACTCCGTACTGTCAAGCATACAATGTCAAGCATACAAAACAAGAGCATAAGTATATGTACTTTTAGAAAAAACAAAGATTAATACCCCATAGGACACAATATTTACATTTTGCATTACGGCCACCGAAGGTTGAAATTATTCGGTAATTTTCGAGAAACCCTCGAATGCATCTTTTGCCATTAAAAAGAGTAAAATGAAAAAAAAGGAATAGAAATGGTGAACACTTGTAAAATATAAAATAATGATTAAAAACATATTTTTCATATAGCTAAGCTATACTCTTTCATATTGTCTTGGTACAGTTTATCATTTTCTACCAATCTCCTTTCCGTAACATATTTCTACTTTCCCAATCTTCCACCACACTTTTCTCACGGCACAGGGGTTCCGTCGCTTTATTTAATTTGAAATTCTTTCCAAATGCAACACGCTGCACCACAATTCAACCACCAATCTTCATCCGAAGACATTGTTTTCCGAATGAGGCTGATTTCCTTTTCGTCCCGGAGCAGTCCCAGTCGTAACCGTTCCTTCCGGCACAAGTAGACCGATCCGCTCCCGCGATGACGTCCGCGTCCCCGGTAGGCGGCTCTCGGAGTGATGGGACCGGTCAATCTCGGTCCGTCAGCATCCTTGTTGTATCTTGTGTCGATCTGTGGTGTGATTGCAGTTCTTTTTGGCGCCGTCTTTATGGAAATGGGGGCCATTATTGCCGGCTAAAACGGCCGGGAAGGGGTCGCAGGTTGTACGGGTGGCTGGGAGAAGTTAATTGTTCTTCGGCGGGGGAAGGGCCCACTGATGATGAAGGTTCGTTGTGGCTCTGGGGGGTAGGACTGGGTGCAACAGGCTCCTCGAGAGGAGCGTCGGGGAGGAATGATTTGGACTGTTGCGGGTGGGGAGGGTCTCCCGAACAATCCTCTGTCAGAGCTTTAGGTGGAGGAATAGGTTCCGGATCAGGAGGTAAGGGAAGAAGGTTTCTCAAATGAGCAGTGGAAACACGACCAGTTCTTATGTTTTCTATGTCCATTGTTACTGCACTCCTAACTTTAATAATTTTGTACGGTCCAATCCATCGAGATGCGAGCTTTTTGGATTGACCTGCACTCGGAGCCATATTGCGCAGGAGAACCAACTGTCCCACTCCAATTGCCGGTAGTGTTCGATCTTTGTTGCATCGATTGCGTTCTCTCTCTGTTAATTCCCTATTCCACTCTTTCGCTTGCGCGTGGGCCATTTGTAAACGGTATTGAAGCTCCTCAGCGAAGTTAATTCCGGCTTCAGTTGGAGCCATGACGGGCGATAAATCATCTTCCCAAGGTAATGACAACTCTCGGCCGTGCATTAGATAAGCCGGGCTGAAACCTGTTATACGATGCCTCGTATTTCGGTAAACGAACAATGCGAAATGAAGTTGTTCGTCCCAGTCCTTGTGGTCTTGTGCTACGTAGTGAGAGATAACGTTCGCAAAGGACTGATGGGCCCGCTCCAGCTTTCCGTTTGCGGCTGGATTATATGGCGAGGTGAATATCGACTCGATTCTCAGTTTGCGGCACACTTCTTTCATCAAGTTAGAGGTGAAATTTGTCCCTCTATCTGTAAGGAGATATTTTGGGGCTCCATGTCGGCAAATTACGACCTCAACGAAAGCGCGTGCGACTGTATCAGCCCTCTGATCTGGGATTGCTACTGCCTCTGGGTATCGTGTGAAGTAATCCTGGCAAGTAAGGATATATCGGTTGCCCTTTCGTGATGGTGGGAGTGGACCCACTATGTCCAACGCTAATTTTTCTAAGGGGTATGTGGCTTCGGTGACTGGCTGTATTGGAATTGGTGGCGCCTGCCCTTTGCGTTTCTTACAGTCTAAACAATTTTGAATATAAGCACGTGTATCCGAATAGCAGTGATCCCAGTGGAAGTGCCTTTGCACCATTTCCAGCGTTTTATCAAATCCACAGTGACCAGCTAGGGGTGTGTCATGGCATCGCTTTAAGATATAGTTTCTCATAGACTTAGGAGCACAGACTGCGAACTGGGGGCTAATCGATCTAAAATTAACTCGATAAAGGACATGATGGTCATCGTAAAAGAACTGCGGGTCGTTTTTTCTTGCGAGGTTGTGGAATTCTTTCAGCTCTGGGCATCGGGATTGCTCTTTTGCTATTCTTTCTTTTTCCCAGATAGGCTGCAAATCATCCGTAACAATGGAATGTATCGGAAGAGGTATTCTCGAGAGCGCATCACTGTGAGAGATGTCTTTTCCTGGTCGGTATTGGATGTCAAATGAATACTCGCTCAACTCCATAACCCATCGCGCTAGTCTTGGTTTCGGTTCTTTGAGTGTTAATAGCCATTTCAGAGGTTTGTGGTCCGTACAAAGAGTAAACCGTTGCCCTAGAAGGTACACTCGGAATTTCCTTATGCCTTCAACTACAGCGAGACACTCTAACTCTGTAGCCGAATAAGATGTCTCTGCTTTGCGCAATTGCCGACTGGCACACGCGACGGGGTGTTCGCCGTCCTCAAACTCTTGAGACAAGATGCTCCCGAGAGCGTAAATGGAAGCATCAGTAGTGAGGGTAAATGGCCTGGAAAAATCAGGGAACTTGAGGAGGGGTTGAGAGCTAATGCAACGTCTTAACTGTTCGAAAGCCTGCTGCTGTTCCTCTCCCCAAACGAACTGTGCATCTTTCCGGATTAACTTGGTTAGAGGTTTGGACATCTTAGCAAAATTTGGGATAAATTTTCGGTAGTAACCCACAAGACCGAGGAAAGACTGAATGGTTTGAACATTAACTGGCTTTGGGAATTTTTGAAGGACCTCGATTTTCTCCTCGTCAGGTTGAAATCCATTGCATGAAAGAACATGTCCTAAAAATTTAACACTTTTCTGAAAAAAGGAGCATTTCCTAGGTTTGAGTTTTAGATTGGCTTTTCTAAGCCTAGAAAAAATTTCGCGTAACCCCGTGATGTGCTCTTCCCAAGTGCGATCATATTTGAGAATGTCGTCTAGGTAGCAGACACATCCGTGATTTATAAGTCCATCTAACACTTTAGTCATGAGGCGCATGAAGGTGGAGGGTGCATTGGCTAATCCAAAGCTCATTCTATTGCACTCAAAATGGCCGTGTGGAGTGCTGAAGGCGGTATATTTCTTGCTATCTTCATCCATCTCCACCTGCCAGTAGCCACTGCACAAATCCATTAAAGAGTAATAACACGAGCCTCCCAGCTGATCGAATGTCTCATCTATATTAGGCAATGGGAATACCTCCTTTTTAGTCACACTATTCAATGCACGGAAATCAATGCATGGGCGGTATTGGACGGGTTCCCCGGCAGGTATCTTTTTTTTAACTAATATGATGGGAGCGGACCAAGGGCTAGTGGAATGTGATATAATGTCTTGCTCAAGCATTTCTCGGATGGAGTTGTCTAAGGCAGTCCGCTGGGAGTGTGGAACGCGATATGGCGGTTTTTTGATCGGTCTGACGTCATCTACCTCAATGGAATGTTTAACAATGTTCGTGCAGCCCAGGGAGTTTTTACCATACATAAATATGTCCGAAAATTCTGAAATGAGCAACTTCATTTCGTCTAAAGCTTCCGTGGGGACATTTCCAAAATCAAAAAGGGAGAGAAGAGTTTCTTCCGGCGGTTTTTCGGGCCATAGTTCTACGTCGTCCGAAGTAATTTCGTTAACATACGGTATGCCTTTTTCTTCAAATTTCGTCTCGGCTTCTATTTCCAATCCCTTTTTTACCTTCGCCTCATTGCGATTGAAATTGCAAAACAAGATTGGGGCCGATCCATCCTCGTCTACCCTTACTACCGTTGGAAGGATCGTGATGTTTCGACTTTCACCCCCGAGTGCGACCTCTTTCCCCGCTAATTGTTTATTAATAGCTCGACACATTATAATCGAGAATGGAGGAACCCTCAACGTTTCTTCTGCACACAGCACATCTTTTATTTTACAGCCACTTTCCACTTCGGGAAACACTATCGAGGGAGAGACTACGGTCCGCCGCATAACATCAGGAGCAATCGCACACAGAAACTCAATTGACCCAAGGGCCCCTGATTCACCGGCCTTATCATCGCCTGTCTCTTCCTTACTTTTCCCATTATCCTTTACAGTCGTGGCATCCTCGCAAAATTTGTCCTCCGTTGTCGTTTGAATCTCGGATTCTGAGTTATCCTTACAATTAACGTTCTCTCTTTCTTCGCACGAAATTGTGACTCGTGCAGGCTCACGCCAAACATCGAGCACGAGTTGGGTAGGTGAAGGCTCTTCAAAGGAAATTAAATCTGCCGTGAAGACGTCTGCATTTCCACCTTTGTTTCTCCCATCGTCCTGTGGTGCTGGGTTCTCAAGGGAAATGAAATCAATCTCTACATTTTGGGGAACGTTCCGCTCTAGTGGAATCTCGTGGCAGCCGTTAATCAACATTTTCGATTGCTGAAGATCTAAAGTGCAGCCGTGCTTTTTCATGAAGTCGAGACCAATGATTCCGTCGTAATTAGTATTACCGAGATCCACTATTAGCATATCCTGGGGATATAACTCACCGGATATAGTCAATGGGACTAGACATTGGCCGTGAACAGAAAGAATGTGGCCTGAAGCGCTTTTGATAGGAGTATCGTATGGATGAGTAATCAGATTATTCCAAGGAAATTTCTTTTTATTCACAATAGTGACGGCCGCACCTGTATCCACTAGGAACTTGTAATTCCTCCCCTGTATCGTCCCTTGGACTACGACACCGTTTTCTGGGGTTACTGTCAAAATTAAATCCTCCCCGACTCCGCAGTCGGGGTCGTGAAGTTTCCCGGATTTGAAGCGTTGAATTTTAAAGGGCACTGAATTGGGCGGTGACCTGACTCCTTACAGTACCCACAAATGAGTAGGGGACAATCTTTCGAGTGGTGGCTCGCATCTCCACATTGAAAGCAAGAACGCGACGATCGACAGAATCGAGCAATGTGTCCTGGCCGTCCACAGTGGTAACATTTGCGAGTGCCGGCATTTCTTGATTCCGTTTGTGAAAAGTTCGTAGTTCGCGGGGCATGTGAAATTCGGTTCCTTTCCACGGGTGATCTTTCTGTGAAAGTATGCATTTGGGTAGAAATGTGCTGCGTAGGAGGTGGTGGGTGGATCGAATTCAATTGAGGGGGATGCTGTGAGTACAAAGAATGAAATGCATTTATCTCCAAGAATTTGTTGGCATAGGCTCTCACGTTTGCTTCTTCGGTTAGTGCAAATTCTTCCGCCTCGAGAATACTTTTCGGGCAACGCACTTGGACAAAACGACCTATTTCCTCTCGTAAGCCTAACAAAAATTGTGAAAGGAGCCTGTGCTCGACAATTGTTTTTGCGGCTTCGGGGTCAGGGAACGTTGCTCTAAGTTGGCGAGCGATTTTACGAAGGCGTGTCGCAAACTCATGAACTGACTCGAGGGGTTGTTGTACACAGGTTGAAAACATTCGCTCGAGAGCAAGCGGAGAAGTTCTAACCGAAAACCTGCGTTTAAGATTCGTAGAGAAACTATCATAGCTGTCCAAAACATGTGGATTTATGGCCACATAGTCCGCGGCGGAGGCACTTAGTCGTAATCGCGCGATGCACAGTGTTTGACTTTCGGTCCAAGCATTCAGATGGCTCACCATCTTCAACGATTCAAGGAAATTGTCAACGGTCGGCTCGTCCTCTCCACTGAAAGTCGGTATTAAGTACGCTTGGCTCGCTATCGGGGAGGGCGTATGCGACTGCGGTGGTACACTCGTGTGATTTGAAATAGAATGAGTATCTCCGTTCACCTCGGACAAGGTGTTGACACACGGAGTAAACTCCATAAGCCGTGAGGATATGTTGGGCTGCGCCATGTACGACGGGAAGAGGGGAGACGCGGAAGAGTGGAATGCGGAATGAGAGTGAAAAGCCATGATGAACAATAATTAGCTAAATAAATAACGTTTCCAAAACAAACGAGCGAGCGCTGAAATATTTCACTAAGTGTTATATAAATAAACAAATAAGGAAAAACAGTACAGTCCTCCCGGCAAATATATTACGAGTGCAAATGGAGGGAGTAACACTTAATTAAGCCGCATGAGCTGTAGCAATTCAACAAGGTTTTGGATATTAGCGCGATAATCAGCGATGCGATACACTCGTCGTATCGTATCCTCGGGATCGTTCCTCGCAAGCACCTGACACCAAATGTCGTCGTGTCATGAAGGGGAAGGAAGGAACACAGAATTGGCCGATTAGTAATTTATTGGGTGTATGCACTTACTCTGCCGACGGAGATCGGTACGGGAAGGGAAGGGAAGCCCAGAGCCAGGAGTAGGGGATCGTGGTGTCGCGATTCGCGACACAGGCCGTAGATCCGCGTCCGCAGTCTCCTCTCAGCCAGCCAACCTCGTCTGCTGCCCCTGACAATCTGCCCAGGTCCGGGCGCTAGCCCCTTTTTTCCGGTTCCTCCCGACGTCACAAGGTTTCTCAGAACTGCCCGGGAGCTCTTGACGTCCTGGCCTTGGGCAGGAGGAGTACGATGACCTGCAGCCCTTCCCCACAGGTGCATTGTTTTGCGGGGGTGGGATCCTGGGAACTCCCCGGCGGCTCAAGGGACGCCCCTTTGGGTTCACCCAAAGGGATTCCCTGGCAATGGGGAAAACCCTGCCTGGTCAACGGTACGCCAGTGGCGCTTTGGCCGTCCGTGGGAGCGAATAGCCACCCACCCACAACAAGGGTAAGGGGGCCAGTTCCTTTCCCTGTGCCGGCTATGGTTTCCCAGGAACCCTGGTACCCGAAAAATCAGCTAGTTTGGGTAGAGCTACAGGTGCCCAAAGTGCCTTGCCCGGGAATCGAACCCGGGACCCTTCAGTCAGTAGTCCAACGCTCTACCCACTAGACCACCGCGACCCGCGTTTTCACTTTTTGAGGGTGGAAATAAGGGGGGACTAAATTGGCTTAAAAAGCATGCTACAGGGTCAATGTGCAAGTTTAAAGACAGATAGTAATTACCGAAATACCAAGGATAGGTGGAATCACTTCCTTGAGATCACGCACTCGGTAGTCAACAAGTTCATTCCCAGTAAATGTATAAAATACAACACAGAACCTAGATGACACAGAAGTAAAAAGCATAGCGATGTCAAAGGCTATGTCAGGCCAAAATGAAAAATATTAGGGATGATATCTCTAGCGAGAAAAGAATTGAGATCACTTATCTAAGGTGAATCCTATGAAGGAATTTTGGAGAGTATGAAGTGAATTCAAAAGGAAAAAATTAGCGGAAAATTTGATAGAAAATTCAAAAGCATTTTGGTTATACGTCAGATAGGGTCAGGGAAATATCTGAATGTAGCAGACACATTCTTAGATTATGGACTTAGGATGTTTTCACATGAATGTTTGCCTGTAAGATCACCTGCTCTTAGAAGTTACGCAGAAACAGTGTTTATTGACAGTGCTGTAAAATGTATTTAATAAGAGACAATGAATTATGGAATATTTAGAGTTAATGGAGCAATTACTCTAAATAAATGCTGTTATTGTTAATTTGGTGATAACCTCTGCCACATTGCATTGTGGAAACACTAGAATTCCACAATGCAAAAAATACTTGCTTTAGAATTTCCTATGTCTCTGTAATCTCCTTAATACTGAAGCATCACCCATACCCCTCGCATTTATGGAAACAAATCCCTTAAGTAGTAATTTGCGTAGATCAATTTTCTGAGTTTTTTTGTTGATGACCTTTAATAGCCGCATTAAAAATCTAACTAATTGTCTTAGAGTTCTAACATATGAATTAGACCTTCCACGAAGGAGGAGTTGACTGCACCCAATTCTCCCAGAGTCTAACCCCAGGCATATGCTTGCAGCTTCCATTTCAGAAGAAAATTTATAATTTATTGTGTTTCCCATAATTCCTACCCCATTTTCATTATGTCCCCATTCCAACCCTACCCCTGATTTACAGGGTTGTTCATACTACCTTACCACTTCACACCCTCTGCCTCCACATGTGCTTTTCCTTTTTTGTGTTGGAATTAATATTGATCGTAATAATTTCGGCCCAATTCCTCACTCTTAAATATGCAAATGAGCTCATAAAAAACTCTTCCTTTGAAGTTTTCTTAAACCTTTAACTGGATCTTTATTTTTATTAAATTTTCTTCAATCTTCTCTATCTAATTTGCGATACTCCCTTTATGTACATAGATAATACTCCCTTTGCAGGTGATCTTACCCGTCTAAATAACAAAATTCGTCCACATCCTCCAGTGTATCTTTCTTAAATTTCATATAAAGATTATCTGCCTTGAGATGGGTAGAAACCAATGATTTATTTGTATTAAACTCATCTTGAGTTAGTTTTTTTTAATTCCTCACTCCATATTTGCTAGTAGTGTTCTTGTTGATCTTATTTCTTCTCTGCAAGTACATGAAGCAATATTATATACTAACCCCAAGAATCCTTATGCCCCATGTGTCTTCATTCATCTTTTATTACTTCTTTAATTTTGCTAAGTGCCTTCCCAACTGTTTGTTAAAGATCGAGGTTGATAGCATTGAGTGAAGTGTCTAACTCTTATATTTTAGCTTTTATTTGATAGCATCTGAATTTACTGTTAGTCACTATTTATTTGAGTTTAATTCTGGCAATCACTTAAAGATATAGTTGTGAAATATTGGGATTATTTTATTTTCTAACTAATAATAAAAAACTGCAAATTAGATCACATTATGATAATGAGAGAACGATTTCTACTTCACTTAATATTGATTTGTAAACAATTTATTGATAGAACCCATCAGTGATCACGTTAAGTGGAACCTATTATACTGGTTTCCTGAAAGTAGTTGTGAATCTATTGCCTTATCTCCACTAGCCATAAAAATGTAGCTTTCAGTGATCCTGCTAGTGCAATTACTCATGTAAATGCCTCTTGCTTTTAAGCAATCTATGATGACATTTAAATTATGTCAAAACAGAGCAGTGTCACTTTTTTAACAATATGTTAGTCACACACTTTTTGTAAAGAATGTTTTCTTTGTGATTAGTTTCTTGTAGTCCTAACCTAAAATATGCCCATCACTGTTTTCACCAGTGAATTTAAAGCAGCAAGGAGAACTGTTGCTCAGTATTTAATGAAATTTAATGAAATGTTGTTAGTATTTAAGGAAAACAACTTGTCCTCTGACTCAGTGTCATTTATGCCAGTTCAGTTTGGTGCCCCTTCCCTTAAACCTCACCCAATTAGACCTTGCCCTCCACTGTATTCAAAGTGCCAGACAGAATACTTGAAATAAAACTCCATCTCTAAGGGCAACACAACAAGGGATAATACAATATGGACATGAAAAGAAGATTATGGAATTGTTCCACTTTGCTAACTAAACAAATATTTCGATTGGATTTGAACTTAAACAGGATTTTTCAAGCATTTTTAAGCACATACAATTTGAATGGAATTGTTGAAGTAGGACTTAAACATCAGTTTTTCAATTTTACACATTAGCTTCCTGTTGGAAGTATGTTAAACCCTAAAAAAGAGGTACATCATAATATCTTCTATATAATTTGAAAGTACTGATGACTTAAATTATTTATGTAAAACATTAATTTTCATTTCGATAATTTATTACAAGAAAAATGCTCAATATTACTATTATTATCCTCTAATTGAAAGAATAAATCAAACATCGACTACTTAAAATTTTATATCACAATACAAAAGAGAGAGATGAGATTAGGTGGGATTCCTGGCAAAAGACAATACAGCGGCAAAAATAATAAGGTTTAAATGATATTCCTCCTAGATCTTCCTCCCCTCATATGAAAACATAATGAAATATCAATGTCAATCTCAGGTTAATAATAATTAGTTAACAAGTAACTTAACACTTTGTGTGCTGATGGCCTTTAAATGTACCAGCCCTTGGGGCCAGCCATTTTTTGTTCCTCCACATGAAAGGTATAAGCATTTATTAAAACACACAGCTCCTTAAATACTGGATAATTTTAATGAAATTTTTAATTCTTAGAGAATATATGTCAGAGTAATCAACGAGAGTGTGGTATTATTCAAAACATGTCCCTATATGGAGTGGAACACGACAAAATCCACAAATAAAATGGCCTTCACTTCTCCTTTTCTTGGCTGCACATAATTTACAAGGTCTCTGAATAATTGCCCCAAGCACTAACTGTTCTCTCTACTTGATGCTTTTTCATGTCAATTGAAAGTCTTTCTGGTAGGTCCCTTTAAGGTGCACGCCTTTTAGGAAAAATGTGAATGTTTTTCTCTGGTGTGTTCTTGTGGGCTCATCTGTATCTCTGTGACTCATGCAATATCTTCCAACTTTATGCAAGAATTTTTAAAAGACAATTTGTTTTCCATTGACCTTCAAATGCACCCTAAAAGAATTGAATAGGGCACTGTCTTCTATGACCACTTTGTGGTCTTTCTCAATATTGCACATTGTGTTATTCTGTTAGAGGGTCCAGTGCCCAGTAATCAATTATTGTGTCTTAATGCAACTGTTACTTATTCCTCAGCATCAGGGGACTGCATATCGTTAATTTCTCCTCTTTGGAGTTTCAAAGATCGAATCGATTTATTAGAATATTTTCACTCAGTAACCTGAGAACATCGAGTTCATAAGTCAGTGCACTTTGCGATCATCGAAGAGTGTAAGCTGCCATGCTCTGGTTAACAGCTGTCACTGGATTTGCTACTATAGGAAGTCCATTAGGCCACTGTACTGGCTGCTCTCTTTAGAAAGACTGTATCGGAGAATTTTAAATTGAATTCGGTGGAAATGAGTGCATTTCGTTTTCTCTGTAGAGAAACGGAACCTGTTCTTATGCAACCAGTCTCCCCACTTGTTTAGAGCAACCTGGACATACCTGGAGGCATTTACGAGGCGGGACGATCGGCAAAAAATGGCTAGGTCATCAGCAAACATTGATGCCATCACTATTGATGCAATCCTCCACGTCATTGATTGTGATGGAAAACAATGTTACGCTCAGTACTGATCCCTGAGGTACACCGTTCTCTTATATGAAGAATTGTGATAGATATTTGCCTGTCCTGCCTTTAAAAAAACAGTCCATTAAAAAATTTCTAATAAAATGGTCCATGTTGCCCCTAAATCCTCCCTCGTGTAACTTGTTGAAAACTTTTGTTTCCAAACTCTGTTGTTGGCCTTCTCCAGGTCGAAAAAGACTGCAACCACGTGTTGGCATGGTAGAAAAGCTCCCTGGATGAAATTATCAGTCCGAACCATATGGTCAGTCGTGGATCCATCCCACCTAAAACCACGCTGAGTATCAGAAAGAAGATGTCGTCTCACGGTACCAAACAAGATGTCGATTCACCATTTTTTCCATTAGCTTACACAGGCAGCTGGTGAGAGAGAGGGAACAGTAGCAACTGAGGTCATTTTTATCTTTGCCCTGCTTCAGAATGGGTTCCACTATGGACTGCCGTCAAGAGCTGGGGAAGCTACCCACAACTGGTTGAGGGTGATGAGGACATCCGCCAACACAGTCTCCGGAATATTCCGGAGGAAAGCGCTGTGGATTTCATTCAATCCAGATAAGGTATTATTGGAGTCTGCAATGGCTGTTTTCAATTCCCAGGGGGAAAAGGGCTCATTGTATTCTTCCCTGATATGACTCTAAACAAAGTTAAGAGAGATGGTATCGATTCGCCTCTTTTGGCTGAGGAAACTCAGCACACATTATAGCTCACATTATCGCTGTTGATCGTAAACTTATGAGCGAATCTCGCTTATTTTGGGCGGTGAGACCACCACCCGACCAGCTATTAGTAGTGTTGAGATACCAAACGAGCCCTTAGACCCAGAGATTTTCTTTACCCTGTACCACACCTGTGCAAGAAGGGTTCTATGCCTGATTTTGGAGACATAGTCCATTCAGGAAGCCCTCTTTGCTTGTCTTAAACCTTGTCGAGCCCGCGCTCTCAGCCGTCAGAAAGAGGCCAGATTCGTTGGCGTTGGGAAATTGTTAAAAATGTGCAACACTCTTTTCCTCATCCGGATCGCCCTGTCGCACTCCTCGTTTCACCAAAGGACAAGCCCACGGAAACAGGACAGACGCAACGGAAACAAATGACCGGGAGAATGCTGGGGCAATCAGAGCCCTTTATTTTTTCCTCGCTTCCAAGTAAGGTATTTTGCTCATTATCATTATCTCCATGAACTTCCTCTCCTCTGTCATCTTCGGGTAATCGCGGGAGTACAGTGGGTGGGTGCCCTCGCAATTGACGCAAAGAGGTCCGGAGTTGCACTCTTCGCGTTCATGCGTTCCTTTACCACAGCGCCAGGTGGTCTTGCCCTCACATCGCGACGCGAAGCGGCCGAAGTGTTGGTACTGGAAGCAACGCACGGGGTTGGAAATTAACGGCCTCACTGGGACCGATTCATAACCCACGAACACCTTCGTCGGGGAGCCTACTGCGCGCGAACATCAGATGTCGTATTGATCATCTCTGCGTTACGCCTCGTGTCGGCGTAAGTCGACAATCAACCACTACCCACATTTCCCTCTTGGTTTCGTCTACCTTTTTCAAGATCTCTCCTTCCTTGGCACAGGACATTACCAAGTACCGCTTAACGATTATCTCCCCCGCCCGCATCCGGACGGGATCGTTTGGGTGGCGGAAAGGTATTTTCCTCCATACCAATAAATCTTCATTCCTCGACCTCTCCACCCACCACGGAGCCACATATTCGGGACGCCGCTTCGTTGAACCGGAGCGGTCGCCAGGGCTAACTCGAGAGATACGTTGTCTCTTTTGGGGTGCATCGTCGATGCGAGGTCCCAACAAAACCCTTTCATCTCCGAACTCCTTACGCAGACTACCTACCTTGGCACTCGCCAAACGGGAAGGAAGCAGATTGACCGGGAGAGACTAGCTCCCGGCCTCCCATTTACACGAAATCCGGGGCCGAAGAGGGTTATCGCTCCTCAGTCCATATAGGGCATTTAAAACCCTGCTGGGAACTAGAAAGCTCACCCACCAGGATCCCCTTCTCTCCCTCACGGGTTTTCATGGCACGGCAAACAAGTGGACGGTTCGCAGGCCAGTTGGTATGTCCAAACACAGACAGTGGATCCACAGCACTCTCCAGACTCATCCTTTGCTGGCTGGGGGTTTCTTTTCGGGGTTTTCCCCCGCCCTTTTAGTCGCCTCTTACGACAAGCAGGGATACTGCGGGAGTATTCTCTATCCCCCTACCCGCAGGGGTGAGTTAATTCGAAAATTACCTCTAAATTACCTTGAATGATAACTTGAAAGTTATCTCGTAAGTTATTTCTAAAGGTTCGTCGAAATTTACCTCGGAATTAGCCTCTAAAATTTACCTCGAAAGAAACGTCAAAAGTTACCTCAAATTACCTCAAAAGTTACAATGAAACTTAATTCGAAAAATATCTTGATGCTAACCACGCAACTTAGCACAAAACACAAGTTGATAATTACCTCGAAAGTTACCTCAAAAGTTATCTCTTAAGTAACCTCAAATTTTTCTCAATAGTAACCTCAAAATGAACCTCAAAAATACCTAAAAGGTTACCGAAAACATTACCTCAAATGTTACCTCGAAAGTTACGTCTTAAAACACCTCCCAAGTTACCTCAAATTAAGCCTCAAATGTTACCTCAAATCAGGCCCCAAACGTTTCCTCAAAAGTAACCTCAAAATTTATCTCAAAAATGACCTAAAATTCAGCGCAAAAAATGCCTCAAAACTTATCTAAAAGGTTACCTCAAACTTACCTCGAAAGTTACATCAAAAGCCACCTCTCGAAAGTGACCTTAAAAGTTACCTGTAAAATTATCACGAAATTGATCTCGGAAGTTACCTCGAAGGTTTCCCCGAAAGTTACCAATATTACCCCAAAAGCTCAGTCGAAAGTAACCTCGAGAGACACCTGAATTTATATCGAAATTATCCTCAAAAGTGACCTCAAAAGTTACCTCAATCGTTACCTCGCGAGTTTAATCGAGAGTTACCTTTAGAGTTACTATGAAAATTTCATCAAGAGTTACCTCGAATGTTACCTCAAATCTTTCTTTAAAGTAAGTCAAACGTTACTTCATGAATAACCTCGAAATCAACTCTAAATTTATTCTAATAATACCTCAAACGTTATCTGAAAAGATACCTCAAGAGTTACATAGAAACTCAACTCGAAAATTTCCTCGAAAATTAGCTCAATATTTACCTCTATAGTTGTTTCGAAAATTTGCTTGAAATTATATCGAAATGTACTTAGGAAATTACCTCGAAAGTTACCTCGCATGTTACCTCAAATGTTACCCCAAAAATTACCTAAAACGTTATCTCAAAAGTTATCTGGACAAAATAACTCGAAAGTTACCTCGCGAGTTAAGTTGAGGGTTACCTTGAGAGTTACCTCTGAAGGTACATCAAAATTACTTCATAGTCACCTCAAATTTTCCTCAGAAATTACTAAAAAATGTTTCCTCAAAAGTTACTTTTAAAAAATATAAAATGTTTCCACAACAGTTCCCTCAAGCGTTAACTCAGAACTTACCTTGAAAGTAACCGAAAAAGTAACTTCTAAAGTTATCTCAAATTATATTTCAAATGTTACGTCAAAAGTTCCTCAAAGGTTCCTCGAAAGTTACCTCAAAATTTAATCTCAAACATTTTTTTTTAAGTTAACCCAAAAGATAAATCCAAAGCTACCTTAAAAGATGCCCGGAAAGTCACCTCGACTACTACTACTCGACTAGTTACTACAAAATCAATGTTGAAAATTTACTGCAGACAACTCGCGAGGTAACTTTCATGATAATGCTTGAAGTTAGTTTTGCGGTAACATTTGCGGTCACTTTCGAGGTAACTATCCTCGTTTATTTTGCGGGAACTTTTAAGGTATTTTTGGGGTAAATTTTGAGGCAACTTTTGAAGTATCTTTTTAGGTAACTTTTTTAGTTAACTAGAGAGGTAACTTTTAAGGAAATGCGTCCGAAGTTCGACTTCTACTGTCTAGCCGTTGTCTTTCTTTAACCCAGTGGGATAAAGAAAGGTCAATCTCAGGTAAATTCATTGATTGGATGGCCGAAGCTGGCGAATCCACCGTTGGCCATTCTGAACTGCGAATTAGTTCTCATCTCTTTACCGGCAGGGACAACGGATAGCAGTTGGACGCATTGAACCTTGAGATAGGCATAGTTACTCCCACCGTTTCCCCGCAGTTGCTTGAACTTCTTCACTTTGATATTCAAATGCACTGGGCAGAAATCAGATTGCGTCAACACCCGCTGGATCCATCGCAAAGGTTTCGTTACCAATAAGAAAATCCCTTACGTGAAGCCCTTACAAAAATTCTTTCCAAAAATCCTTATGAAAATGCCTTCGGAGAAAACCTACGAAAAACCCTTACAAAAAATCTTATAACAAACCTTTATTGGTTTCAGGTTTCCCTACCCTCACGAAAAACTTTTCCAAAAAATCTTTTTCAAAAAAGGTATTTCTGCCTAAAATTTTTGAGAACTCAAGGATATTTTTACTTAATAAAACTTAAGTGAAGAAGTTTGGCTTAGAAAATATTAAATTTGAAATGATTCGGTTTAGGGAAAACAGACCGCACAAAATTTTATTATAGTATTAAAGGAAACATTTTTACAACTGTTCGGGAAGAAACGATTGCAAAAATCAGGATGATGGCTAAAAATGAGCTTATAATTTACATCGTAAATACAACTTTAACTTAGGAAAATCGTGGAAAAATCTTCGGTAAAACTAATTTTGGTAATTTTTTGTTTTGAAGAAAACAATTTCGATTTTTTCATACTATAAACTATCCTGCTTTCATAATTTAGTCATCAGGGGGAAAAATGCAGATTAAGGTAAAACGGAGCAAGGGAATATTTGCCTACAATTAATTTTAAAATATAGATATTTTGGCTTTCGGAAAACTCGAACGAATGTTCTTCGGCTTAGTAAAAATTCGTTAAACCTAGGACAAATTGAAAGCACAACATTTTTGTTTCAGGTTCAAAGGAGCCATATTTTTTAGGATTTAGGAAAAATCAAGTACCCAAGATTTCTATTTACAATTAAATGAAGGCTAAAATAATACTATGAATCTTCACGACAACGTTGACTTAGGAAAATCGAAACCAAAATATAGAATATTAGAAGAAATAATAAATATTTCAAACGTTAGTCACTTCGAAAATGAAACGATTGTTTTCCAAATGTCATATTTAGTCGAGTGAGATGACAAAGGGGATTAATAAGCATTGGTGGAATAGTGAGAATTTGACATATTTGTCACTCCGAAAATGACACCACTGTATGTATTTTGGAAGACATAGTTGCCAAAGATTTGGACTATGTAACAAAAAATCCAAACGTACATATATTTCGTGTCGAAAATGACACCAATTTAATCCGCGTGGCATGTGTGACCAGCGAAGATGCCAAAGGAATTGGACGATATAATAATAATTACATTGGCAGAGGTGACTTCGACAAAGACACAACTGTGGCCTAAGGGTATAGAAGGTAAAGTAAGAAGACCAAAATGAAAGTAAGGGACGAAATTATGAAAATTTCACTCGTTAAGATCACTTCCAAGGACACCATTTCATGAAAAGTAAATAAAGGCATATTTTGTCAGCAGAGATGGCAATTGGACAAAATTAATAAAATTTGACATCTTTAAGTCACCACAAAAATGACACCATTGTTTTCCGAGTTGTACTTGAAAAAAAATGAAAATTCGACTTGTTAAGGTCACTACGAAAATAACACCTGTATGTGGTCCGACTATTTCTCTCTGCACAAATTGGTGTCATTTTTGTTTAGACATAAACGTCAAATTTTCATTATTTTGCCCAAAACCTCTCTGACATCTATGTAGTCTCCTTGGTACACACTGGTGACATTTTGTTTGCGTATAGTGCTATATTTGTGTGTGTATGTTTGGTGTTTATGTGGTGTGTGGGGAGAGAGTGACTTGTGTGTGTTTGGAGCATGTGTGAGAGTGGTGCATGTATGTGACGAGTGAATGTGGCGCATTGTTGTGGCATGTTTGTTTGGCATTTGATTGGCTTCCGTTTGTATGTATGCCATGTGTGATTGTGCCATGTGTGCCATGTGGCATTGTGTGATGTTTGTGTGGTCTATTCATCTGTGATGTGTGTGTGTGTGTGTGCAATTTTTTGCCATTGCATGTGTTTGTGGTGTGTGTGTGCATACCATGTGTGCTGTGCATTTAACATGCACATGGCATTGGCATATTGCATCTGTGTTGTGTGGTGCTTGTTCAGTATGCGTGCATGGCATTTGCAGTGTCTGAATGTTGGGGATGCACAATTGCAGTGTGTTTTGCACTTGTTTGTGGTGTGTTCTGTATGTGTCTGGTTTGTTTATAATGTGTGCTTATGGATATTCTTTGTTTGCCCATGTGGTATGTCTGTGAATACATGTAGTACGTGTATTACAAGTGTGTAAATTCAATGGGTAAAATGTATTATATCATTTCTACATGCATGTATGCATACATGGACATACATATGAACCTAACTGCCTAACTTCTTTATCTTCTGATGAATTCCTTCCCAAAATAATTATTGCAAAGATGGTTCACCTCAGTATCAAATGTTAATTTGTAAATAACAGTCAATTTATAATCATATGTTTTATTATTATTTTAATATGTTCATATCACCTTAATGATGCTTACAGCCACACAGCAGAAAATACATATAAAGCATTTTAATAAAGATACTACATGACTGGCAAGATCTTCAATGATTGGGGCAAATCATAAAAATATATAAAGATATTACCTCCATTTCTCAATTATCCTTCATTACTCACGCAAAGAAGTATCAAGTCAAACAACTTTCTCTAAGGCGAGTTTTTTTAAAATCTATTTATGTACAGTTCCCTTATTTCATTCTTTCTAATTGGTATAATAGCATTACCTGCTCAATGTCTACACCGAAAAGAAGATTTTAGGGGAATTTAATAATAAATCTGTTCATTCCTAACAATTTAAAAAAAGCTCAGATGATAGAAATCAATTATAACATCCTTTCTTTTTATGCATCTTTCTATTTGTAATTTTTGTAACAAATTATCACTTCATGTCTTACATTCGTCTGGGATCTGCAACAGTAGAATGACACATTCAGCTGCTTTGAAACATTTAAAATGAATTACTCACTCTTTAGAATATTCCTTTAGACCTTCAGAGACTTTTAATATGATTGGGGATGCATCAACACCCAGAGCTAAACTAAATGCAAAACATTTAAGCAATTCATTTGCCAATACTTATACAAAAAGACAGAGTTAACTGAATTTTGCACACATTGAAATGTACATTTCTATGGTAATTACTAAAAACCTCATTTACCAATACACAATAAGGATTTGGTCATAAGTAAAATACTTTCATTTAGAGTATTGGCCAAGGAGAGTGAATATCAGGTACTTTGAATGGCATGTTGCCATAAGTATAAAACCAAAATGTCACTTATTGCACTATATTGCAGAAGATACCTACTTATTAAGTACCAATTTTTTACGAATGACGTATTAACCAATACAAAATTTTAATTTATAATTCAATTTTGAAAAAGATTTCCATTTAAGAGTGATTCCAAAAGATCCCTCAGAAACCTTTGCACATAATCATAATCATAGACAGCTACAATGTAGGGCAAATTCCATAAAAAAATAAATGTACGTATCACTGTATGAATCTATCATATTTTCCTGTCAAGATTACCTTCCTAGCATTTCATTCACTGCCTTAGTTGAAGGTATAGTTTAGTGGCTCATTTGCTTTTCTCTGGCAATCATCATTCCATAAATATTCAAAATAAATATTATAATCTTCACAACCCAATTCACCCACTTTTACCCAAAAGGATTAATATACAATTTCTCTTTTATACAGATAAAGCAGCTATTCTACATACAAAACATTGTTTTTAAATATTTTCTGGTAATGATTATCACTACATCACCGGATCTTTTCTGTGCAATGATATTAACAGTAATGAATTACATCCTATCCTTCAGTTAGACAAAACTTGCCTAAAAAGACAAAATTCATCTAACAAATTCACATCATGATAATGAATTCAGTGCTATATTATTTGTTATCTTGCATATGGTTCATTAAAATTAATCTTTTGGATATGACAAGCACATTAGTTTACATGTTATCTTTGTAAGAAAAACCACTTCATAAATACAGCCCCATTTGGGGATAAAATTCCTTCATGGACATAGATCAAGTCATTGAAAGGCATGATGCAAAATGTGTTCAGTTAAATTCATAATTTATAAAAATTTTATCACAAAGTAAGAATTCTAATTGCCTTAAGGACAGCATTCCTGTTAATCCAATGTTACAAAAGCTTGCCAAAAATTTCACTAAATGATTTCAAGCAGAAATATCTTTGGAATGAGTTTACATATCTTCACAAATACATACCAATGGATCTCAAAAGAGATGCATGGCATTAATTAATGACTTGCTCTATGAAATGGTACTCTGTACATAATCTTGAATACATGGCTACACTACCACAATTGGCCAGTATTTCAAGACGACAGCCTACAAACAGTCATTTCATATTATTAATACTACCCAAAGCCCTACATTGAGTTCAGATTTATAGGATTTGTACCAAGATATACAAGGATACTTCCAAACAAGAGCATAATTGAAAAGGTTTATCACAGACTCTTTGTGTGTACATTTAGTTATTTTGCCTGACCTCCTTTACAGGAACCACAGAATTTAAACAAATTATTTCATTTCATTTCTGACAACAAGAAATGTTTACTGGTCATCACACTCCCAAAGTTTTATGTAAAATATCACATTCTCATGATCATTGATCAATGAAATGGCATTAAGTGTATACAATTATATACATATGCCCAATTGAATTTGGTATTTGATGTCTTTAATATGAAAAACAATTCATGAAACAACCATATTGCTGCAACTAATTGACAAAATACACCACATTTGATATTTCAACCAGGACATTTTGATGAAATGATAACCTTTCAACTCAAAAATGTGTTTAAAGAACTCTTTGCAGCACACCCATCATGCGATCATGGCACTGTAATGCAAGTCAGACTCCCATAATGAGGCAAAATGCCAAAAAAATAATTGTTGTAATTTGAAACAATTCAATTAGATGCAGAAGGCAGTATGTAAAACTTATTACCAGTTCTATTAAAGCACATGAATGAAAACATATAACACATATACTTAATTTATAACACAAGGTACACAACACAGTCTTAATTTTTTGTACAAATTGGTTGTTGTGAAACACTCAAAAGTAAACATTGCAAGATCTGAAAAATTTGGCCAACAAACTCAGCATTTTGGCAACAGGTATTTATATGAGTCCATATTATACACATATTTCACTTCTTCTCCTGAATGTATTGATCTTTGTGCTTAATAAGTAATCTTGTATGTACACAACACGTTCAGTCTCCAATTTTTAAAAATATAAATAGTCTTGTTTTTATGCACAAGGCTCTCTTTCAAATAATACCAAGCCACAAAGATATAATTTTCTTGGTCAGATGTTTTGGACTTCCATGTCTGATGGCATTTCCGAGATCATACCGTGAATCAACAAAGCAGTGCAGCCTCAAAATCTTCTCACTGTGTTATGAGATTTACCACGATGCATGAGTTTGATATGATGGTGGAGAAATATATGGAGAGCCACATGCAGAGGAGAAAACTTCTCACATTCTTCATATCTTGACAAGATCCACCTCCAAAGAAACATCAATAAATGCGAACGACCGCCGTGCCACAATGAAAACAAAAATAGGCAGGACATACCACTCACAATGTCAACGGCCACCTAAACAATGCCAGTCAGGGCAACTGTCACGCCATGTAATGGCAGCAGCCCAAATGCTAAGACTCGAGGGAGGCGATGAGACTATGGAACACGACCGACTGCAATTCGCCGAATATGGACGCGTGTCCGCAAGAGAACTGGGTCTGGGCCTGTGCGCCGTCCACCTCGCCGTCGGAGGTTGGACACCCGCGGGCCCCGGGCCGGCGCCCGGGCACCGCCCTGGACGCCACCCTCGTCGACACCCTCTCCTCCACCTCACGCTCCTCCTCCACGCCCAACAGGCGACGCCTCTTGGCACCCTCCTCCGCCGCTTCCTCCTCCATCTGGAAGAGCAGCAGTCCGTCCCCCGACTGCGCGGCCCTCTTCCGCGGGGTCCTCGCGGCCCGCGGTTCCGGCAGGCCGCACTGCCTCGCGCTTGCCAGCACCATCGCCTCTCCCTCCTCCTCCTCCTCCTCGTCGATCGACGTCAGCATTCTCGGCGTGGGCGGCATGTAGAACTGGCTGAGCACCGAGTGCACGTCCTCCACCTCCTCCTCCTCGTCCTCCGCGCCCTCCACCGCCACGCCTCCAACGCTCTCCTCCGCACGGCACAGCCCCGTCGTCACCTGCACCAGCTCGTCCAGGCACGTGACCAGCGCCCCGCACGCTTCCCGCTCCTCCTCGGCCATCTTGTCTTCGTCCGAGAGGCAGGTGGGGGGCGGCGGCGCCGGGCGGGCGCCGAGCCCCGGCTCGTCCTCGTCGTCGAGGATGCCCTTAGGGGAGAAGGGGTCCGGGGTGGTGGCGGCCGGGGGGAAGGGGGGGGCGTCGTCGTCCTCCATGGAGTCGAAGCCGAGGTAGGTGGGGGAGGGGGGGCAGGATGTGGGGGAGGGCGGGGATGCCGCCTCCGGGGGCAGGAGGAGGGCGGAGGCGGGGTCCGCGGGGGCCGGAGTGGGGTCCGCCGGGGACGGACAGACGGGGTCGGGGAGGGCCAGTCTCGGCGCTAGGGCGTCGTCGTCGACGAGGGCGTCCGAGAGGTCGGGGAGCGCGAGAGCGAGGTCGGGGGTCGGGTCGAGGGGCGCCTTGGCGGGGGGCTCGTCCAGGGGCGAGGCGGTGGCCGAGAGGGCAGGCCGCGCCAGGAGGTGGTGGTGGCAGGGGAGGAGATGGTGGCAGGTCGGCGAGGGTGATGTCGTCGCCTGCTGCCGCTGCATTTTCTCGTCCCGCGCTTCCCGCTGCAGCCGCCTCACAGTGTTGTTGATGAGCACGGAGCGGCGCAGGGAGCTCTCCGGGTCGTCTATCCTCTTCAGTTTGGCCACGGAGATCTTGAGCACTTTCCGACGCTCCTCCTTGAGGCGGTACTTGGCGCTGATCATCGTGAGCCGGGCCCGGGCCAGGTGGAGGCCCCCGCGGGGGCAGTGGCCCCCGCCCCCGAATATGTCGTCTTCATCCACGCCCCCGTCCTCGTCCTCCTCCACGGCGGCCACCACCTCGTCCACCACGTCCATGGGGGCCGCCGACTTCATGGCAGCGGCAGCGCCACGCGGCGCTCTCGACGGCCTCTCGACGCTCGGCTCCTTCGAGTGGTCAAGCGGCCAGGGTCCTATGGGTAGAGAAGAGCACCGGTCAAGGGTGAGGCGAGAGGGACACCACGATAACTTCGCTTAACGGCGAAGCGACTCCCATAGCATCGAAGATCGAAACATTAAAGACAATACAAATCATGAAATAGGTTCCAAAATCACATTAAAGATAGACTTAACTTTTTAAAATCACAGGAATATGGAAACAAAAATAGGAAGAGAGGAGTCAAGGTGGGGTGACATATTCAAGAGTACTTCCATGATAGTTCAGCCCGTTCATTAGAGGTAAAGATTGGATCGTTATAGCCTCGCACTGCCCGGTTGATTGTTTTAAAAGTGGCATGTTGGCCCCTAAAATGTACAATTTCCAAATTAACCTGTTTAGCTCACTTGCAGCAGCCGAGATTCTCTCATATATCTCGTGGTTAGATGTTTATGGTCTTCGTTATTAATTAACTTTTATGGCTCGCGGCTGCATCTAGATGAAATTTATATCCAATTAACACAGTGTAATTTATCTTACTTTTTTCATTGATACGTCGCTCACAAATCCGATACCTTTACGCCACTCTTTGAGTTAACCCTCGAAAGTACCCCAGAGACTGTGACGATTAGGGAAAATATTAGGAAATTATGGATATTAGGAAATCTCTCAACTCTCATTAGGAACAAAATATCCGACAGTTTCATGAATAACATTGGCTGTCTATTGAACAAATATGTTACGTCCATTGAACCATCCAAAGACGAAGGAACTTTCTTCCATGGACCTTGATATATTTTTTATCTAAAGAGCATTTCTCGTTTTTATATACATGCATATACATTATATATATACAAATATATATATATATATATAACATACACACAAGTGTGTGCGTTTGGGTCTAGGTAGTCCAGGGGTAGAGTGTTGAACTACTGACCGGAGGGCCCAGGTTCGATTCCAGGGCAAGCCACTCTGGGCAGCTCCACCCCAGCTATGTGATTTTTTCGGGTACCAGATCTTCCTGGTAAACCATAACCGGTACAGAGAAAGGCTATGCCCCCCCTACCCTGCCTATGTGTGAATTTCTCACGCTGTGTAAGGCTTAGTATTGGGTGAACTCTAGCATCACCTACCAAACCGATCTTCGGGTTTCTGATTTTTTTGAGTTTAATGACTCACGAGGGTAAATTTAATGATATGCTCAATAAAATTTTGGCATTATGATATCGCCCTTCACTTCGTGTTGTACGGCTGCAGAAATATCAATCTGGGAGGGCTTCAGTTAGACCACCAACACATCAAAGGACTGACTGATGATGATGCACGAAATGGGCGCTACACACCTCTCGACTTCAATTTAAAACTGCAAACTTCGTACTTCGCGAGAGAGAGAGAAAACACACACTGTCCCTTCTACGATTTGATTTGCCAAGAGCAACGCTCTCACAACCATTCCCCCATCCCACGCCTATTTCCCACACATTACCCACTGCCCCTTCCTCCCTACCTCCCCCGGCCCCCCGACGGCGTCCTGCCTCCGTACGGGTGAAAGCGAGCCAGCTTTCTCGCCGAGGAGGGTGGTGGTGAAGGGGCGGCGCACGGAGGAGAAGGGGCCGGGGGGGAGAAGCACTACGCCGCCGTCACGCGAAAGAAAGGGGAAGCGAAGCGGCGCTTCAGTCGGCGAGGCGAATGAATAAGAGAGCCTCCGGGGAAGGGGGGGTTGCACTCGGATCCCCCCCGATCGCGGCCAGAGCACGCGCCCCCGGGAGTGCGCCAAAGCACCGCCCGCGGCCCGCCAGTCCGAAGGCAGGAATAGTCCACTCTGCTGAGGAGATCACTAACAACGCCGGAGTACTCGCACACAGCACGTCACACTCTCCCGTCTACTACTTGGGTAAATGTGTTATCGTCCAGATTGTGATGCCTTTGACGGTTTAAAATTGCTTTTCAAACTTTTGCCAGAATACACATTTAAATGGAAGATGAAACGAAGTCGTTAGGAAACGGTAACGTAAACAAATTAGTTTCAAAAGTGTACAAAATATACAAGCGTAATTTTACGAATGTAGTTGTAGTCTGTTACACAAAAAACACGTCAAGGTAAGAAAGGATCACCCACTCTTCTGGAGAACTTCAATCGCCCGTCAAATCAGTGCGAGAATGCAAAAACAGTCGGCTGTCTTCACGAGGACATTATAAGCGTCACTGATTTCATACGTTTCAACATGTTAGCTTAACAATGGGATATCATCATATCCCATTGTTGTGCAACCTAGTGCGTTAAATTAAAACTGAAGGCATATGTTTTCTTAATTACGAATACACTGTGCCTCAAACAATTAACGTTAATTTGATATTGAAATTCAGGGCGATAAATACGAAATGACAATCAATATAAATAAAACATACCTCCAAACAATTGCCGTAACCTTTTCAAAATCTTTAGCATTCAGACAACCACCTCTTAGAAAACCTCAGGTCATATGTAAAGAACCCTCATTTTAAACATAAAAGCGCGATATTTTCAACCATGCCAAACAGCCTCTAACACTATAACACCCACAAATCACATACAGATCCTAAACCCTAAAACACGCTCTACACCGCAACTTCTATCCAAACTCCGCTAATCAGCAGTAGCTGGAAATCGGAATCAGATGCGCCTAACGGCGCAGTCATTTTTCTCTTGGCTTGGTGATATAAATAAAAGGAAGGTTGTAAGTTTTCCAGAAAGAAAATGACTAAGCTAGACAATAAAATAGGAGGGCAAAATCTAGAGCAGGTAGAACAGTGGTAAAGAGAAGAATTGCGCCAGGCAAAGAGACTTTTACAAGTTGGAAGTTGATGACAGGGACGTTGAGTAAGGATATTAAGAAAAGACTCGTAAAAACTCTGATATGGAGCGTAGCTCTGTAAGGTGCGGAAACGTGGCCACAGAAGCAGGAGGATAAACGTAGATTGGAGGTTTTTGAAATGTGGGTGTGGAGAAGAAAGGAGGTGAAATGGGCCGAAAGAAAAACAAATGAGGAAGTACTTGGTATGGTGAGCGAGGAGAGGGGTTTGTTAGGAGATATCCTATGAAGGCAGGAAAAATGAATGAAAGGCGTACTGATCGGCAGCGGGATGTTGAAGACGGTAATAGAGAGGAGAATGTTAGGCAAACGAGGAAAGGGCAGGAACAGAATAGGGATGTTGGACGGGATGAAGGGAGGAAGTACACAGAGCTGAAGAGGGACCTGATTTAGAGGAAGATGCTGGATTGTGTTTTGTTAGGAGTCACAAAATATTTATCTATTAATAGTGTCCATCGAAAACATACCTTAACCGGTAGATTACCTTATAATAAATAATATTCACACCAAAAGACTAGGAGTTGTGAGAGATGTAACATTTACGTGACGTAACTACCATAGGTATGTGGTATTGCACACGACATCATTTGAAAAATATAAAATGCCTCAACTGAAGGCATACTCCCTCGGGAGCCTTCGCCTTCGGTACAGCAGGTAAATGTCGCTCGCGACATATACTAGTATGACCCCGACGCGTCCAATTGGGATAGGGGTGAGGGGAAGGCAAACACGCTCTCCTTCGGCATATTCACGACGAGAGGGTGTAACTCGGAGCGGTCGTTGGCATTAATGAGGAAGAAACATGAGGAAGTGGCCACATCCCCTCTCCCACGGCGGCGAATTCTAAATAATAATCGATCCGTATGGGGTAGACACGGGTGTATAACGGATAAGACGACGAAACGGTAAGTTAGTCCCAAAGATTAAGCATTTTCAGACACCCCCAAAGCCTCGGGTTAGTCGGCAGGATTTAGCGTGAGAAAGCATGGACCGCTCATTCAAGTCAAAACGCACACACAAATGGGAAGTTGAGGTTTGGACAAGAAGTAGGAGTTGGCAGTAGTTGATGGTTGGTTTTCCTTTCCCATCCATATCCATCACACACGAAGAATTTGGCAAATATATCTGAAGAAAGTGATGAAACGTGCCTGACGATGGCGTTGGGCGTACACACCCGTTGTGCACCGACCAGGATCGGGATTCGAACCCGGATCGCTCGACTTCCGGCCGAGTTAACTAAGCTACCGCGAGGGGTACACGAAATTCACGGGGAAACGAGGGATCCGAGGACAGGGAAATTGTTACAATCTCAAAGATCTCGCATCGGATCTGGGGGAAATTCCACCGTGGGTGGAGGGATTGGGTGGATGGAGGGGGAGTGGCCGTGGCAGGGAGGGAGGGGGGGGGGGGTCGTCGCGGGGACAAAAGAACGCGGAGAAAGTGCACCCACTGAAGCGAGCATGAGGGCGGGGATTGGACTTGAAGGCACGCATTCTGAAAGAGCCAGAGTAGAGACACGTCACAATATGGCGTGGTGTAGTGTAGTAGATACGGCATTCACCGTCGCTTTAAAGTACCTGTAGTTTTGTCGAATTACTGCTACCGACATCATAATGGCGGCCGAAGTTCGCCTTACTCAATCCTCGGGGGAAATTATTTTATACTTGACAGAAATTTAGCTGCATCATAGCATTTTCTTTTATGAGAGAAATAGCATAAATTTTCTGAGACGACTCAAAGTGCCAATAACGACATATAAATATCATGAAACACGCAAATTGTCGATGATTTCATGTTACTGATGTGCCGTAAATCCATGTTTTTTTCTGACTGGCGTGAAAACGAGCCATCGAAACTTCAGAATTCAGAGAAAGGGAGCGTGTTCGCCGGATCTGAAAATCAAGAGTGGACGTGGCAAATAGCTGCATGATTCATGGCACAAAATTAAACGCAAAACGACACGTTGAATCGCGGTAATGGAATATTTGTGTGCTGAAGAGAATATTGTCAATAATTATTACGGTTAATATCAGCAATGGTAAAGCTTACTTATAATGAAACGAAATGATTGACAAATCCACCAATCGCCATTCCGTCGAACGCAGTTAGAAATTTCTGAACACCATTAACAGGTTTAGGAGTCGCAAATTAATTTAAAATTTCATGTTTTTCCTAGAAAGTGGAAAAACTAAAATCACTGTGACTAGGCGACTGGGATGATAAGTGATACACGCGTCTCGACTGTCAAACAGAATTGCGTAAGTTACCGCAAACTCCCTCCCGGCATCAGAAATCATCCATTGTTTAAATCTGAGATTTACCATGTAAATCGCAGATTTAACAGCAAATTAAATGTGACCATTGTTTTATATCTCAATGGATCGACCAATGAACAGGACATTTTCTTTAAGGCGAACCGGAGGCAAGTCCGGTGCTGCCCTCAAGTCGCTCAAATTGCAGTAAATCACTCAACCTTCCCGAAAGACACGCGCTGAGTGCTTTTCAGCTGCCCCTCTACCTCCCCCATATCGAAGGGTTTTTGATAGTTATAACGCGGTTATTTATTGCAGAGCATGGTGAGACCGTGTCTAGGATCGTGATTAGTGGCTCAAGAAGTTCAGCGGTGTCCCCAATCAAAAAGCCCGTCCTGATCGGTGGACTCTAGGCTTATGAACAATTAGCGTGTCGCGTTCGGCTGGGCTCTTGATGACCGCTCTCGGCGGAGAGTGGGCAGCGCGCGCGTGCCAACGCCCCACCCCCCTCCTACTCGCCCACACCGCTGAGTTCACGCGGGGCGCGGACCCAGTAGGCCATCGCAGAGTGTCACTTCCGGCTCTCGACCGCAATAGCCCGTCCCCAAGGCCTCCACTCCCCGCCCCCTCCGATCCCACCCTCCCCCCCGGACTTTCTCCGAAATCACCGCCCGGCTGACGGCCATTCCAAGCGCCCGTCGCACTCTCCAACCAGAAGAGACGAGGTTAACCCCGCGAGCATACATCAAACTCAACGGTACGTGGACGGGTCTAAAGAAGGGCACACTAGACATATTGTCAGTGTAATGAGACGGACATATATAATATGCCCCAAAAGAGCATAAAAAAACAGACAGAATCCATTAACGTTTTCAGCTAAAGACGGCAAACTCTTGCGGGAGCACCTTTTTTTAATAGAAGACGATAGAAGTATGCACATTAACGAAGCATTAAGTGTAATGATGCGCTTTAAATTAAAAGAGGCAAATAGTTATTGCAAATTCGACGCCCACTGATGGAAACAGGATTGGGGATAATTTGCCTTGGTGTGGAAGGGATTGGAAAAACCCAATTCAATTGCTGACCAGAAGGATTATAAGTGAAAACAAAAATCATTTCCAACAACAACGACAATTATGCGTCGGGAAGTCTCAGTCAACTCTTTATGATTCCCAACAATAAACATAAAAACGCCAAGACGGCAAATATGAAAAATAGTGAAAACATACACCAGCAGAAAAACGAATGAAATAAAACCCGTGTAAAATTTGAAAAAAAATCACCGAAGCAAAAGACTTAAAAATTCCAAAATTATATCCTCAATAAATTATAAACTAGTAACTTTCAGCATGTAAGCCTAGTGCGTAAAGACGTTTAAAATGTATTTCTCTACTCATATATGAAACTGAGCCGGGTGAAAGCGGAAACTGCTTTACCCAGGTTCTGTGATTCGTCGAGTACACGAGGTGCTTGTTCATTAGTGATAAACAATCAGTTTACAAGACCCGACTAAGACACATACTGCTTGTTTTGGTGATTTATGGCAGGGAAATGGTTAACCGCCCATAAATGGTAATTGAATAGATTCATATTGAATTGAAAGAGCCACATTTAATTAAAAAGAATCATATTGCATTAAAACTCTTCAGTGTACTTGTAGAATATGTGTGCAGCTTTGAGAAACGGGCCCAAGATGCGAAAATGTATACACGGAATTAAGTATTGTTACAATGTGCGAACTGGACAATTCTACAGTGGAGACACAGCTAAGCTCGAGGTGTACTTTGACCTACCAACATTTAACAAATTTATCAAATGTTATTATCGAAATACATTTTGAAATGCACCTCCAAATTATCACCGATAATTATTAGACTATTCGTTCCGCGGGACAAGGGACGGCCCGCGATGCTCACTTCCGATTGGCGGTGCATGCATACGTGGAGTATATCATCGGAGTTGCCACGAGGAGTCTGCCCAATATTATTTCCCTAGGATTCCTCAGATTTCTTGCACGTTTGCCGTATGATTTGATCGTTATGTCGCGAGCGAGTCGCTCGCTGCTTGATGAACGGAAACTCTGCCTGCGGGTGTGGGACGTGGATGGCTTGGCGGGGGGTCGGGAGGGTTGCTAGCGGCGGGCCGGGCGTCTGGGGGATTTCACGCATTCCATCCAAGGACTCGCCGAGGCCTCTCGCGCGCCCCCGGCCGAAAGCCCTTCACTTTCGCCCCGCCCCTTCACTTTCTCAAAGGGGTGGAGAGCGAACGGCCGCCTCCTTGCCTTCGCGACACGAGAGCGACCAGTCACGGCGCCTCGCTCCCTCGAAACGTGCCAAGGAGCTCATCCGCGTGATAATCCTTAAAACAAGTTTTCAGGACCCTTAACCAAGGGAAAGCAACAGTAATTTTTAATCCTAAATGATCATCCTTTGATTAACGGATTAGATCGCGCGCAGGGAAAAGATGGAAGATAAAACTAAAAAATTACGTCAAGATAAACTTAGTAGCATATCTGCATTCATTGATGATGTAGGCATGGAATCATTTATTGGCCGAATGGTAAATTACAGATTGAATAGCTTACACAACTAGGAAGAATGTTTATTTAGCGATCACGTAAGAAATCCATTGATTTCTCTTCGTACCCCGGTGCAACGGGTCATGAAAATAAGATGAAAGTGTAGGAACGACTGGTTTGAAATGCCTTCTTTGCCAAAACGATAGCGTCAGCGACCTCACTCTAAAACAATTGAAATTCTAAAAGTTCGAAAAATGTACCGTTAACGTAAAAGGAATACGATAAGTCGAAAAGGAATTCTTCAAGCGTTTGGAGTTTCAGAAGAATTATTAGCGAAACATTTTAATATCGCATATCGTGGTCGAATTGTGATATTTAACTTCGCTACCCACAAGTATGCCCAATGGCTAATGAAACGTTTAAAAAATTATCAACTTTGTTTTGTTAGAGTGTTTCTTTAAAAAAATTGGATTCCTCCATGTGATAAAATATTCCTCTTTTGAGCTTGATTGGTGAGCGCGTGAGAGCGATCCACAGAGAGATCCACTGGATAACATAATCAGCACGGAACTCGGCGATCATCATTACCTCCAAACATTCCCGCTTTTGGAGCGTTAAGTGCTGCCGCGACGCGACGCCTACGGGACCTTGGTGAACTAACCGACAGACCGGTCCCAGTTAGCATCACTTCCACACGAGAGATGGCAGGACCATCTCTGTTCCTCGACGTGGTTGCGATCCCACAAAGGAAAGCCAGGAACAGGCTTTTCGCAGTGCGTGGCGTCGGGAAATTGGTATGATTGAGACCTACGGGGTTTACACATCCCTACTTGAACACTTCCAACATTTTTTGCTAAAAATGCCCTCACCTATTTGGGAGCAAAACACCTGTTTGCAATTAGTGGTTTACAATTTCCTTCAGCGACAAAACACGTACCTCATGCAGCCCACAAAACAACAAATTCAGTGAATTTTCCCACCAGACGTACGCAATATTCGTTCAAGGATTCGTCGGTCGCGCTGCTTGCAAAAGTACATACATTTTCTTCGGAGAGCCCCAATTTCGTCGATACTCTCCAGATCCAAGTTTACCAAAGTTTCTCTTCTTTTTCGGGGCCGGAATGGGAACACCCGTTCCTTTTCCTAAATCGCTTCCCGCGCTGCGTGACGATGGAATGAGACGCCAACAAGAGCGCCTGACGGAAAAGATCACCCTCCACAATTTGACGGACCAAAGCGCTCAACGTTTGACACAAAAATGCTATTTTCCCACACGGCTACGACCGCAAATGGATACGCCGTAAAATAAATTTATTTGTGCCAATCGGCGATCCCAACAAAAAACGGGCTCCACAATTGGTGAGCTCAACAATTAATGTATGCAATCCAATTTGTGTACTTTGATGTCAATATTTACTACCATATGTTTTTCGGATTCAAAAAATATCAATTCCAGAAAGACGCCAGTCGATACAAAAATTCTTTCGCCGATGTTTTTCACTTGGAAACAGGTTGACCACGTCCCCTTCACTCGCATTTACTTTTACGATACACCTGATTCTGCTATTTATTTGAATTAATGGGACTTGATTTCCAAAACTTAAAGCCAGAAACATTTGACTCACGGGTGCACATAACATGGGTTGAGTCTATTAAATTCGTAGTCGTAAGTGCGCCACGGCCCCGGCCAATAATCGACCAGAAGGTTAGTTCTGTTGGTGAGGGAAGGAGTTCATCTAATACTTAAACATGGCCCTCGGCTTGCAAATCATCAATTAAAGAAGTGATTCGCACATTCCATGTCCCATTAGGCGAATCTAAATCTGCCCACTGGAATTAGCTGAAGATCCCGTTCATTGGGATGAAACCCGAACCTCCCAGTTGTCAGCCAACGCCTTGCACAAATTCTTTTCCTTAAAAAATGAATTATTTACATCTACAGAGCATTTGGTAAGATCTTTCCACTTTTTCAAGTCAGATAAGTCTCATTCTTCGTCGTCCATAGTTCAATTTCAAACGAAGAACACAAAAGATATCATTTTGATCTATTTTTGGTCGATTAACATTTTTCCGTCAACTATTACTTCAGTGAAATACTTAGTCTCTCACTATTTCCTGACTTCGCGTAGCAGCTAGCGCCAATTGTGTCAGCGCCAGAAAAAAAATGGTGGTGGTAACTATTTCCCACTATACACTACTCTAGAAAACCACTTCCCCTCCGTCACTCCACTCCCCCCTCTTCGCCTCCCCCTCTCCTCAACCGGCAGACGCAAAACCTCCCGCCCCCTCCGAAGCCGACGCGACTTCCGCTCTCACTACGTCACCTACTTCCCCCGTCCCGCAATCGACGAGCTCCGGCGTGACGCAACGCATCCCGATGACGTCGGCAGAAGCGGGGCGCACTTCTTTCCACCGACGAAGAAGCATCGAATGGGGCCGAAGGGGAAACATCGAATGGGACCGATGGGGAAGCATCGAATGGGACAGCCGGAATCTTTGAGAATGAGGTTATTCGAATGAATTCCATAAACATGCTAAAATTTCCAAGTCGGGCACTTCCTCAAATACGTAGTAAATAGAGCATACAGATGCTCCCTTTTTAAATATGTCCAGGGCGATGGATATCGTCCGGGAATTTAAGAAGTTGGACATTTTGTAAACATAAATGGGAGTTGCCTTGGCGATCGCAATGACTGACTTCCGTGCGTCTTACGTTTGCTTAAAGCTCTAAACCCTTTTAGAACAGTTAACGATACACAATTCGAACGACAGAGAAAATGTACCTAGCTATAAAGGAGAATAGTTTTGAATAATAATGAAAACTGTCAAAATTCCAAAATAGACTTGAACAATAATGTTTTCGTCTCCATTGTTCAAATATTTATATCCAGGGATCCCATTAACTTTGCGGTACTTAAAAAAATACCTATCCAGAATCTCCTACTATAATTACATCATATAAAAATACATGAAAACTTTATTTAAAATTTTATATGCTGTGCTTATTGTATATTTTGTTGAAAAACATTTTTTTAATATTTTTCAAAATATTATATAGCACTCAATGCAAGGAAAGTATGGAGAACAGGAGAGATGTCAAGAGGCCGAAGAATATTGAAAAAAAAACCGCGTTTCTTGCACTCCTGCCTTTCCAGCCGGGGAAGTGGCCAAGAGCTGTTGCTTTTCACCGCGCGTCGCGAAACGCTTATTACAGGCGGCACTATCCTAGGAATCTCTCGACCACCCCCCCCTCCCATCCTCAACGGCGCGGAGGGAGGGAGGAATGAAAGAAAAAGAAGGCAAGGAGGAGGCCCTTGACACGCGTGCGTGCTCGCGCCCTTGGGCCCAGCTGCCACGCCACGCGAGCGGAAATGGCACGCGGGGGTGGGGGGGGATGCACTGGCATCGCGAGGCGTCTCGCGGGGGCCCGCGCCCCATTCTCTGTTTTCGACGCGAAAGAAATCCCGAGGTGGCGATTACTATCGAGTATATATTATATCGAGAAAGATTAACAGCATCAACATTAATCTCAACTTTCGCAAGACAAAATATACTGCGTGAAATTGCTACATTATACTACAGAGAAATACATTTGTCATGTACATAAACAATACCTCTTTACCCTCACTCACGATCTCTCCTGGGTGAAACGCATACAGGGAATAAGTGGGCAAGCTAACATAAAAATAGGATTTACTAGAAGAGTGCAAGGTAAATGTGATAAATACCTGTCGTTGGTTAGGCCTCATTTAGAATATGCTGCAAGTATACGGGATCCTCACGAAGTTGGATTGATTGCCGAACTGGATCGCGTGCAGCGTACATGAGCTAGACTTGCAAACCGTTTTTATGATAAATTATTAGCGTATCCAAAATATTAGAGCAGCTAAGCTGGGAATCACTCACGGAGCAAAGGTTAAATTACAGATTGAAGCTCTTGTACATTAATTGGAAGGACGTCTCCTTAACAGAGATGTTTAAAATGTGTTAATACCCTAATCGTACTACGGTAGGAGAGAACATGTTAATAAAATTAGAGAGATTACGTGTTGAACAGATATATTTAATATATCATTTTTTCCACGAATGATAGGGGATCATAATACAATTGTCCGACCACAGTACGGTGATGTTCGGGTAAAAATTAATCTGGTGTATTCACTCCCTGCCATGCACCCTAGCGGTGGCTTGCAGGGTACATTCATAAATAAATAATGTAATACAGACATTGTCGAACGACGATGCATCTGCTTGGTGATCTTTCGTCACGCGGATGTGACACAAAAAACTATAAGATAAACACCAATGAAAGGCCATAATAATTTTTAGCGTTCTCAGTCACCTTTTATTAGTTTGAGAATTGGTATGTCGTGCCTATTCTGTAACTTCTGAAGATAATTGGGTCCACCAAATATTTAAGAAAAACGTGACCCCGATTTACTTTCCAGTGTTGCCATATAATAATCGCAGAAATGTGCTCAAAAATTAACAAAATATGGGTTAGATGCGTGACGGAAGAACACAATGGAAACACCATTTTAATCTTTGAATATTTCAGTGGCACTATCGGCCTAACAGACGAAATGGGATGAAAGTGGATGCACCCCAACAGGAAATAAACAGACATTTTTCTTAAAAAAATCAAGTTAGTTAAACATAGGAAGATATTACGTTATTACTTGACAAGAGTGTTTCAGAAACATTTCTGATTTTGTCGAGTATCTACCGAACGTTTTCTAAATCTCAACAGATTGACTTCTTTTTAGCTCTTACGATGAAAACAAAATACTTTGTGTTACACTTTAAGACACGATTTTTTCGA
Source organism: Hetaerina titia (assembly GCA_037158775.1). Lineage (NCBI taxonomy): Eukaryota > Metazoa > Arthropoda > Insecta > Odonata > Calopterygidae > Hetaerina > Hetaerina titia. Next base: position 103,320,771 of record CM073770.1, on the reverse strand, counting down.
CAGCGTTGGAGTACAGCAAAAAATGTAGTCACCACACTGATAAGCATTTACAATAATCCAATATTCTGACGCAAACCTGACTAGAAAGATACCCGAATCAAATTTGCGTCGAAGCCTTGACGTCCAAGATGGCTAGTCTTTGGCTGAAGTACATGGCTACGGAGAAGTGAGAAGCGATACACGCCCTACCAAAGTCGTCGTATTCGATTTTCTCCGAGGCGCACAAGCGAAATGGACATGTTATTTTTTTTCGGACGACACGTCTCGCAGGAGAACCTTGGCCCCCGTTACACACATGGCCTTTGAATTTCCGAGAAGGCAACAGGAGAGAGAGAGCGCAGCGCTTTAACGGTCGTCCCGCTGAGTGGCTCACCTCGCCCCGGGCGGAGAGCACCCCGCCCCGGGCGGAAAGGCGTCGAACGAAATCGAATCGGAATGCACACACGCGCGCCCCGCCGTCGTGTTTAAAAAGAAACGGCAGTCTACTCCGCAGAGTAATCGCCCCCACCCTTCCTTCCCTCGAGGAACCGTTAAGTTCCCCCTCCCGCCGGAGGAAGGGCACTCCCCCCGCGAGAGACGGCGACACCTCCCGCCGACGAATCCTTTCCTCTCCGCTCGCTCTTTCAAAATCGCATCGAGACCGTCCGACTCACGGAGAGCAAGCAGCCTTTCCCTTCTCTCGCCTTGATTGCAACACCACTCCCAAGGTGCTGCCCGCCCCCCCCACCCAATCCAACGCGAACCATTTCACGGGGGGAGGGAGGTGGGCGAGGAGGCGATGGGAGTTGAGTGAGCGAAGGGCCCAAGACGTAGGGCTACAAGGGAAGCGAACCAACACTTTTGGAGGTTTAACATTAACATCAATGCTACATCGATGAATACGCCGCCACAGACACTACCACCAGTTTCCCTTAATGATGATTTTAACTCGCCTATTTTTTTTAATATTAATTCAACCAAGATAAATTTTCGTATGATTTTACGAAGCCTATCAGTTTCACAATCATTCGGAAGGATTAGCGCTCCGGATAAGTGGGGCATTTTTTTCTCCTTTTCCTTGTACTTCGCCTTTCAAGTGAATTTGACATTTAAAAAAACCATTTCTAAGTTTTACAATAAAAAATCGGTCAGTTGAAGAATCTGAATTAAAGTTTCACTTCAATTGCTATTTCACTTTCACTTCAATTTATGTCTAAGCGTAGTAGAATGTAAAGAAACAAGTCAAAAACGTGTTTTTTTCAATTTGAAGGGATAATTGAAGCGCGCGATGTATCTCTCATTCCGGACACTAGTCCTCCAAACGTGATTGTATTTCTTTTATGACTACCATCTCCCATAGATGGTCGAAGCGAGGACTCCGAGGTGGGAGGGAAACCGACCAGGGGGCGGGGGAAGACTCTTGGTTTCGCCTTGCTGGAGAGTGAAGGGGGGGGGAGTCGAGGCTATTTTCGGAAGAAGTTACTTCGAACACGAGGACCTTGGAACAACTTGGTACAGATTTGCTTCACGATCCCTACGGCATATCGTCCTGGTCTCGCATACAATAATTACTTGACCGACTAGTTAAAATAACAGACCAACAAGTTAAGATATTCTTTTCAATAAGATGAAGTCTCCAGGAGTCGTACCATGAAGGTAGCGATACTGCTACCGTTGCGATGACGTTCGTGTACTTTATCCGTGAGCAGAATCGTGCTTCGTGCTCGTGCTTCCAGCCGGACTCCCAAGTTCGACGCTCGAATCCCTGAAGAGACCACGGTACAGTTAATCTTAGAAAAGTTGGCCTCTGATTACCTTGCCCGGCTGGAAACCCGAAAGAAATTCATCCTAACTTTTCACAGGGAAAACACCAAATATATCAGCAACGATACACATTAATGTATATATTTGGATGAAGCGAAACGGCATCATACTTCGCGTCATCGTGATCGCAACGCGTGTGCACGAGTCCTAAATATTACAAGGCCGGCGAGCGTGAGGAGGCGGCGAATTCCCGAGGCGTGTCCCCATTCGACGGGCCAATGTCACGCGGCAGGACGGCCAGCCACTGCCGCCGATGGCCGCGTCGGAATGCGCCACGGCGCCTAACGAGAGGGATGTGCGTCGAAAATCTCTGATGATCAACGATCGAATCGTTCACGCTGCCAAATATTTTCACATCATAGTCAACGAATCGACGCCCGCCCATTCCCAAGAAATGGACGCCAATCAGATTCGGATAGGCACGATCCGATCGGCCAATCCAGACTCTTGCTACCCGAGAAGTGTCGGGCGAAAGCCATATTTGTACAGAAATCTGTATTCAATATTAAAGGTTAAGAGAGTACAACATTTGACACCATAACCGTGTTTTTTTACGCGAAGCAAAACGATCACAAAGTTAAGGAATAAAATTTTTTTAACTTCTTTACTCATTTAATTTTTTCAACACTCCAGCCATCCTTAGCCCAAATATATAAAAAAAATCTATTCCGAAATCCTTATGGAAAACACATCAAACTCGCCTGAACGTGCAAACAAGTGTCGTATTCAATGGATTATTAGCAAATGATGAGCATAGTAAGCAGATGCTGAAATTGTTTCATTTTTGAACTCCATAATTTTATGATCATTCCAATTTTTTAGCCTTTAATGAATAAGTTAAAAGGTCGGAAACAAATTCTAGGTTTTTCCTCAGATGAATACATCAATAACTGAGTAAAATACAGATAAATTAATAAGACCCTTGTCACAGAGAATGACGTGCGTGCATGAATCTTAGATACGTATGTACAACCATTTTCGAGCACATGAGCAACTCCCTCACTTCGCCCACGCTCGCCAGAAGACGTGAACTTCACTCCCACTTCACAAGTCATTGAGAATGTATCCAATGAATGCCCTTGTCCTACCTCTGCGGACGGCGGCTTACGCCGTTTGATGTGTAGAAGGACAAGGTCACAAAACGTGAACTAAATTTCCACTTGAACATGTAAATTAATACGATTTCGATTCGAAAGAAAATCTTAGGAGAGAGAGGATGCTAATGGTATTTTGCAACCGCCAAACACCTGTGATCCGTCGAGAAAGTCTCAAACAAGGAATTAGATGAGGCCAAACAATACCGTACAAGCTAGATAGTTAAAAATGTTTAAAGAAATGATATTTCGGCGCGAGAATAATAGATAACATTGGGCGAGACTAGGACTTTTGGGAATGCACCGGACCACTGCGTACTAGAAACATCAAAGAAAGATGGGGGGGTTTATTGTCATCAGCTGCAGACCTAACATCCCGGATAAAATCAGAGAAGCAGATTACATATGGGCTTACAATGAATGGAGCTTCCCTTTTACGGGTGGCAGCAGATGGTAGGGTGGCAAAGTGTCTCAACAAAATGCTCAAAATATTTATCAAACTCTGTCCGAATTCCTTATCACGAACGCACCACATTCGCCTTAACGTTATAAAGGGCTGCATGCCCTTCACGCCCCAACGGTGGACCGCAGAATGCACGGTGAATTTCCAAGCAAAGGACAGGGTGTTTCCAAATCCACTAAGGTTCAAAGAGAAAGTAAATGCACGGGAGTCATCATTGGCACATCCCACCAAAATATCTGGGGAGCATCTACTGCAAATGAAGTAACTTTCGTCGTTACCTTCGGGGTAATTTTTGGGGTAAATTATGAGGTGTTTTCGAGATAATCTTCGAATTAATTTTCGTAGTAATTTTTGAGGTATTTTACGAGGTACCGTTCAAGCAAATTTTCGAGGCATTTTTCGAGATAACTTTCGGGGTAAGTTTCTAGTTGACTTTCGAAGTAATTTTTCAGGTAACTTTGGAGGTAACTTTTGAAGCAAGTCTTGAGTTTACCTTCTGAGTAACATCCGAAGTAACCTTTGCGGAAATTTTTTTATTATTTTTTAGTTAAATTTTGAGTTATTTTTTAGGTAATTCTATTGGAATATTTCGAGGTAACTTTCGGAATAACTTTCGAGGTAACTTTCAAGCAAGTTACCTCGAAATAAAACGGCTTTAACATACGAAATTATTCAAATAAAAAACCACCGACACATCACACTCATCCTCAAAAGATTTGTTCGAGGCAACCATGATCTGCGATCATAAGCGTCCAATTTGTGGGCAAGGCCTCGCGAAAAATATATTTGCTTTGATTGGCGTGGTTAAAACCCCTTTCCCCGGTTTCAAGGTTCAAGCGAAACGTATTCACTGAGATTTTACTCATTTTCGCCCTTTTCCAGTCAAGGAAAGACCTTCGAGAAAGGACATTCATTCTCTCAGGACTTGTGCACCACGCTTTTCACCTCAGGGGGGGGGGGGGGGGAGACAGTTGAAAAGAGCGGATAAGAAAATTTTCGGATACATATGTGTGTGTGTATATTAAAATATATTTATATATTGTGTGTTTGTGTATATATATATATATATATATATTGTGTGTTTGTGTATATATATATATATATATATATATATATATATATATATATATATATATATATATATATATATATATATATATATATATATATATATATATATTTATATACTTAGTTAATAAATGCGTTCTACAGGAAAGGTCCTACAATAACATGCTAATATACGCGTTCCACAAATAATTGCAAATTATTGGAGATAAATTACAACACCTACCCAGTAAGAGAAGTCACTTGAAATGGTTTGTGGATCCACTTAACGCGACGCTTTTACCATGACAGAATGATACCTAGTAAAAAATTAAATATAGCACCATTTCGAAAAATAATTACCATTTATGGATTTATCTGACTTCCAGCTCTAGGATAAATATTAAAACTTCAACACACATAAAAATCCAACGCTCAAATGCGAAGTTGTTTCCCGTGAAAATATACCACTGATTCGACGACGGTGTGAGTTAACCGACCTAAATACAAAACCATGGCGCCTCTGAATGGCACGGAAGGGGGTTATGGATTCCTTCACCTTGGCGGGCATTCCCGAGAGCAAGCCAGAAGACGGGGAGACCTCAGCGGCCTCCGCCGAGCCGGCCGCACTCATTTCATCGGTAGCAGCACTGTGCCGACGGCGTTGAGTGCCGCTGGCCATAGTAATTTATTTTTGAACAGGGAAATAAAAAAGAATGGGAAGAGTATACAATTCGTAAAAACTGGTTAGGTTTACAAAAAATCTCTTGAATTACGAAAAACAAAAGACCCTTAGGGTACCATTTGCTTCTCTTGCATAGGTACTATATATGCTTCAAAAGGCATTCCGGGACATATTTGCACCAAAATATGAGCTAAATTGGTAAAAAATAGAAGGTTTTCAAAGAACGTCCAAAGCACCTTAAAGAGCTCGTCCAGCCCCCACAGTCCCCTCCACTCTCGAAACTCTCTCTCCACAACCTCCGCCCCCTTTCCCGCCCCCCCCCACGCGCCTAACAGTGTCATGCGCTACTTCTTCGCACTGGTTTGTTTCCACGCACACCACCCCCCCCTCCACAACTCTCCCCCCCCCCCGATACTCCCCTCATGGCCCCCTCACGCGCCTACAAAGGGCCGGGGAAGGGCAAAAGTGTGGGGGTTAGATGGGCTGTCCTTCGCCCACTCATACGTATAACAACCAACCCCTTCTCTAAATATTACGCCAACTCTCCCCAATTGCCCCGAGCATTCAGCGAAGTCATCGGCGGCAGAGCCATTTCGCCGCGCGAAACCTTCGGAGGAAACCTCGAGAAAGGGGATAATCGCGGAGCCAGACAAAACACATTCGAGGGTCTCATCGATACATGCCCTTCCGTTGCTTCCTCGTAAACAACGCGTTGGCGGAAGTCCAATAGCAGTAATTAGTAGTAGTTAACAATTACCTCATAAAAACAATCATTGGGTTTCTTAATGCGGACGTACCACTCCGCTCCTTTTCACAGTCGATGACTAAAAAGTTGACTTTTGTTCAATTATGACAATATATGGCTTAAAAAACTCATAGATGCGCTACTGCGCGTGTCCAACAGTTTACGCACCAAAGGTCAAAACGTAAAGGTTAATCTCTGGGAATTAAATGGATGCCCTCGATGTCAGAAGAAGGCAATAGGATGAACTGCAAAGAGCAAGCAGGTGACGCCACGGCAAGGACCTATGGATGAAGACTTCTAGTAGGTCTTCCAGTTAACAAGATTCTTAGAGAGCTGCCACACGCCAATCCTCGTATCGGTAACTCGTGTCGAATATCGTGTCTGAAGAAAAACTGGGCTACTCAGACGAAAATGGTGAAGATGGTATACGTATTCATGGAGGAAAATATGAAATCGGAAAAAATTTACTAATCCAATATCATCATCTGCACGCTAAATTTGCTGGTGGTTTACTCGTAATTAAACGGCTGGACGTAAAAACAGGAAATATAATGACTGTTTTACATTAAACTTTTAGTGGCTATTTGAGAGCTCGCGTATAACTTTGGCATGGCACGATAAGCTGTGGGCTAGTTTTGTTTATATATTCCCTTTTCTTGAAGGGTGAATGCCGAAACATTATATCAAATTGTATAAATTGATATAAATATAAGTTGCGAGTGTTGTCATACTGACTTTTTTATCAAGAGGACATGAGTTCGTGGTTTTTCGAGGCGAGAAGGAAGGAAATTTTTCTAGGGAATGGTTTTTCGGCCCCTGGTATGGTCCACTTATTTTTCGGTAGAGAAGTGTGTTTGACCCTGCGAACGGGCACCAGATGCGGGTTTGCTGCATCTCTTGATGATGGAGTACGTTGCGCACGAAGCATAACAATAAACGCTTATTTGTAATGGAGAATGTTTATCACAGTTGATATTATTAAATCGATAAAATTATTACTTCTGGCTGATAATTGAATGATGGATGCGTTTGTACCCATTCTTCCGCCGCACAAGTCGAGACGAGCACGGAACAGGGAAGCAAGACTTCAGGATTCAAAAAGCTTCGAAAAACGACACGAAGTCAAAATAGAACGAGTTTCCCCACCTCTCAAAAGCCTACGGATTCCGTTTCGCCATTGTTCTCTTCGGTTCCAGAGTGAAGAGCCTAGCGCAGAGTGGTAGTCACCCGATCGACCCTCCTCCCAGTTCCGCCCTCTCCCTTCCTCCGCCCTCTCCTTCCGCCCCTCCGTCGGAACACCCCAAACGATCGGACGACGGTCGGTCACACGAGCGTGCTTCAAAACAATTCGGCGACTGTTTACCGACTCCAATAAATCACCGTGGAACGGAGGAGGTGTGTGCCTCATTTGCATGGAATTGGCGAGATTCGACGCCTTTCACACGGCCACGAGGGAAGCAACGCGGAAATGACGGGAAATTTGAAAAAAAAGGGATGATGATGATAAGTTATTCGGACACGGCGAGCCAAATTCTCTCTTCCGCTTACCCTCCGCGACAGTGCATTTCACGATTTTTTTCCTTTTTAACGCCTTTCAACAGGAACTCGCATGAAAATTTCTCCTCTCACGAAGAGATTCCTTGTGGCTTCTAAACCTTTTTCCTCGTTTTACAATCAACTGCAGAGGTTAAATCAACCTTAAAAGGTGAGAGAAGCTCACATCATCCACTAAAAAACGCCCGTCTCTAGGCTTGAAACAATAAATATAGCATATTAATAAATAAATAGATATTATTTAGCATGGAAATAAAAACATAAATATATTTTTGTTAATCAAAGAACGCCCAATGAGCGAGCGAATGGAATCTGCTCCGTGGAAATTGCATCGCCAACTTTACCAACAGCGCTAAATCCACAATAAACATGCTGCAAACTGAAATTAAAGATCAACGACCATCTCAAGCATTTCCAGCAACTCTCTCGCCTAAAGTGCGCGTGCACAGTTGTCGTAGAAACAAACCTACTGCATTAAAGTTTCCTCATCACCAAGTGGGATGGGTTGGCTCGCCAATTTTTCTGAAAAATGCCGAAGTCCTACCTACGCAGGCAACCCTGTAGCAGCAGGTAATCCTCGCTCGACTGCAGTCATTCTTCCATCCATCACACACAAACGGAGGGAGGGCGAGCGAGCGAAACAGTCTTCAGTTCCCGACGGTCCCACCGTCGCGTCGCCGTGGTCCCAACTACCGGGCTGAGTTAGCCCTCTCCCCGTCACCGACCTCCTTTCCCAACCCCCTCTCTTCCTCCCCCCTGCCACAGCAAGAGGCGTCCTGTGCGCGCCCCTCGAACCAGCCACGGGAAATTCAAAAGGCATTCGCGCTCGATGAAGGGAGGATAAGAAATGAAATGCATTCGGGAATGGAAGGACGACTCCAAGGGGGAGGGAGAGAGGGGTTGGGAGTGAATTCCACATTCAAGCGCGCATCGAAGCAGCACTTTCGTAAGGAGAGGGATTCTCGAAAAGTTTCCCCAACGTGAAGTATCCGTTTGGAGGCCACCCGAATAGAAACGAATCACAGAAAGGCCAAACCCGCACGACCTGTCCTCCGCTTGGTCACAATGCACACCAATAATTAAAAATCGTTTTGCGTCGTCACGTCATGGTAACATGGCAATCTCTTCAGCCATACCAAATACCGAAGCAATGCTCCTTCAATACCATCTCTCGACAATGAGTCGATTATCCCTCTTACGGCGAAAATTAGCCCAGATATCAACTGACCGTGCGGTGGGCAGGACAACGCTTCAACGTAAGACGTTTCCGCACAGTTATAATTGATTCACCTCACGGAATGAAACTATCACAAAAGCGTGCGATACCACTTTTCCATTTCCATCTCCAAATTGCCCATCGCTCGAAATCACCATTCCTTCATCAAAACTTTGAAGGGAGCCGAGGGAATCTTTTCTTCGGGAGCTTCCGATGTGTTCCCCGCGGTGGCCAGATTTGTATAGGTCACTCACATCGACCCCCCACCCCCTCTCCCAGCCAAGCAAGTAGCGACTTCCGAAGATTTTCCGTTAAGTGTTTCCTGGTCTACGTCATCTGGGAAATCACCAGATAAACTCATTGATCTCGAGGATCTATTAATGACGATTTCGATGGTAATTCCGAGGAATTAGTGATTCCATTCAATGCCGTTACTATGACATTAAAGCTGCCATTTATCTGCGTCAACTCATCAGCAAAAGTGGGGTTTTCACAAAAACCCGAAACATTATGTGTCCAGTGGAATAATGAAATTAAGAGAAAAGACTGCAACAGCCATCGTCGGTAACTTCCCTCTCTTTCACGATCTCAGGGCCGTACGTCGTTTGGGAGTTAAGGATTATGCCTTTATGGTAAAAAAAGGTCAATCAATCTCGAAAACTACCAGAATGGCGGCCATCATCAATGTTTATCATACTCCCGCGATCTATAACATTTATCATCTCGTGACCCACTTAAGCAAACAATTGACAAAACTAAAGAAAATTTTGGCAGCACCAACTTTCTTTATATAATTCATTAAGTGTTATGCTATCTCGAGATTCCCTGGACTGAGCGAGAAAAGCAAGAAAACGACTATGAAGGGAAGGAGGAAACGGACGATGGCGAAGGAGGACCGAAAATCAAGAGGCGGAGGGGTATTAGCCGGGGAAGTGAGAATTTGACTCGTCGGCTTTCCGCATCTTCCGTGAATTTTGCGGTTTAATCGCAGCTTTAACACCATTGCAATTTCTTAAGGAGATAATGGGGGGGGGCGTTCCTTGAGCAGAAAGCAGAATTTTTCAAACATTCCAATATATAAAATATATCTTTGGAGATGCTACGGTGAGATACACCAGAGTGCGCCGGACCGATCGTGCTGCAGACAGGACCTCCTCAACGATTAACTACTACTGGCTTCAAAGGGTGCGAAGTCAAAATACCAGGTGGCCACCGCCGCGCCGATGCGTCGAACGGGGGTAGTGGTAGGGGGTGCGAATCAAGTTCCTCTTCAAGGGCGCGACAACGCGCGGGGGGCTTGCTTCATCGCGGTCGTGGGCCGCTCAAGTGACGCAGGCGCAGTCTCGTAACCCGCGAGAGCGTATGGGGGGAGGGTTCAGTAGAAACTCGGGGGGTGGGAGAGTGGCGGGGAGTGGAGGGAGGTAAAGGAATGGGGCTGAAGTCTTACAGATGAAATCTTTCTCTCTCCCGAAACTTAAGATTTCAGTCACCTGTGCAATTCCATTTGGCACGTCATTCACGCCTGCAAAACATCCCCAGAGGCGCCCCGAAGCAGCCAGTCATGAAAACTTTGACGAGGAAGTCGTCATTGAACGTGAAACAAATATTTCGACGAACCTTCGTTGGCTTCCCATCCATATTCCGGTCGCAACTTGTACTTCCACGCAGTTTCCCTTTCTGGGTAGGCCAATAGAAAAACGAATATTAAATTTTCGGATCCGCGATTTCAGGGTATTTGGCGTGTCATTACCCTTCACCCCCAGTGGCAGGTGGCGGGCCAGGTGCCCATCAAGTAATCAGAGTGGCTTGATTGGTATGATGAATGCGGGGCATAACTCGTGGTCATTGCTCGCTAACTCCTGGCAACTTGCGCCAAAACTGACCTGTCGAGAGTGCTGGGGCGAAGTGAGTGCCAGTCAGCTGGAGAATGCTGCACGAGGTCCTCCAAAGGCAGGTTTGCCCGGAGTACCCCACCTTTCATCACTTTTAAAGGTCAACAAAAGCCTCGGACCGAAACCGTGATGGGTAGAGAAGGTCGTCTAAAAACCAACCCATCCAGAGAAGCCAGGGGCGAGTCGCACGAGAGTGAAAAGCGAATTGTTCCATCAGCTCCAATCCGCTCTCGAGATCTCCCCAATTACGTCAGTAGCATCTGATCCACCAGAGTGAATTGGAAACTAGATTGCCTTCATGTCGCCAAGTAAAGGCTCACCGTTTAAACCATATAGCGACCAACAACTCTAATTCACCTTTGGATCTTCCTCCATCAAATTCAGGATCTCGAATCACGCGTGCATTACTTTTGAGTGACTGACAGATTGAACCCTCAGAATTCTATGCGACGCCAATTGTAAACACACTACAGAGAATACAGGACGCGCGGACCACGCCATCCAAACACCCTCCCCCTCCTCCTTCCCTTGCAAGAGTGCACGGCCGCGGTTGGGGTATCACGAGGGCCGTGTCCGGTAGTTCGACCTTCGTAAAACCGTGAAACTGTTCTTCTTCACTCCGTACGTACCTGAGTATGGAGTACAATAAATTACCCCTAGATGATTATAAATTTAGTTTACATTTTAGAAAGCAGTTGTTCTTAGTCTATCATTCGAAGCAAGAGACGACGGCGGACGACTTGCCCGCTCCCAAAGGCGGAAGAGCTCTCGTTCACAAGATTTTGTATATATACATATATATATATATATATATTTATATATATCTCTATACTTCCTACCTACCTGAATTTCATCCAAATCATTAACTTCTACTTCTCTACCCATCTCGATTTTCCAATAGTCTCCCCTACACCACCCTCTACAGAATTCCATTGTATTTCAGTACCTACCGAACTCATGCATTCACTTATCCCCTCTTCGAACTTCTTCCAACAAGCCTCTCTCTCTCTACAACACTTCCTCGTTAATGTTCCCTTCGGTCCCTTTTATTTTCCTCCACACACCCCATCTCAAAATCTTCAAACCTGTACAACGTTCCCTCCAGTCCTCGGCGACCAAATTTCGGAACTGTACCAAACTGCGCTTCACACTGAACGCTTGGTCTTTCATCTAAAATGCATAGGTATCAAAAAAGCGGAAAACCTCTTAATTCAGACAGATGAGTAAGTGATCTTAATTGCTGTAACATGCTACGACGTTACACTATTAGGGTGAAAAAAAGGCCAACAAATCCTGTGTCTTTCCTTCGGGCGTTCCCAACGCCTCCGCTAAGTCAAAGGTGCGCGCTCCGGCCGAAAGCTATGAAAGGCGCGGTGGGTGCAGCAGCAGCGGTGTCCCCCCCCACTCCCGCGCCGTCTCCTCCCCTCTATTTCTGCCCCCTCACCCTCCCCCTTCCCCTCCACTGCCGGTCCTGCTCACTCGCTGCACATAAATGCCACTTTCTCTAGCTCCATTACGAAATCTCGATCAATCGGTTGAGCATAAGAAAGGGGTAAGAGGGGAAGGTGGGGGGGAGAAAGAGCAGGGGAGGACGCAGGGGTGGTGGGGCAAATCTGCGAAATAAAGGGCGAAATGGGTAACATGAATAAAATTTATTCCTGATATGTCAGCGGTGTATGTACGAATTAATACTTTCCAACTCTTACTAACATACTATTAACATGGCATCGTTGAGTTGTTCCAAATTGGCACTAAAAGAGTTCATATACACGCAATTATATATTTGTGGACGCTCCTCTCGTTACTCATTATATCCATTTCAATGTATGTATGTTCGCCATTTGTCTTTTTTTCGTGTTTGAATACGTATACACACAATATATACATACGAGTTCCATATCCAGTTTCTTTAGTTCGCAGGGGATGGCGTTCCATTTGACTTCATTCTATCCTCTTTCTTACGTTCGAACTCAATCGTTTGACTTATTCGGTTTCCGTAAGAGGGAAGGCCAATAAATTGAACGAGTGAGGTCCACGGAAAGGAGGGGAAGAACCCAAGACAACACACAAACGCCACCAATGGAAAGATAAAATCGGAATGCCGGCGGGCGATGCGGGAATGCACGAGATGGGAATCCAAGGAGGTCCGGGATCGACTATGGATACAGGCGAGAGTGACGACGATAGGGCGCTCTCCTTTCCCTAAAGAGCATTACTGGGACCAGGAGGACGTTCAGAGAGGCCCGCAACTAGTCTAGCGACCCTATGCACGCCCGAGTTATATGTAGCGCTCGTTTCTCCGGGAAAATGCCACGCAATATACAACAAATGTCATGATATTGCAGCCAAATGGTACCCTTTCTTACCGGAATTAATCACTGGTCATTTATGACAGTTCAAAATTAAATTCATATGGTTTAGAAAGAGGGCCGCTAGCCGGGATCGACCCCTCCGGCCTAGGACAAGATTGTCGCAACTAGTAACTAGAAATCTAAAAATGTTGGACAGCAAATAATTATCCAAATCAGAACGGAATCCAAAGGCCCTCATTTGTTGCTACTGCTATGTTATTGTCACCAAATATGTATTCCAAAATCGGAAATGACATTCGACTCGAACATACGGAAGAAAACTTGATTTGATGACGTTGCATATAGGGGACTGAGAATCAAATCCCCAATAAAAAGTGACTGGCACAGCAGAACAGGCGGGAAGGCGAGGGGTGCCGTCATCGCTAGCCACCATCCATTGGCTCACGGCGAAATGCTAAGAATGTAGAGGAAAAAATGATATTTAAAAATTATTAAAATGACTAGAAGCTAATCTGTCTCGTCGAGCGATAAATCTTCAGGGTTTCTGAACGATATCGCGTCTGCCATAATCATTTCTCAATGCTTCATATCTCTAACAGACTAAATAACAAAAGGGATCCAATGCCATTTGAGGACAAAAGCAAATCTCCAACCATTCCCTATGGCGAGCTATGGCAAGGTGGAAATATCATAAACTTTAATAAAAACTTGCACGTCACTGAACGACTTCATCTCTTTGAAGATTTCAAATATTCTCCAAAATTGAAATAAAGAACAAAAAATAGCAATGTCTAAATAAATAATTTGAAAAAATTAAATAAATGAATTTTGGCATCAATTTGTTCCATCAAGTCAGGCGAGTTCATTTAAATGTTCTCATGAAATTGTCAGACAGAACCATCTAATGTGGTTTGACATTATTTAATACGGGTTGTAACTTTAAAATATTTCACTCTTCCCCGAAACTATTCACCATTACTTGAAATATTTTATTTTTCACATGGAGTGGGCATTTTCATTATTTAACGCCATAAATACACCGTGGCGCGTCCAAGAGCGACACACTCGGCACCCAACCCGACGCCAGTGCGGCGGCGTATCCCTCCACAGGTTGCCGTGGCCTCCTTCCGGGCGCCATCGTCATCTTCTGGGCCCTCCCGCACCCAATCAGATTAAACCAAAGGCACAACTCCCAAGCCAAAGTGACGCCGGAAGTATACAGTGGCATATACATACACATTACATTACATCCTAATATATGGGCCCTGCTGGCCCACTCCAGAGGACGCGAAAGAGGCGTGCACCGCCAAGTCCCCAGGGGTGGGACACCCTCAGAACTAGCAAGTGCAGTCTCTCGATTGAGGGGGCCGCGAGAAGAAGAGGCTCGATCAAATAATAAATAACGCCCAAGCGCCTTCGGTTTTCCCCTTTCGCCAATTCGCCGCGCCTCCACCCCCTCCCCCTTCCCCTTCCTTCCCCTCCCCCTCCTCCCACCCTTCCGCTACGTCACGCGTTGCCCCGCTGCCCCAGTTTCCAAGTGGTCGGGTAGGAGGAGGACAACCCCCCCCCCCGGGACACCCTCGAGTCAAGAAAAGAAGCGAGCACCATCATCCGCCGCGCCCCCGCACCCTGGATCGCTTACCGGGTGTGCTCGATTGCTGTAGTGACGCGGGCGGGGGGGCGGGGATTATTACATATACAAGAATTGTTAAGTCACAAATCAACCTAGGCGAAACCTCACGCTGCTGTGACGCTGAAGACATCTGCCCCGAGTCACATCGGTAGGCGAGTCCGCAATGGCGAGGGTATGGACAGTGGCAGCCGATCGATGTGTAAGGAATCCACATAATCCGCCTCCTCTACACTCCGTGGCCACGACGACACTAGGAATTATCACGTATGAAAATTCGAACATCGCGAAAATAAAACTGTGCGGAAAGCCAATGATTACCAATTACATTCTTCGGAAAGGCCGCATTCCTACGTATAACGGGCGGTCCACGAGTGCATCTGGGCTGATAGTACGCAGCTGGGCTAATAGTATTCATAATCCTTCAAATTACCCTTTATAAAGCCTCCTTATCTAGCATTCGTCAATATTTTCAATGCTGATTTATTTTCGTACGCAGGAGAGATTTATAAGTTATCAAAATTCGTGTTCGAATCGGCAAAACCGAAGAAATCCCCTTGCATTCGTCAGAGCATTGAGACGGTCGGCCACCTATATAAGAAGGCGAACCTATTCTTATTTAAACTGGCCGACAGCTGATACCAGGAGACCCGCCCAGCAAGTAGGACGAGGAATTTTTCATTTCTCAGAAATCTAGTTCAAGGAAATTAGGTTCATTTCAGTTTGTAAATAAGAACATTTTTGTCGAAACGATATTTGCTGATAATTCAGTTATCATGGTTATTAAAATGCCTCGGAAAACATTTACCTGTACCAATTAGTCCACGATAATTTCCTCAAAGCTGTCTCCGGAGAGCAAATTTCCTTACAGTGGGCGGAAAGAAATGTTGAAACACACATAGTATATCCGTAGGTCTCCCGTTTGTGTCGAATTAATTGCCCAGCTGACCCAGAAGTCGGTTATATAGTTCGTTAATTTGCTCATCCCTGGCTTTCCGCCCTCACGAAGAAAACCTCACGTCTTGAGATTGAAGAGTTAGTCAACACATATTTGCAATTTTCCACAAATTTTGTGGAAATTTGCAATTTTTTAATTAATCATTATATTCCTCCATATCACACCTGAAGCCTCTCTTTTTATAGGCTAGTAACAGATTTTAAATTCTACCGAAAATTATTTCATACCAATTACTCGAAATATTAATTAGATTAGTTAATATGTACTTAATCGGCCATCTAGAACAAAAATGAAATATCTAATATTTTTTTCACACGAGAGTTGTTAAGAATGTCTTGTAAAGAATGCATCTCTTCCAGGCCCCGCGGAAAAATACGACCTCGTACCTCAAGATTCTTTCGAGTTCAATTTTGTGCACATAAATATTGCAGCAAAAAGAAATTCGCACCTCATGGCGCGCATATTAATAATTTTACTATTGCAAAACATAAAATTCTCGTTAGTCGAGAAATTTTAATGACAGATTTTTATCTTCAGCACTCCAATGTGAAATCGTTCCATCCGGATACACCAATCCATGTTGAAAAAAGTCTCCCAAGATATTTTTCAATCAATTATTTATAAAGACTACAAAAAAATCCATTCGTAAATTGGAATTAGAAGTCGACGGTCATGAAAATTTCCAAACCCATGAAATACGTACACAGAAGCAACGATTCTTAACCTAATAATCAGCGCCAAAGATTATGGCTCACTCGAGTCCATCGTCGGTCTAATCGTCACAAAAGCAAACATTCAAGCCCCACAGCGGTGTATAAAACACGACAACACTGCGCTACTCTCCGTCCCATTGTTTACATCTTCGCCGAAGTTTTTAGGGCAGCAGCCACAATTTCCCAGAGTGTCCGCGACGGGGCCGCCACCCGATCTAGCGGCTCAGCCGTCCTAATTCCGACACCCGCCGCGCGTTAAATGGGTCACGGCCCCGTCACGGCCCCGCGAGGGGCTTTCCGAGCGGCGGCGCTCGAGTCGGCCGACTCGTGGCGCCTCGTCGGCGAATGGCGAAATCATCACTCCCGGCCCCAGCCACCGCGCTAAAATGGGTGGACGGTGAATTGGCTAGGACCCGGCATTGGCCTGCGCGCCCACTGCTCGGGCATTTAAACGCCAAGCCGAGAATCCTCGGCCTTCCCGTTTATATATTCATTTAGGAAACTTGTCCACACACAGCAACAAGATTGGCAAAAATACATCAACAAATAATGACGTGGAAACCGTTAATTACTTATCGGAGAGCCAAGATGGGAATTGGGTGGGGAAGAAGATAATGGATAAAGAAACAACGATCGATTCTGTTAGGAA